>CM047741.1:600000-1125000 GCA_026225825.1 Pistacia integerrima
TACCATAAAGATACGCAACAAACAATATAAAAATAAATAAATAAAATATTAAAGCATAAATAAGAATTTATTTAATTATTGGATAAATAATAAATTATTTACAAGTTGTTTTAATGTTCTTTTTTTCTATATTATAAATCCTTCAAGTTGACTCCTGAAAACAGTCCTCCGTTACAATAACAGCGTCAGCATCCCACCACGTGTCCACGTCATTCTCCGTTACATCCTCTAACGGCGAGTTAACTTTCCTCATATCACCCACAGTTAACGCGCTGTTGACGTTATCTTTCACGTAAAGTTTCGCCACGCCGCCGGCTGTGACCCCTCCAACGATATTCCCCAGTTTTGGTCTCCACTCGGCCAATATCGCCGGTAGTTTAGATCCGATACGCATGTCCCAACCACTCAACGCCACACCTCCGCCTTCATTCTCTGCCGCGGAGAATATCACCGACGGACATGCTGACGATGTAGCAACAAAAGCGGGAATATCATGTTTCCGGTGAAAATCAGTAGCGATATTTCGGATTTCTCGTTCGTTATTCATATCATAAATCGTCAACATATTTCCCGAAACATTACCCGTATCGTCGTCTTCAACATTCAAACCTAATCCTAAACCTAGATTGTCCCATAACTTGACAACACTCTTACCACCGGTAAGCTCCGACCAAGAAAAAAAGTCTCCGATGCTCCTCCTACAACGTCGTCTAAGACCCAAATTACGGTTTTGCCATTGCTCATCTATATAAACATGACCGGAACCTCTTACACGGAAGTCATTTTGATCAACTGCAGTGTCGTCTTCATCATCTTCGCTAAGATCATATTCTTGTTCATCGTCTGAGGACGAACAAGAGGCGACATCTGTATCTGAATCGTAATCGGAGTCGTCAAGAAGAGGGTGGTGGAATTGTGGAGTTAAATAGGGGTATTTTTGTAATCTAAGGATTAAAAGTTTGATTTTTGTGACGATGGTGGTGAAGGAAGCTATAAGGGCGAGTATTAAAGCGCCCCACTTCCAGAAACTGTAAACTTGGTGAAGCTTTCCGAGGCCTGAAACTGCAGAAACTTGGGAGAGAAGAGACGGGTTGTGGAGAGGTAAGCTGTCTATGTTGGTTTCGAAATCTATTATTCTATTGACAACAGGAATCTCCATGGCTACAACAACAGAAAAACAATAAAACAGAGAAGAAAAATGAAGTAAAAAAATGAAGCAAAGAGGTGTTTTGGAGAGAAATTGAAGAAGAGTGTGAGAGACAGATGAGTTACAGAGAAGAGAGGAGGTTTAAGAAGGCAGGTGAGTTGGGCATTTATACAGATAAGCTGGATTGAGGTTGGGTTTGAATGATAAAATTGAAAAAGTCTTGGTGGAAGACGAAGTACTTAATAATATTTATTTGTTTATATATATATATATATATATATATATTTTTTTTATATAACTGATTTTTTATTTTCGTTATTTTTAAGCATACAATATATTATTAATAAAAAAAGAAAGGTTGATGTGGCAGATAAAGATTGGGTGAATGGTGGAGATGTTGGACACGTCAGAAAAGGCGGGAGACCTTTTTGGAATAAGAATAAGAAAAAGGATAGGCAGATAGGGACGGAGGAGTCAGCACGAACTCGTATTTTGCATTATTTAATAAATTTAATCATTAAAGTGGGGCCGTTGATGAGTCATGTAATCAGACGGACATGAAATCTCATCCTCTAATTTTTAACTCATAATTTTATATAATTGATGGTGGAGATGTCAGTGACGGTTTCAACCACTGGATTTCTGCCACGCATTGACAGCTTGTCGCTTACAAAGAATAACATTAAGTTCTAGAGTTTGATAGGGCATTCATGCTAATGTTATAATGTATTAGTGGTGGTCCCTACCTTTGCACTGGCGGCCAAATCATGAAATGGATGGTGGTGATGGAGGTCTTGATCATACACGAGGATCACGAGATTAGTAGATGCTTCCCACATTAATGGTGGTCCATTATGAGAAAATTTTGCAAACTTCCAAAGCTAAGACTGAGACTTTTTGTCAGGTAGAGTGATCACTAGTTTAGTGTTCAGAGTTCTATGATGAATAAAGATAGACGGGTTGATCGTTAACTTTCTCTTGCAAAAGTGATGTGTTAGCTCGTAATTAGTTTGATAAAATCTTTTATAAGTTATCATATCATATTTATATAAAAAATTTAGTAAAAAGAGTTTTAGGTTATTTTCGATATAAAACTATCGTGTGAGATAGAAGTATATACATTTGTTCAATTACTTATACGTATAAGTCACGTATATTACCTAAATGTTTATCATATCATTTATTCGTCTTAAAGATCGGTAATGATGTTAAGGAGTAAGATTATATATATATATATATTAGTTTTGATTATTGCTAGTCTACTATTGGGATGGTTCATAACCTAACCCTATTCACAGTTTCACACATTACTACAAGAAATATTTCCTTAGTTATATCAAGGGACGGATCCAGCCTAGTTTTGGGTGGGCCATAACTAACCTTCATTTTTTTTTTTTTTAAATACTAATATGCACAATTTTTATATTTTGGCTCACCTTAATAAAAATATTAATGTGTAATTAATTTTTATTTTGGCCTACCCTAACAGAAATTTCTAGATTCGCTACTGGTTATAACCGATAGAGAAGTTTAGGCCAATATTGTGTTGTGTTACTATGAAAATCACAAATGTAATTTTAAGGTATATGTATACTTTAATACACCAAGTGTTTTGAAGTTGAGATATGGATAAATTGATTATTAGTTAACACCCCTGAGGTTTAATAATAATGGGCGACGTTGATAGTTTTTGAAACGAGGGATGGTAAATTGTTCATTTAGCAAACATAGTTTGAGTAGATATAATAAAAACATATGCATTTATCATAATATGATTTACATGTACGTCAAATATATTTACGTGACGTGTAAGTTAGATAACTGTTTGCCTCATCGAAAACTTTTATACATGTATGTTTGTTTGTATTAAAGTTCAATAATTGTATTAGGGAGGAAGATTACACATTTTGTTCAGTTCTATTTATTATTGTTACGTCGTCATTAATTATTTTAAGAAAAAACTACTTAAAATGCCCTTTTTGCTTTTGATAAATTAAAATATGATTTTTAATATAATTCTTAATTTTAGTAAATAATTTTTTTTAATTATTCTCCAAATTAATGTTAGAAATTAAATATCAAAATTTCTTTAAACTAAAACTAATTATATTTTATTAAAGAAATTAAGAATAAAATATATTGTTTTTATAAAGAAATAGTAAATGTAAATAAGAGTTATTTTAATTTTCTAAAAATAAAAAATGAAAAAAATACAAATTTTTTTTTACTCTTAGTGTTGGAGTCAACTGGGCTCTAATGACTTAAACACTGGAGTGGATTTGCTATATTTCTAGAGAAACATTATTTAGAGCTGGGCAAAAGTTGGGCCGGGCAGTCTCAGGCCTAGGCCTAACTAGGATCGGTCCCAATTAGGGATTAGGCCCAAATTGGTTGAGATTGGGCCTGACCTGTTTAAGACCAGTCCCAAGACGTTCCTATAGGCCTAAGATTTTTTAATTTAACCCCTAATTCTAAAGTTACATTTTAACTTTTAAATTTATTATGAATATCATAGGCTTCGTTTGACACATTATTTTTACTTATATTCCCAATTATATTCACAAAATATTGTTTGTTTTGTTATTTGAGAAATATTAGTATTTTTTTAATTACTTTTAGACCCATTAAGTTTATTAATTTCATTAAATACCCCTAGAAAAAAAGTTTAAAAACTAACAAAAACACCCCCATCCACTCATACTTGCCAGATTCCGGCAACCACCATCGACGATAGCCGGAATCTATCACAAATACCTACAAACGACCGGAGTTGGCCGTTAATTCATTGATCTAGTCGTCGTTGACGGTCAACGACGGCCAAATTTGGATTTTTTCGGTCGTCAATAGTCAAATCTGGCCGTAGATCTGGTCTTTTCTGACTAGATCCGTGATAGATCTGGACGGAAAAGCCCTATAGACGCCCTACCCGCCAGATCCGACCGGTTTGCGTCGTAACACCATTTTCTGGCTAAATTCCGGCGATGGTGGTTGGAATCTGGCATTGTGGGTGGGTGGGGGTATTTTTGTTATTTTACAAAGCTTTTATATATTGGGGTGTTTAGTTAAATTAGCAAACCTAGGGGGTTTTTTGGCAAATTTTTAAATTTTACCTCATAATACTCTCCTATTCAACTATCTAATATTATTCTCAAAATCCTATCCAAAATAATAGAACAAACAGACCCATATATTTTAAGAGGGTTTTGATTATTTGTGGGGGGATTTGATAATTGGGTCAGAGGGTTTTTGAAATTAACCAAGCTCGGGCCTGGGGATGGTCTTAAACTTGGGCATTGGAGAAAAGACCAGTCTTTGGGAGGATCGGTCTTGGGACCGGTCCTTGGGCCCGGGCCCAAACCCAGCTCTAATCATTTTCCCAGATTCAATAACATAGGGCATGTTTGGCTTATTATTTTTATCCATATTCCCAATCCTATTCTCCAAATAATGTTTGACACATTATTCCAGAAATATTACCCTATTTTTTTAATTACTTTTAGACCCCATAAGGTTATTAATTTCATCAAATACACTCTGAAAAAAAAGTTTAAAAATTATCAAAAATACCCCCACGACCCATACTTGCCAGATTCCGACAACCACCATCGGTGGTAGCCGGAATCTATACAACGGCCTACCTGCCGATCAAAAATGGCCGGAAGTTCACCGTCTGACGTGAACTGCGGCCAAAGAAATAAGGTATTGTCGTTGAGGTGAACGACGGCCAAATCTTGACCATCGTTGACCGAAAACGACGACCATAAGATGGCCGTCGCGGCCACAACAGGCCGTAGATCTGACATTTTTCGGCGAGATCCGTGGTGGATCTTGTCGGAAAAGGCCATAACGACGCGTTACGACACGTCATCCGATGCAGTCGTAACACGATTTTCTAGCCAGATTTCAATGATGGTGGCGAGAATCTGACACTACAGGTGGTGGGGGTGTTTTTGTTATTTTATATATTAGAGTATTTAATTAAATTAGCAAACCTAGGGACTTTTTCATAAATTTTTAAATTTTACCTCATAATACTCCCTTATCCAACTACCCAATATTATTCCTAAAATCCTATCCAAAATAATAAACCAAACTCACCCATAATTAACAACTAATGTTATATATCCATAAACAATGTTATATATCCATAAACAAAGGGGAGGGTGGGTGGATGGCAATAGAGGATACTCCTCTGCACTAAGGTCACCTTATCTTCAGCCACGATAGCTTGTCTACCGGTTCAGCACTTGTTGTCAAACCAAAATGGACCGTTTGATCGCCAGGATATGTCCGTAAAAAGCGGGCCAACGCCCCAAACCGGTTTCCCAATTTCTCGTACTCGATGAATGGAAGCTTATTCTCATCACACGTGTTGATCATCAGCGCCATTGAGGTCTCCACGACATCCACCCACGGGCATCTACATACTCCATGGCGACGGAGCAAGAGCCGGACTTGAAGAAGGCAATTGTGGGGACTTTGAATCTTTTAAAAATTTCTGCTGTTCAACTCAGAGTTTCGTGGGCGTCAACAATGGCACAAACGGATTGCTTTTTGGGTCGGGTTGAAAGGAGCTTTTCAAGGGATAAAAGCAATTGGCTTTTGCTATCCGGGTTCATGGGAACTTGAACGACCCATATAAACGGATCCTGGGAAAAGGAGGCGGGATTAGAAGAGGCGAGATCAGAGAAAACAACAAGTGTGGTTTTGAAATCACGGGAGGAAGTGAGTTTGCAAGCTCCATGCTTGGATGAAGATGGCCATGCCCAGGAGCAGCTACAACATAAACACTGCTCAGCCAAATATGTTTTAATGAAGAAAAAATGAATAAAGACTTGGATGATTTAATTTAGAGAAGGTGAAACAAATCGGGGGTTGCCGATTTAGTATTATCTTTTATGAAGGAAAATGGTCACTGATCTCGAGTAGTAAAACAAATTTAAACAAGGAGTTGACATGGCTGATTTAATTATCTCTTAAAGTTCATTTACACGCTTGGTTGAGTGCAGTGTTGTATAAGTCCTGGATTTCCCAAAACTTAAATTAGCTTGAGGATAAATATATTTTATGATTTACTGGTGTTATCTGTCAGATTCATGATTTAGAAAACAAAAGAAATCTTCTTTTGTACAAATTTTCAGGGAATACTCGGGAGGAAGCTGAAGTAGATGTTATCCAGACCATCTAGGATTGTCATTTCATTTATTTAAATCTTTTAAATCATCCATGTTTGAGATGAATTAGTTATTACAATCGTCCACATAGGACTAAAACGACTAGGTGTTAGAATTTTAATTAATTATAATTTATTACCTAAAATTACTATTTGGTCATTCACTTTTATATATTGGTTTTATATCAAATTTAATTGCTGAACAGTTTCTTAGCAATTATCCGTAACAGTTGTCTTTGATGGGAAGACTTCTGTGTATTTTAAAATGAGAATAGTTACATGTCTCTAATACACCAATTAATTCTAATTTTTCAAAAACCATTGTTCTGAGAATTGCAATGCATTGGAAGAGTCTGTAATCTTTGAAGAAGACAGCAACAACAAATTGCGATGGCTAGACGTTAGTGATTAAGTTATTTCGCTTTCGCAAATCTCCATGATTATATGAACATGTATATGAATAATGATTTGAATATATATATGTTGATTCTAAGTAATTTTACATCATTGATCTTACATGTGGTATCAGAGCCTTTTTTTTAATCTTTGCCTGACATGTAATTGTTTTTTGCAAATTTAGAGTATATTGCATAAAATTGGAACTTTTTATATTAAAACCCGTAACTTTTATAGGACATAATTTCTTGTATAAATCATATTTATTTTCGATTTTGGTATCATTGGAATCTTTGTTGAAAGAGCTTTCCAACTATATGTTATTTGTCACAAACGAAGTTGTGGTTGCAAAGTTATGCTAGTTTAAATTTTGGTAAAAACAATCGTTTGGGTGATTTCAGTAGCCATTTACGATGCCAAATTGGGACGGAAACGTCATTTGGGATGTCAATGACATAGGTCATATGTCCACATTCAAGTTTTCCCTCTAAAACGTCGGAAAAATGGACAGAATTGGGCTATTAAAAACTGCCAAAAATGGGTTGCAAATTTGCAGAAACTGGGTCAAGAAGAACGGGTCAAATCGGGTCAACGAGTCAAATGGGTCAACGAAATGGTCAACGAGTCAAACTAGACCAATGAATTAGGTAAAAGGTCAACCCAAACTGGTCAAACAAGTCAAATAGATCGTTGGCACGTGTACGCAATAATTCATGTTATAACTATATGATGTTTTATAATTGTATATATTTGATTAATTTAAGTAGCCACAACATTTAGGTTATGATAATATATGCATTAAGTAATATTAATTATGATCATATTAAAGTTAATGACATCGTTTTGTAATCAATCATGTTAATATAATCATTTTACCTACAGGGAATGTTATATCTTCAGGATTAATTAGAATGAAATATAAATTATTCTTATTTCTTAATTAGCCCACAGGTATTATGAAATATTAATAATTTTTAGTTTCATCATTAAAAGATAATGAATCATAATATGTAATTTCTTTACCCACATGGAGATTTTATGATATACGATTCATTTATGATTTGTTATTTGTTTTACGTTCGTAAACTTATAATCGTTGTTGATGGTTTGTGCTTCATAATTTATTTAGTAAGTATATTTGTTGATATATCTACAGTTGATCAAACTTTGTTGATGGTTGAGGATAAAGTTCTTTATTTAAATGGTGACAACTACAAAAAATGGAGGGAGGCTATTCTTCTTCATTTAGGGTGCATTGATCTTGACTATCTCTTCATAAGGAAGAGCCACCTACACCTACAGATACTAGCACTCAGGATGAGATTGCTTTGTATGAATGGTGGGAGCGATCCAACCGCTTAAGCATAATGTTTATCAAATCTCACATTATGAATAGTATTCGTGGGTCGATATCGGAGTGTGAGAATGTCAAGGATCTGATGGATGCAATTCATGCTTAGTTTGAAACATCAAATAAGGCATTAGGCAACACCCTAATGAGCAGATTGACATATGTGAAACCCACTAGTATTAAAGGAGTTTGTGAGCACATTATGAAAATAAGGGACATTGTTGCTTAGTTGAGATCCCTTCAGATGGTGATTAATGATGATTTCCTAGTGCATTATGCCTTGAACTCTCTCTCATCTCATTGTACTCCTTTCAAGATATCCTATAACACACAAAAGGCTAAATGGTCAATCAATGAACTTTTGACCATGTGTGATCAAAGGAGGAGAGATTGCTTCAGGAAGTGAATGAAATTGTACATTTGGTGACAGGAAATGTCAAGCATACTTCAAACAAGAATAAGAAGTGGAAGGGAAAAGGCAAGTTGCATGAGGTTACGAGCAAAGGAAATAAGGACAACACCAAGTGTTTCTTTTGTAAAACGAAGGGACACATGGCAAAGGATTGTCATAAAAGAAAGGTCTGACTTGACAAGAAAGGTAACCTCATATCTCTTGTGTGTAATGAATCTAATATGATTTGTGTTTCTCATAATGATTGGTGGATTGATTTTGGTTCTACAATCCATGTTTCTAATACCATACAGGGTTTTCTAGATTAAAGGAAATCGATGGGAAGTGAATCTAGCATCTATTCAGGAAACAGGATGCCTTCACGTGTTGAAGCTGTTGGAATATTTAGAGTTGTATTAAGTACTAATTTTATTTTGGATTTAGAACGAACCTTTTATATTCCTAGTTTTTCTGGGAATTTAATTTTAGTTTCTAAACTTTACCTTATGGACACTCTTTCAGCTTTTATGGTAGTTCTTTTAATTTAATTAAGAACTCATCTATTGTTGGAAATGGTACTATGATTGATCGTTTGTTTAAAATTCATTTAAGTGATACTGTTCCTTATAGTTTAATGACTTCACATGCTAATACTGGTATTAAACGTACTGTTATGAGCGAAAACTTTTCTTTTCTGTGGCATAGGAGATTAGGATACATCTCTATTGACATGATTAAAAGGTTGGTAAATGCTGGAGTTCTTGAAACTCTTGACTTTACTGACTTTGATACTTGTATAGACTGCATTAAGGGAAAGCAGACTAATAAATCCAAGATAGGTGCTAGGAAGAGTTTGAACTTTTAGAAATTATACATACATATATTTATTGCCCTAACATGAGCTCTAGCAGTAAGAAATATTTGATCATTTTTATTGATGATCACTCACGATATATGTATCGTTATTTGCTTCATCACAAGGATGAAACATTTGATGCTTTCAAAATATATAAAGCAGAAGTAGAGAAACAATGTGAAAAACAAATTAAGATTGTGAAATCTGATAGAGGTAGTGAATATTATGGTAGATACATTGGTACAAGACAAACACTTGGTTTATTTGCTAAATTTCTTCAAGAGCAAAGTATTGTGGCTCAATACACCTCGCCTGACACACCATCTCAGAACGGTGTAACAGAACAGAGAAAAAAATATTAATGGATATGGTATGAAATATGCTGAGTAACTCCAAACTTCTTCATTCTTTGTGGATCGAAGTTCTTATAACTGCAACGTATATATTAAATCAAGTTTCAACTAAAGCGGTTCCCAAAACGCCATTTGAGTTATGGAAATGTTAGAAACCAAGTTTAAGTCATTTATGCATTTGGGGTTGTCCAGTTGAAGTTAAAGTTTATAATCCACAAGAACGGAAGTTAGATCCAAGGACTATTAGAACATATTTTATTGGATATGCTGAAAAATCCAAGGGATATAGGTTTTATTGTCCGAACTATTCCAGTAGAATTGTCGAATCAAGAAATGCCAAATTTCTTGAGAATGACGTGGTCAGTGGGAGTGATCAACTTAGAGACTTAGTCTTTGAAAAAATTGATGTTTTAGATAATGATCCTACATCAAGTAAAAGATTGGTTGTTCATCCAAACAGGGTGAACAATGAGGAACCAATCATTCAAAGTCCACGTTTTGATGAGATTGTTTTAGAAGATCATTCTGAACAACCTCCACCACAGGAGGAACAACTAGTTGTGCAACAGTCTCAACAAGAAATTGTCGATATAACATTAAGAAGATCTACTAGAACAAAGAAATCAGTAATTCTGACTAATTATGTAATGTATATGCAAGAGTCAGACTGTGGTATATATAGGTGTTGAAGATGACCCAGACATGTTTTCACAAGCTATGGACAGTAGTAAATCTAAGTTATGGTATAATGCTATGATTGACGAGATGAATTCTATGGTAGATAATACAGTTTGGGACCTTGTTGAGTTGCCTACTGGAAAGAAACCTATTGGTTGTAAATGGGTATTTGAAACCAAAAAGGATTCATTAAGCAACATTGAGAGATACAAGGCTAGGGTTGTTGCCAAGGGGTTCATACAAAGGGAAGTGATAGATTATAAAGAAACATTTTCTCCAGTTTTTAAAAAGAATTCCTTCCGCATCATCATGACATTAGTTGCCCATTTCGATTTAGATTTATATTAAATGGATGCGAAAACAACTTTCCTCAGTAGAGATTTGGAGGAAGAGGTCATTTCACGTGATGGTGAACATTTGGTTTGCAAGCTTAGGAAGTCCATTATGGACTTAAACAAGCTTCCTGATAATGGCATTTAAGATTTCACACTATTATCTCTTCATTTGAGTTTGTAGAGAATGTCTTGGATCAGTGTATATACCACAAGTTCAGTGGGAGCAAAATCATATTTCTTGTGTTATATGTAGATGATATTCTACTTGCAACCAATGATTTGGGTTTGTTGCATGAGGTGAAACAATTTCTCTCTCAACATTTTAGTATGACCGATATGGGTGAGGCGTCTTATGTCATTGGCAATAAGATTCAAAGGGATAGGTCCCAACATGTTTTGGGACCATCTTAGGAAGCCTATGTTAATAAAATTCTTGAGAGATTTAGGATAAAAGAACACAGTGTTGCATCCATTGTTAAGGGTGACAAGTTCAATCTGAACGAATGTCCTACACTTGAGATTGAAAAGGAACAAATGAAAACTATTCCTGATGCTTCCGCTGTTGGAAGCCTAATGTATGCTCAGGTTTGAACTAGACTTGACATTGCATTTGTAGTTGACATGTTAGGAAGATATCAAAGTAATCTAGGTTTAGATTATTGGAGAGCTGCAAAGAAGGTCATGAGGTATCTTCAAGGAACTAAAGGTTTCATGCTTAATTATAGACAGTTCGACATTTTAGAAGTTGTCAGATATTCAGACTCAGACTTCACTGGCTGTGCTAATTCTCGGAAATCAACATCCAGATATGTTTTTATGCTAGTTGGAGGTGCTATATCTTGGAGAAGTACCAAACAATCTTTGGTTACCACTTCTACCATGGGAGCTGAGTTTGTTTCCTATTTTGAGGCTACTATACAGGGTATTTGGTTGAGAAGTTTCATTAATGGGCTTGGAGTTGTTGAGTCTATCTCTAGGCCAATAAGGTTGTATTGTGACAATTCAGCTACTGTGTTCTTTGCTAAGAACAGTAAGAGTGGAAGTGGAAGTAAACACATTGACATTAAGTACTTAGCAATAAGGGAGCACATTAAAGCCAAAAAAGTGAACACATACATACCGAGTAGATGATTGCTGATCCTCTAACAAAAGGCATGCCACCAAAGACGTTCAAGGATCATGTAGTTCAAATGGTACTATGTCCTGCTTTGTCACTATGAGAGGTAATACTTTCATTCGCTGAAACTTTGTAATTTTGTTTGTTTTCTCTTTTAAGTTGTATACATTTTGGATGGAGACAAACAAACATTCTGGAGGACCTGAAACAAACATTTGAGGTTTGTTCATAAAGTAATGTTCCACATTTAAACGTTTATTTAGAAAGAGAAAAATTGCATAGTAATACATGGAAGGTAATACTTGTTTAAAAGAGACTTATCGCTATGATTCATGCAATTCTATTTTTCTAATTAAACATAAAAAAAATATAAAACTACTATGTTATGGATTGTGTAATAAAAGTTTGGACCAAGTGAGATAATGTTAGAATTTTAATTAATTAAAATTCATTGCCTAAAATTACTATTTGGTTCTTCACTTTTATAGATTAGTTTTATATAAAATTTAACTACTAAGGAGTTTCTTAGTAATTATTTTTAGCAATTGTCTTTGATAGAAAGACTTCTGCTTACTTTAAAAGGGGAACAGTTACAAGTCTCCAATACACGCAATTAATTCTGATTTTCTAAAAACCATCGTTCTGAGAATTGTAGTGCATTGGAAGAGTCTGTAATCTTTGAAGAAGACAGCAACAACAAATTATTATGACTGGAGGTTAGTGATTAAGTTATTTCGCTTTCACAAATCTCTATGATTGTATGAACATGTATATGAATAATGATATGAATATATACATGTTGATTATGAGTAATTTTACATTATTGATCTTACACTAGGTAGAGATCAAGTATGAGGATCTATATATAAATTATATAATGTATGTAGTGGGAATGGAGTCATATAAAAAGGTTAGAAAATCTAAGTAAAAAAGAAGTCAACAAATACTTGACTATACTAAGATTTTGAAGTCTTGCGGCTGTTTAACTCGAAGTTGGACAAGAACAATCCGTGTGAGCCTCCGCATTACGCTGAAATGACTCTAGAACTTCAAAATTATTATTCTTTGGCTCTGCTCAAAATATTGAAGTAAACGTACAGGAATTAGGTAATATGTTGAATTTTTTAGACGTGTGTTTGACCAATAACATGCATCTCATTCTCATATTCATTATAAATTAAAAAAAGAAAAAGAAATTGGGTTTGCCTTTTAAAAAGGAATAAAACACTTTTTACAACTTTATATCACAAACGTAACGTGACTGTTCGCAATTAGTTCGTTCATATTTGATCAGATGGCATCCATTGTTGGGTAGATAAAACCCATTACGAGCTGACATATCACGTTTGTGAGAAAAAGCAAGGGTAGTATTACTGTTTAAAAAGTGGAATAACGTTACCATCAATTTAGCCCCCAAACTGCTCTTCTTTTCAAGTTGCGTTCCTTTCCAAGCACGTAGCTATTGACACACATGAAAATCCAGTGTGAACATAAACATCCATCAGAGCCGCAACCTTTTTTCAAAATTGATATTCCAGTTTTGTCACATTCCATTAGTTCGGTTCACACCACCCCATCATCCAAAACGTTATATTTTCTTTCCCTTTTTCTGCTGATTTTAATGGAGTTAGATACTTTCCTGATTCGCATCTTTTATTAATAGTAATGTATGATTGAGATTTGTTTCTGTTTTCTCCACTATTTTTTTTAATTCATCAATAATATCACGTCAAACTCAGATCAGCAGAAGATCTTATTATATATCAATTACTGCTAATACAAAGGCACACAATATGATTATCTAGAGAGAGTGAAAATGGAGGGTTGCAGGGTTTACCAGATTTTAACTTTACTATCACTTTTAGTACTCTTTCCAGGGACTTATGGCTGGGGAACTGAAGGGCATTTCACAATCTGTAAAATTGCGCAGGTTTTATTTTTAATTTTTTTAATTTCTGACTATATCAATTTCTCTTCATATCTTCAGTCTTTTTCCTTGGTGTTACATATTTTTTGTTATGACAGTCTCGCTTGAGTAAAGCAGCTGAAGATGCTGTGAAGCAATTGCTTCCAGAGTACGCAAACAATGACTTGGCGAGTGTGTGTTCCTGGGCAGACAATGTGAAGTTTCGTTATCATTGGTCATCTGCTCTTCATTTCATTGACACCCCAGATAAACTCTGCACCTACCAGTACAACAGTTAGTCCCTTTTCCCTCTTTTTCAAGTGTTAAGGGCGAAGTGGTTCTTTAAATATAGTATAAAGTTCTGATTTTGGAATGATGATGCTGTAAGAAAGTCGATTTTTAAGGTTCAATTGATGGCTCTGGACTAATATTTTTGATTCAGGGGATTGCATGGATGAAGATGGAGTGAAAGGAAGGTGTGTTGCTGGAGCTATTAACAATTACACCACTCAGCTTCTCAGCTACAACGGTGCTTCATCTCAATCTGAATGTAAATCCTGTCACAAAATCTAAATTTCCCCACTTTTGCCTTCTTGGTTCTCTTTCTTTGTCTCTTACAACAATTTTACTGAACAAATTTCTGTTCTCTGTGAAACGAATTCGATTAACTATCAGATAATCTCACAGAAGCACTTCTGTTCCTTTCTCATTTTATGGGAGACATTCATCAGGTATGATAATGACAATGATTAAGAAAACAAGGTCTAGCTGTAAATGTTCATACATGACATTTTTTTCTTTTTTTTTTAATCCAATGTCACAGCCGCTACATGTGGGATTTACTTCAGATAGGGGAGGAAACACAATTGATGTCCACTGGTACACAAGGAAGCAAGTTCTTCACCATGTGAGATTACTTGTCAAAGTTCTAAATGAGGCGGTTACTGGTTTGCATATAAACTCTGACTAACTTTAGAAGAATGTGCAGGTCTGGGATAGCAATATCATTGAAACAGCTGAAGAAAGGTTTTATGATTCAAATATTGATGGATTTGTTGATGCTATAGAACAGAACATTACGGTACCTCATTTAATTTCATTTGATAGTCTTCACCTTCAACCGTCCTGTATGGTTTGTTATCCCTTACTCCTCATTTGCAAATTACAGACTAAATGGGCAGATCTAGTCAAAAAATGGGAGACCTGCAGCTTAAACAAGACAACATGCCCAGATATGTATGTTTCTCAAACACAATTTAGTAGTCCTAATTGTCAGAATTTTGTTCCAAATCTGAGTTTAGAGTACTATAAATTGTACATAACTACAATTGTTTATGTTGTGCAGATATGCATCAGAAGGTATAAAAGCAGCCTGTGATTGGGCATATAAAGGTGTAACCGAAGATTCAACACTAGAAGGTAAAAAGAAATTCTTCTGAGATTCTTATGCATATTCATGTATAATTTATTCCATCATCTAGGAATGGTAACATATAAAGAATATTCTGCAGATGAATACTTCAACTCCCGTTTACCTATCGTAAATTTGCGGTTAGCTCAAGGTGGTGTTCGACTTGCAGCCACTCTTAACCGTATCTTTGGATGAGCAAGTATTTGTGTTTGGTCAAAGTATGGGCGAATCTTAATAAAGTATGGAGATATACTGATACATCACATGTTAAGCAGCTTCAGGTATTGCTCGCAGAAATGGGAAAAATAATTGTTCAAAGCATTTTAGCATTCTGTAATACAGAGTTATTAGTTTATATGAATGGAAGTCCACTGTAATCTTATAATTTAAACTAGACTTAAAGAATGATTTCCAGGACATATGAGTTTTAAGTACCAAGAGAAATGACAAAGTATAAACTAAACTTTCACAAGAAATCACCTTTCATTCTTTAGCATTCACCGCATTTTACAGAACACAGAAAATCGAAATCCAAGCTTGAAGATGAACCACATGTCATACGCTACATTATATTATGCAGATAATGTATCAATCAACATTTTTTCAAAATAGAAATGTAGGTCACTTCTGATCTGCTGTTGCAGCCTGTGGTTTCTTCACTACAAGAACTGGACACTTTGCATATTGAATGCAGTAATTGCTCACACTCCCTATTAAAGCCCTGTATGAACATGTTAATATCAGCAACGTACAATGTCGAGATCTGTATTATTTGCACTGCAATCAAGTTGCAAGAGAAAGAGGTTAACCTTTTGATTTTGCCGAGGCCACGCTGGCCCAAAATCAGCATATTGATATTGAGTTTTTCAACTGCACTGCATATAGCAGCTTTAGGATCCCCTACCTCTGTGACCAACTCTGCTGTTACCTGCATATTAATGTAAACTTAATTCTGCACACACTAAAACAACAATAACAAATGAATTAACAGAAGAAATAGCCATACCCCTTTACTAGCACAAATGTCCCTAGCTTTCTTCCAAGTAAGCCAATGCAAGCTTCCTATGATTCTCTTGAGCAGAGTTCACAAAATCCAAATCTGTCACATACACAGCACAAAATCACTCAGCTAATTATAAGAACAAACAGTGATCTAAAACAGGTGATTAAGTAGGAAGACTTAACTGGCCGCAGTAGGGCAGTACATGCGAGCAGAACCAAGAGATGAAGCGAAGGTGTAGTTATAATTGGTTGGCTGCTGCGCCATGAAGATAATAAACTGACCCTTGTTGATAGAATCCTTCAGATTGTCAAGAACCCACATGAGTGCATAGTGACTGTACTCACTCTCATCAATCGCCAACATCACCTTTATCACTTCCTCCTCCTGCTAAAAGCACCTCAGCCATCTTTTCTTTAAAGGGTTTCTCAGATGGAGCTAAGAAATAACACAGACAAATTACAGAAAAACCTAGCTATGTGATTTGATTATATATGTAACAGAAGAAGTAGAGTTCACAGCTTTGTCAAAAGGTGGTTGGGAAAATCAGGAGGTGGGGGCGGATTCTATTAGGTCATAACTGCCAGTCAAACTTTGAAATGGGCTCATTGATGAGGTATATATTCATTATTATAGTATGGATAAGGCTCATCGTGGATATGCTTAACATTATGAGGAAGATTAGGTACATGAAATGGGGATCAAATTCCAAGGGGGGCTTTGAATTTTACTCGATTCTTTGAAAAAGCGTGTTTGGATTTCAGAGAGTGAGTCGATCTGTTACTGTTCTGGGTTATCATCTTGAACAGACGATACTACTTACCTTATTAGTTATAATATGTGAGGGGAAACGACTGGTTCCCATCCAAAGTTTGCCCTAATGACAATTTTCCACCGAAACGTTTCAAAACGACATTTTTCTACCCACTCCTCTAATTTTTCCGTTAATTTTAACTGCATAAGGACAAAATTATAATTTTAAAAACAATAAAAGAACAATTATGTCATTTTCTTAAACCCTAAAAATTCTCACGACCGGTTGAATTGGGGGGCGCCGCTGCCGGCCGTTTCTGGCCACTTTCTGGCACCCCCTGACCGCATCTCACTCCCACCCTCACCTGACTACTAGCCCACCCTCTGGTGGGCTGCGCCCCATGCTCTCCGCGCGCCTGGAGGTCTCCTGTAGCGCAGCTCCGTGCTTCCTGCTCGTCGCCTTCGTGAGGCTTCTTCTGGCACCGCTTCTTTCTCACGGCGTCAAGGCGCAATCGCGATTTGGTGAGCACGGCCGATCGCGCTCGGCTGCTACTCGCGTGACAACCTAGCCGCTGCCAAGCTTCCATCGATCGCCGTCAAGCCCCTCGCCGCGCTACTCCCTTGTTTGCGCCCAGCCTCTGCGCGACCTCAACTGCGCCTTCCAACCGCTGCTTCCATGCGCCTTTGCACGATTGCCAACTGTTTGGGTTGATTGTAGGTCGTGGGTTGCCGATTGGATGATTTTGGGGCGGATTATGGATGCTGGTGGTGGAGAATAGTTGCTGGCGGCTGGTTATCAAAATTTTAAAAGAAAATAAAAAAGAAAATAAACTGAATTTACTATTATATCCTTATGCAGTTAAAATTAACTAAAAAATTAGATGGATGGTGGCAAACTGTCATATTTTGGGCGGGAAAGGTTGTTGGGGCAAACTTCGGGTGGGAACATGTTATTTTCCTTAAAATGAACATTAAATTATAAATTAGAGTATTAGGGTGACATTACTAGTCCTAAAATCAGTTGGGTTAAAATTATATTTAAAACATTAGGGGATCATTGAATTTTCTTAGTAATTAGTAACTAATACGAAGACTTGGAAACAGCTGAGAAGACTTGGGTCAACAAGAAGAACAATTTTCCTTTTCTTTTCTCTTCTTTTTTCTTTTTTGATAAATCAAAACTTTTCTTTCTTTCTAAAAGTTTCTTTTTTATTGGTTTTAATTAAAGATAAAAAGATGATTCAAACTAAAAAAGAAATATTAGGTTGTGTTTTTTATGAATTTTCTATTTGGTTGAAAATATTGAAAAATATCAAGGAAACGTAAAAAATGAAAATACATTCAGTATGTTTATCTGAAAATGATATTTAAAAACATGAAAAATTAAAATAAAATACGTGTGGGGGTTGTTAATTTAAAATAAAATAAATAAAAAGATAAATAAATGAACAATTATTTTAAACAATTTTTAACTTTTAATATTTTCATTGTTGGAATATGAACATGTCAAAATCGAATTAATTATGTCAAATTAACTTTTGGTCTCTTTAATCTGCTTTAAAAAGGTGTTCCCAATAAAAAGCAAAGTTAAATGTCCTTGTTTTCTTCAATGCCTTTGCATTTCTTCCTACTGAAGTAAGCTAGTTGCTTGTCTTCATTAAGGGAACTTCAAATTTAACTGTGGAATTTTCAGAAGAAGAATTAATGAATATGATGATGGAAGGTGAAGGTTATAGCAGCAGGAAGAAGAGAGGAGTTCCAAATTATGACTATGGTTTCACTCAAACTCTCTTTTCTTGGTCTCTTGATGACATTTCTAATCAAAATCTTTTCAGTCATCAGGTTTGCTTTCTTTTTTTCTTCTTCATTTTCTAAAACCAGTCATATTTTATATTTACCGGTAGATTCTGAGGGTAAGCCAGTTAAAAATTTTGTCATTTTTTAGAAGTTGAAGGGTAAAAGCGTCAAAACATCATTTCTCTCAACTCACAATCATCCCGTTTTCCGTTGATCCCTGCCGGATTTCTCACCCAACCCGACGGAAATCACAATTCAACCAAACAGTCAGAAACAAATTGCACTACCAAACTGAAATCAAATTCAACCAAATTCCGATTCAATTACACAACCCACTAAATCAAACTCCGATTCAATAAAAAATCAAAGCAACAGAGCTGCAGGGGCCCGCGATAGGCGGCTGGGCGGCGGGGTTCGACCGGTAGGCTTGAGGGTGGCAGTGTGCAACGGTTTGGGGGCTGTCAGGTCGCGGCGTGTGGTCGCTCGGCGCGATAGAGAGAGGATTGTTGGGTGACGGCGGCGAGCGGCGCGGCCAGATGGTGTCGGGGTTTTTGTGGGATGGCGAGGGGAAGCAGCTGTTGGAGAGAAGAGAAGAAGAAAGAGAGAAGGAAAAGACTAGAAGAAGAAGAAGAGGAAGAATCTGGTGGAGAGAAGGAAAAGAGGAGAAGAAGAAGAAGAAGAAGAGGAAGAATTGGTGAAAAAAAAAAGTTCCTGTGTTAGAATGTAGGAGAGACGAACAAGAATAAGATGGGAGGGGGACAGTCAACGGTGGTGAGTTGAGAGAAATGGTGTCTTGACGCTTTTACCCTTCAACTTTTAAAATACTTTTACAGTAAAGGAAATGGTGTGAGATTAAGGTTGGGAATAGGGAATAAATGCAACCAAGTATGAATTTGGGATTTCGGTAAACCTCGGAATATACGTACCTTTTGTTTAATGAAAATGGCAAATGGGCTATTGTTTAATGTTTATGTTTGTTTGGTATTTTAATTGTTATGTTCAGCTTCAGGGTTTCCCTTTTCTGTAATGTTCAGTTGTCTATGAAAATGGAGTAATGTTTGTGACTCTTGTAATTATAAAGTGTATATATATATATATATATATATTGTTAGTGAAGTTATTAAATTAGTAGCTAGAGAGGGTAATACTTGTTTTGCTTATTCCAATTTTGGAAGAGGCTGGATAAGATTACCTGTTACCAAAGTTTCTATAGGAAAAAAAAAAAAAAATTCAACGAATGGAGCTAATTATTTTCTTATTAGCAGTTTACCGTAAACAACTAAAAAAAAAAAAAAGGGATGGATTGGATAGAATTGAAGATGAAAAAATTATATATATAAGCATATCTTATGTGTTTAATTAAGGTTTGTGATTATGGCTTGTGCTTGTGTTTCGTAGCTTAAAGCAGAAGCTATAGTAGTTGGTTAATAAGTCATCACTTATTTACCTTAATTGACAAAGCTGTTAGTTTTAACCCTGTGCAATCTTTTTGGTTATTCCTCACTTAGTAGGGTACTGCAGTTTACAATAGAAGTATTTTTAGGTATTTTTCATCTTTTTTCAATTGATGATCTCATTGACTAAAAAGTTTCAGATGAGGCTTCTCTTTACCTTCAAGTGCTTTCAATGGTAATCAAGTCCATTTAATATTCTATTACTAAATTGAGTAATTTTTTTTATTTCTTTTAGGTGGAACAAATTCCTGAATCATTTGAATCAGTCGAACAGTATTTTGGGTCATTTGTTTATCCTTTATTGGAAGAAACACGAGCACAACTGTTTTCAGGGATGGAGACTATTTCAACAGCACCTTATGCTGAAGTGGTCGCGTTGGATGAGTCCAAGCCACATGGAGCAGAGATATATAACGTTAAGGTTGATTATTGGAGGAACAGAATCAGTAACATTGGTAAAGAGCCTTATAAAACTTTGCCATGGGATATTTTGATTTTGGCTGACGCGAAACCTGAAACTATTTCCGACTTGGAAAGGGTGGGTAGAACGTGGTCTTTTCTATCGGTCATGAAAATTTCAGAGGATGAAAACGAGAACGAGATTGATCGCATTTCTACCTATTTTACAGTCAAGGCCTCAAGAAGCATCCAAGAAGATGATGGGGAGAAATCATTATTTGTAATTTTCTTGGTAAATATAACTCCTAACATAAGAATATGGAAATCATTGCATATGTCGCGAAATTTGAAGATTATCAAGGAAGTTCTATGCACTGATTCTGTGGTAAGTTTCCTGAAGATGATTTACTTTTTTGCTTGCTGACATAAATTGTGGTGTTTTTCATTGAAACTTGCATGTTGAATGACAGTTGGAGGAAACTTGCCAAGTCTGTTCTGAGCAGAAAGGGGCCATCTGGAATGAGAAATTTGGTCTCAGATTATCATCGACAATGAATGATTCTCAACTAAAGGCGGTTCTTGCCTGTCTTGATAGTGTGCATTGTGATCACAAGTCGTCTGTGCAACTGATATGGGGTCCCCCTGGGACAGGCAAAACTAAAGCTGTTAGTATGCTTCTCTTTACACTGTTAAGAATGAAATGCAGAACCGTTACTTGTGCCCCAACAAATGTTGCAATTAAAGAAGTGGCCTCCCGTGTTCTAAAGCTGCTGAAAGAAACTATTAAAACGGACAGCTATGGAAGAGGCACTCTGTTGTTTCCTCTTGGAGACATTCTCTTGTTTGGGAGTAAGGAGAGGCTCAAAGTTGATGAAGAAATACAAGAAATATATTTGGATTATCGTGTTAAAAGGCTTTCAGAGTGTTTTGATATGCAAACTGGATGGAGGCATTGCTTTACTTCCATGATCGATTTACTTGAAGATTGTGTTTCCCAGTATCACATTTTCTGGGAAAATGAATTGATGAAGGAAAGAGAAAATTGTAATGATGATGAAATCAAAGAGGAGTCTAAAGAGGTGTTCAAGTCATTTCTTGAATATGTGAGAGAAAGATTTAACCATACTGCCACTCTTCTTAGGAATTGTATATATATCCTCTGTACTCATATATCCAAAAGTTTCATTTTGGAAAATAATTTTCAAAACATGGTAGCCCTGATCACTTTACTTGATTCTTTTGAAACTTTATTGTTTCAAGACAGTGTAGTTCCCGAGGAGCTAGAAGAGCTCTTTTCACATTCAGTAGCTGCACATTTTTCTTCGTCATCAGGGCATAAAAACTACTTGTTGCACAAGAGGAGGGGTGAATGTCACACTGTTTTAAGAATTCTTCAGGATTCCTTAAGCAAACTTGGGCTTCCAAGTGCTATGGACACAGACTCATTAAAAGATTTCTGTTTTAAAACAGCTTCAGTAATATTCTGCACTGCTTCTAGTTCATTTAAGCTGCATTCAGTGGCCATGAAACCACTGAACATTCTGGTCATTGATGAAGCGGCACAACTAAAAGAAAGTGAATCGACAATACCACTGCAACTCCTGGGCTTAAAGCATACTATTCTCATTGGGGATGAGTGCCAATTGCCAGCAATGGTTGCAAGCAATGTATGTTGATGTTGTTTCAACAGTTCTACGGATTTCTATGTATTTGGCATTTGCTTCTCTTTTTAGTTTTCCCTAATTTCCTCATCTTTGTTTTCAGGTTTCTGATGAAGCTGGTTTCGCGAGAAGTTTATTTGAGAGGTTGAGCTCATTGGGTTGCTCTAGACACCTGCTCAATATGCAGTATCGAATGCACCCCTCAATCAGCTACTTCCCGAATTCATATTTCTATAACAACCAGATTTTAGATTCCCCGGATGTTAAAAGAAAAAGCTATGAAAAAGTCTTTTTGCTAGGATCACCAATGTTTGGTCCATATTCTTTCATCAACATATTTGGTGGGAGAGAAGAGTTCATCAACTATAGCTGTAGAAATATGGTTGAGGTAGCAGTTGTGATGAAAATATTGCGGAACCTGTACAAAGGTATGCGTTTTTGGAGTCTCACATTTTTATTACCATCTAAAACTTGATTGATTTTCATATTGTCATCTCGCAGCTTATTCTATAGCATGTGATTCATTTAATATCAAATATTTCCTTTTGAGATACGCATTACTGGTTTCATTTTGTCTACAGCTTATGGACTTATGATTGTGTTTTTCAGCAACTGTTACCTTGTAATTAATTAATTAGCCTAATTTTATTCATTATTTTTTTGTTAGCTACAGAATATACAGGATGGGAAGTATCTTATATAACTTCTAATAATGTAATTTATTGATTGATGAGACCTGGATAATGAGTGTAGGAAAAGTGAAACAAGGTAGCAAGTAGTGGATTGAGGGGTTGTTGGCAGGAAACTTCCATGGGTTTAGGCTGGGACAGGTGGCGATTGGGGGTTGGGACAGCAAAGGAATTCAGTTAGGGACACAGAGAGAGCTGGGGGATAAAAAGAGAGGGGAGAGCAGATTAGAGGGGGGAAGAATATAAGGAAATTTGGGAGGAGCTGACCCTCGAAATTAGCAATTAGGGAGGAGCTGGAGGAAATTTGGGAGGAGCTGACCCTCGAAGTTAGCAATTAGGGAGGAGCTGGTCCTTGAAGTCCAGCATTGTTTTTCCTTTCTTATTTTGATTTTGTCCTTTTGGTTGATATGCTGGGTGTATTATGCTGTTTTGCTACCATTGTTATCAGTTAGTTGAATATCAATATACATATTTATTTTCTTCCTATTTCTTGGCTGTTATTATTTTACTGTTTTGGTTGAGTGTTGGAAATGGGTTCTCATCATTGATAAAGGGTAGAACCATCTAATTTATAAATATTGTTCTCTACAAAATTGCACTTTAGGAACTATAATTATGTGACAAATGTTTATATTGATATGGCCTTTTATTTCACTTCTGCAAATGGAAATCAAAAAGTGCTGATTTCCTGTCAATGGCTAATGTGGTAAATACTGTCCTATGCTTTTCAACTTATCACCTAATTTCTTATGCATGTACTAATTTGTATTATATACTGCTTGTTAAAATATGATTGAAGAAAAAGAGTTTTAAAAACTTAAATAATGTATCATATATAAATGAAATGGAGTGTTTCTAATTGACCAAATGCCAAAACAGTAGCTATTGAATCTCCTTTTTATATCCATGGTAATTCATAATATGCAGATTGGAATGGCTCAAACCAGAAGCTGAGCATTGGCATAGTCTCACCTTACAGCGCTCAAGTAGGAGCAATTCAAGAAAAACTTGGAGGCAAGTATGAGAACAGTGATGGCTTTACTGTAAAAGTGAAGTCAATTGATGGGTTTCATGGAGGAGAGGAGGACATTATTATAATTTCCACTGTGAGAAGTAACAGAAGTGGATCAATTGGATTCTTGTCCAAGCCACAAAGAATCAACGTTGCACTTACAAGGGCTAGGTATATATATAAATATTGTTCATTGTGTTTGTTTCATTTTACTAACTATGGTGAATAACTACTGTCCCTTTCTCTAGGCACTCTTTATGGATTTTGGGGAATGAAAGAACCTTAACTCATGGTGAATCTGTTTGGGAAATCTTAATCCGTGATGCTAAGGACCGGTGTTGTTTCTTTAATGTTGATGAAGATAAGGATATGGCCAAAGCTATATTAGAGGCCAAAAAAGAGCTTCATGAGTTGGATGAATTGCTGAATGCTGATAGTACACTTTACAGAGATCAAAAGTGGAAGGTATATAATTTCCATAGCTTTACTTGCTTTGTCATTCAATTTTTCCTACCATGGTTAGTGCTGATATTTTTAAGTGATCCTTTTCTTATTTCTCAGGTTGTTTTTAGTGATAATTTCTTGAAATCTTTTAAAAAAATAACATCAAACAGCAAAAAGAAGTCAGTTATCAACCTTCTACTGAAACTTTCAAGTGGTTGGCGACCTAAAAGGAGAAACATAGATTCTATTTGTGAAAGCTCTTCGCGCATTATTAAGATATTCAAAGTTGAAGGTCTCTGTACAATTTGCACAATTGACATAGTAAAGGAATCAAATTACAAGCAAGTTTTAAAAGTCTGGGATATATTGCCTTTGGAGAATGTTCCAAAATTGGTAAAACGTTTGGATAATATATTTGTTAGGTACACTGATGATTACATCAATCGTTGCAAAGAGAAAAAAATTGAAGGGTATGTCTATTCTTTTCAATTCTGTTGAAGAAATATATTTGTTTCCTCTTATATTGACTAGCAAACATTTCATTTGGTTTTATTTATTATTTTGTTTCCGACTAGGAATTTGGAAGTTCCCAAGACTTGGGCAGCCTCTTTAGAAATTGTTCGTTTCAAGAATCTTGCTGATAGTAAGAGTGGAAGTGACTTAAGGGGAGTTGCTTCAGACAGTATGAGTTATGTTGAAAATTCGAAGGTGATTGATAGTTTGTTGCTGATGAAATTCTACTCTTTATCATCAGGTGTAGTGAACCACCTACTTTCTGATCGTGATGGTAGAGAATTGGATCTTCCATTTGAAGTAACAGATGAACAGTTGGAGATGATTCTTTTTCCTAGAAGCACCTTCATACTTGGTCGGTCAGGTACAGGGAAAACTACTGTGTTGACCATGAAATTATTTCAGAAAGCAAAACTACATCACATGGCAACTAAAGGATTCTATGGATTTGATTATCATGAGCATCTGCATACTACCCAGACAAATGAGCTTGAGAAGGGCCTTGGAGAGGAGAAACCGGATATCTTGCGCCAACTTTTTGTGACAGTCAGTCCTAAACTGTGTTTTGCTGTAAAGCGACACATTTCTCACTTGAAAAGGTTTGTGGGTTTTCCATAGGAATAGCTCTTGCAGTCTGCTTTTCTTATTTCATTTAAGGTTATTGGCTAATGATTATACTTGTAATGCGTGCAGCTCCGCCCTGGGTGAGAAGTTTCTAGCAGAAGGCAGTTTATTTGATATGGATGATATTGATGATGCAGCGCAATTCAAAGATATCCCAAATTCTTTTGTAGACATTCCGCCTAAGTCATACCCTCTTGTTTTAACATTTCATAAGTTCTTGATGATGCTGGATGGTACAATGGGCAATTCATATTTTGAGAGATTCCATGACATTCGGAAACATTCTAATGTCCAAACTCAGAGTTTAAGATCAGATTCCTTATACACAATTATGAGGAAAAAGGAAGTTAGTTATGACAGGTTTAGTTCATTTTACTGGCCACGTTTTAGTGAACAACTAACAAATAAGCTTGATTCTTCAAGGGTCTTCACTGAGATTATATCTCACATAAAAGGAGGCTTGCGATCCATGGAGTTTGGTGACGGTAAACTGAGTCGAGAAGTTTATGTCCAATTATCAGAGGGAAGAGTTTCCATTTTGAGCAAGCAACAGAGAGAGATGATATATGAGATATTTCAAAACTATGAGAGAATGAAGATGAAAAATGGTGATTTTGATTTGGCTGATCTAGTAACTGATCTTCATCATCGACTTAAAAAAGGAAAATATGAGGGAGATCAAATTCATTTTGTTTATGTCGACGAGGTGCAGGATCTTACAATGAGTCAAATTGCTCTATTCAAATATATCTGCAAAAATGTGGAAGAGGGTTTTGTTTTTTCTGGTGATACAGCACAAACAATTGCCAAGGGAATTGACTTCAAATTTGAAGATATACGACATCTGTTCTACAAGAGGTTTGTTCTGGAATCAAGAAGCAATGAACATGTTGGTAGAGAAGAGAAAGGACAACTCTCAAAAATTTTTAATTTGAGCCAAAACTTCCGTACCCATGCAGGTGTATTGAAGTTAGCTCAGAGCATCATTGATCTTCTTTACCGTTTCTTCCGTCCCTATGTTGATGTTTTAAACCCTGAGACTACTATGATATATGGGGAATCTCCGATTTTGCTTAAACCTGGCAACGGTGAAAATGCAATCATGAAAATTTTTGGAAAGAGTGGAAATGTTGGCGGTGATGTAGTTGGTTTTGGAGCAGAGCAGGTGATATTAGTACGAGATGATTGTGCTCGGAAGTTTATTTCTGACTGTGTTAGGAATCAAGCTCTTGTTTTAACCATAGTAGAGAGCAAAGGTCTTGAATTTCAGGTGATTCATTTTTATTGAAAGGTCTTTGTTATTATTGGAGCAATAAACAAAGAGTTTGCTTTTGATATACCATTCTTCATGCTATGCCCTTAAGTACTCTTCTAATCTGTTTTGATCTTATTACTGAATTGGTCATTTGTGATCTAGTTAAAACTTAAAACTTGTAAGTTTCAGACTATTTTCCTTAATTGTCATTTCATTTCATCTTCAGCGTGGACAATGTAACAAGGCATATGCAGGTAATAATATAAGATTGCGACTTCTGGCAACTATTCCTAGAGAAATATAAGATTGAACTTCTATCTAGAATCAAATCCCCTCCTCAAAATTTATGAGGGGATTTGATTGCTAAATACTGCTAAATTGATTGGTTTGAAAAGATTTCACTTCATTTATCCAAGTCCTTATTTTATTCTTCAGTAACTTCTATGAATCCTAATTTTTTTTCATTAATGACTTGTATTATTTCTTTCGTAGGATGTACTGTTATTCAACTTTTTTGGTTCATCACATCTTAAGAATCAATGGAGAGTGATTTATGAATATATGAAGGAACAAAATTTGCTTGACTCCACTTCACCTAGGTCAAGCTTCAATGAAGCTAAACACAACATCTTGTGTGCTGAACTGAAGCAACTGTATGTCGCCATCACTCGTACAAGGCAAAGGTTATGGATCTGGGAGGATAGGGAGGAAGTCTCCAAACCTATGTTTGACTATTGGAAGAAGAAGTCTCTTGTTGAAGTCAAACAGCTGGATGATTCATTTGCACATGCAATGCAAGTTGCGAGTACCCCAGAAGAGTGGAAATCGCAGGGCATCAAGGTCTTTATTATTTTTTCCCAAGCTGTTATTGTCATCGTTGTTGTCTACTGTTAGTGCCATGCTTTAAATTGTGAAACCTTTTTATTTGACCTGACATATTCTGGAATACGTTTTGCTCTTGCACTACTGCTAAAAGTATTTTTTTTTTATCTGCATATCTCCAATTTTAGTACCCTTTTCCTAGCTGAGCCATTTCACATTCATATTTAGACTGCATCATATACACTGCATTGAAAAATCTGAGTCTTGAGCCATTTGACATTCACATTTTTTTCGTGGTAGGAGTGTGTACAAGTTAGGAAGCCACTTTACTTTTCTTGGTGATACTAAATATTGTTTTTTCTCTTTTGGCAATTATTTGTTACTTCCAGCTATTTCAGGAGCGTAACTATGAAATGGCAACTATATGCTTCGAAAGAGCTAAAGATTTTTTCTGGGAAGCTACTGCCCTTAAAGCTGATGCTGATCGCATCCGCAGTTTGAACCCTGAAGAGGCTAATATTAAACTAAGGCAAGCTGCTATAAAATTTGAAGCCATACACAAGGCCGATTCTGCTGCTAAATGTTTTTATGAGCTGGGAGAGTACGAAAGAGCAGGTATGACTTGGATATTGATTATTTGATGGGATATAACTTGCTGTCTTTATGTGCTGCAGTGTAATGGATATTCTTCTTTACTTAATTTTCGTTACTGTAAAAACTTAGATATCATCTCAGAAGTTTCTCCTATCTGACGGTTTGTTGCTGATATATTTTGCGACGTCAGGAATTTGATATGTTAAGCATACTTATTGTTGAGAATAGACCATAGATTTCTTTTAGACGTTCTCCAGATGCAGTTGTTGTTTTATAAGAAGGTTTTGGTATGCAATCTACTGTAAAATTGTTGCAGTCTTATCAGAAGGTTTAGTGTGAAATGAGTTTAGAAGCTTTCTTTATTGCTAGTTCCATTTCTGCACCAAGATGAGCGCTCCAAAAGTGACTGGAGACCTATTTTCAGTTTTTCAGAGTGTGATCTATTGCAATAATGTTCTTCCATACTAATTTTTTTTTTCTTGGAACTTCTTGCCTTTGTTATAGTAGTCAATGGCAAAAAGTGCTAGATGTTATATAATGTTCCACTTTGAGGTTACTAAATTTGACTTTAAGACTTCAATTTCTTGTTCGTGCAGGTAGGATTTATTTGGAAAAATGTGAGGAACCACAACTGGAAAGGGCGGGGGAGTGTTTTTTTCTAGCAGGACGCTATGAGCTTGCAGTAGAGGCGTATGCCAAGGGCAATTTTTTGCCAGAATGTTTGACTGTTTGCTCCAAAGGAAAGCTTTTTGATGTTGGATTGCAATACATCCATTACTGGAGACAACATGCCAGTACAGATGTTGGTACTATCCAAAGAAGTGAAGAAATGAACAAAATTGAACAAGACTTTTTGGTGAAGTGCGCTTTTCATTATCATGATCTCAAAGATAGCAAATCCATGATGAAATTTGTGAAAACTTTTCATTCAGTGGATTTGATACGTAACTTTTTGAGTGTGTGCGCCAAAGGAAAGCTTTTTGATGTTGGATTGCAATACATCCATTACTGGAGACAACATGCTAGTACAAATGTTGGTACTGTCCAAAGAAGTGAAGAAATGAACAAAATTGAACAAGACTTTATGGAGAGGTGCGCTTTTCATCATCATGAGCTCAACGATAGCAAATCCATGATGAAATTTGTGAAAGCTTTTCATTCAATGGATTTGAAACGTAACTTTTTGAATGTTTGCTCCAAAGGAAAGCTTTTTGACATTGGATTGCAATACATCCATTATTGGAAACAACAAGCCAGCATAGATGTTGGTACTGTCCAAAGAAGTGAAGAAATGAACAAAATTGAACAAGACTTTCTAGAGAGGTGCGCTTTTCATCATCATGAGCTCAAAGATAACAAATCTATGATGAAATTTGTGAAAGCTTTTCATTCAGTGGATTTGAAACATAACTTTTTGAATGTTTGCTCCAAAGGAAAGCTTTTTGATGATGGATTGAAATACATCCATTACTGGAGACATCATGCCAGTACAGATGTTGATACTGTCCAAAGAAGTGAAGAAATGAACAAAATTGAACTAGACTTTTTGGAGAGGTGCGCTTTTCATCATCATGAGCTCAAAGATAGCAAATCCATGATGAAATTTGTGAAAGCTTTTCATTCAATGAATTTGAAACGTAACTTTTTGAAGTCGTTAAATTGCTTTGACGAACTTCTATTGCTGGAAGAAGAGTCGGGAAACTTCGTGGATGCTGCAAATATTGCAAAAATGATAGGAGATATTCTCCGTGCGGCTGATTTGCTACAGAAAGCTGGGAATTTCAAAGAAGCATCTGCACTTATACTTTATTACGTGCTTTCCAACTCTCTATGGTCATATGCGAGCAAAGGCTGGCCTTTGAAGCAGTTTAGAGAAAAGGAAGAACTTTTGGGAAAAGCCAAGTCATTAGCGGAGAATGACTCGTACCAATTTTCTGAATTTGTTCAAAATGAAGCTGACATTTTATCAAATGAGCAGTGCAACCTATTCATGCTGAGTCATCAATTAAATGCTTCAAAAAGACATCAGAGTATCAGAGGTGAAATATTATCTGCCCGAAAGATTTTGGATTTCCATCTTCATTTAAGTACCTCTGAATATGGTTGGGAAGACGAATTAGTTTCTGATCTTGTAGCATATTCAGAAGACGCAATTCATAGAAACCAGGTTTCTGTTGAAACCCTTGTCTACTTTTGGAATTACTGGAAGAATATGATTGTGAAGATACTTGAGTATCTTGAGCATCTGCAAACACGGGATGTTAACAACTGCAGAAGTTATGGTGACTTCTGCTTGAACTACCTTAGTGTATGGAAGCAATATGGCAATCTTGGTACCAAGTATCTTTTGCTGAACCCAGATGCAGGGTGGATTAGAGAGGTGGACAAAAGATGTGCTCAAAGGAGTGAGAAGTTGGTTTCAATTGATGTCAGCAAGCTTGTCTCTGCTGCTCAGAGTTATTGGAGTTCAGAGTTACTTTTTGTTGGTATGAAGGTGTTGGAAAATCTAGATGCCTTTCATAAGCGGTCATTGGAGAATTCATCGTCTGTGTTCTGCAAAGTCAGAAATTCTACTTACATCTATGAAGTTTCAAAATCTCTTTTGAGTTCCAAATTTCTGCATTACCGGTATTATGATACTAAGGCACTACAAAATTTTGTTGAACTATCAACAAGGCAATTCTTTGACTTCATATTTCCTCTAGACTGGCGAGAATCACTTAAAGGGAACTTAATTTCTTTGAGAGGAACTGAGATTTGTAGGAATATAATTAAAGAAGTTATTTTTCAAAATATTGGCTTGAGAAGTCAGTTATCTTATGGGCAGATTGGAAGTGTGGTAGTTATGATTCTCGGGTCTGGTAAACCGAATAATGAGGTATTTGAGAATGTTGCAAAAAGTTTTAATGAAAATACAGCATGGAAGGAATTTGTAGAGAGCCTCTCTGGGAATATTGGATCAGGCAATAACATTGAACTTGTTCAGAAGTTCTTTGGAGCTTTGAAAGATACTTATGATGCCGACTGGACGAATGGATATATATCACCTTCTAATTTTCTCTATCTTATTGAGCGGTTTTTGATTATCTTGTCTAGCATCCAGGGCCACGGGTATATCTTAACCACACAGTCATCTTTGGTGGATTGGCTTATCTACCAGGAGGGGAACACCAACCCAGCTTCAAGCATAAAGATTGATGTGCAACAATCCTTGAGACATATACTTGAATTTGTTGTCCACATTGTTTTGCAGTTCCTTCACCACGAGAGGGACACAATGGAATGGGTCAGAAACTCTCATACAAGTGTGAAACATTATCATTCATTTGTTGTTTTGAGATTGGTTGTAATAGTGTGTTTGCTTCATTTGAATTTTGGGAACTATGCAAATTTGCTCTTTGGCTTGCTCGGCAGGAACTATATTTCCAATAAACTGCCTCAGGAATTTTGTGATTCCCTTCGCAGAAGATGGAGGCATAATTCTCAGAATGTTAATGTGATTGCTGAAGCATTTAAAAAGATCAGGAATCCGCTTGTAATTGTGAGTTTGGGGGGAAATTGTTCAAGATTTAGGTGTCAAGATGCAGTTTTTGTTGACATGAAAGCCAGCAAATGTAAGGACATATTAGGTGTCATGTTTCCAAAGTCCGAAGCCTCTCAAGGTCATTCTGGAGCTAAACTGAAAGCTACTGATTTGCTCAAGAATATCCCTTCATCAGACTGTCGTGGCCAAGGAAAGAGTTCAATTCTTCCGTCTTCAAGTTCTGCTGTCCTTCCAGATAAGGATTCAATCACCCGGACCATAAATGAGGATAAAGAGCTCATAGACCCTGGAGTTTTCTCGGAAACACTTGAAGCGTTAGATGTGATAGGAAATGCAGAAGATCAAAAGTGCATTTTGTTGAATGCCCCAAGAGTTAAGGTAGTGCCATTTCTTTTTTCACATCAGTTGAATCAGGGTGAAGTATGTAATGAGATGAGTGTTGGATTTATTATTTTGTGATTTTACAGTTGGATGTAGACAAATGTATTCGCCTTTTAACTGCTGCAATGGAATGTGGAAACGCTCAGAAGAACCCTTTGAAAAGCCAAATGGATGAAGCAGTCAGCATGCTTAAAGAACTGAAGCAACTTTATGCTGGATTAGATGGAAGGTCAGTTTAAATATGGTGCTTTAGTTTTTACAATATCATCCTAAATTTTGGCATCTGTTTGTAAATTGCTGGTTGTAACTCGAAGTTGTTGCATGGCAATTTGCATTTGTATTTACTTGGTGGTTGGATTATTGTAAACCCATTTAACCACTTAATATTTTTTTTAAAAAATAATTAATTTCAGTGGTCAGCTAGTGAAGAACAACGTTTCAACAATTAGAGAAGTTTGCAAGAGGTTGCAGTCAACAAGGCAAACAGTGGAGCCTCACTTGAATCAGCTATTGACAGTAAGATGGGGGGTCTGGCAGCAGAGTAGGAGTGTTAATGGCAAGGCTGACGGGCGTGGGCAAGGGTGTGGCATCAGAAGGAAAATGTGATGAGGGAAACATTGACAGTAAGGTGGAGGGTTTGGCAGTTCTGTTGATGAATGATGCTGTGCTGGAAGTATGATTTTGGTGGAACTGAAAGTTTGAAGCTGGTTTTGCAGCAACCAAAGGGACGTGCATGCTGCTATTTAGATTGCAGTAGTTCAAGCATATTTTGTCAACTTGTGTGTTAAATTTGAATTTGGTGACTCAGCTAATTTTTCTCCAATTTGTAATGTAGTTGTTGTATGTATGTGGATTAGCTGAGATTATGTAAAAAGCTTTCTGACAGTGGTTGTAACAGTAAAGCTAAAGCATGTTATATGCAGATTTTGTTGGATAATGAATTTGAATCAGTTCTCTTCTGTTCTCCTTTTCTTTGATACATCTGGCATTAGCTTAAACACTAATAAGTTCCTATCGCATCTGGTTCCCAATCCCAAACCGAAGCCAATTGTCAAGATCAGGTAATTGAAAACAAGAGGATTGGAAAAAGAAAGCATAAGAAAAAGAAAAAGGGAAATGGTAAGAGGAAACATAAGTAACCAAATCTCAGAATTCCTATTTCTGAAATTGATTACCATCTACTACAAGTTGTAGTGTCAAATTGGAATGGCCAAGTTTGTGAGTCTTCTGGTTGTAAGAACAAATAATTTCGTGTTTTTAATATTTCATGATAAATGCTAGCCTTAGTTTTATATTTACTATTTGAATTAACGGCCGATTTGATCTCTGATTCAAGAATAATTTTCAAAAACACAAAACAACAAATCAATTACCATCTTTTTTATTAGTTCTCGACAGAGGGGTCCTAAAATATGTCAATAGTTCGTTCCCATTTATAATTCTACGTAAAAAAATCTTGATTTAAAATGAAAAATTGTTAATTTAGTAAAATATAAAAAGATAAATAAATGAACAATTATTTTAAACAATTTTTAACTTTTAATATTTTATTCTCGGAATATGAACATGTCAAAATCGAATTAATTATGTCAAAGAGAATTAGGAGACTTTTGGTCTCTTGAATTTGCTTTAAAAAATAATTCCCCTTGCCCCCTTCAAAAGGTTAAATGTTGGGCCTAAAAAGATTCTTGAAGTGCTACAAAGATCCTTGTTTTCTTCAATGCCTTTGCATTTGCCAATGGAGTCCCAAAGAAGCAAGTATGTTGCCTAGATCTTTGAAGTGGAAAGGGTAACTACCAAAGAATTCCTTGTTTTCTTCAACGCTTTTGCATTTCTTCCTACTGAAGTAAGCTAGTTGCTTGTCTTCATTAAGGGAACTTCAAATTTAACTGTGGAATTATCAGAAGAAGAATTAATGAATATGATGATGGAAGGTGAAGGTTATAGCAGCAGGAAGAAGAGAGGAGTTCCAAATTATGACTATGGTTTCACTCAAACTCTCTTTTCTTGGTCTCTTGATGACATTTCTAATCAAAATCTTTTCAGTCATCAGGTTTGCTTTCTTTTTTTCTTCTTCATTTTTTTAAAACCAGTCTTATTTTATATTTACCTGTAGATTCTATGGGTAAGCCAGTTAAAAATTTGTCATTTTTATTTATTTATGCTTAATATACGTACCTTTTGTTTAATGAAAATGGCAAATGGGTATCTAGCTATTGTTTAATGTTTATATTTGTTTGGTATTTTAATTGTTATGTTCAGCTTCGGGGTTTCCCTTCTAATTATCTGTAAACGTTCGGTTGTCTGTGAAAATGGAGTAGTGTTTGTGACACTTGTAATTAATGAGTGTATATATATATATTGTTAGTGAAGTTATCAGTTATTAGCATTGGTTAAAATCCCTTGCCTGTTTGCCTAGATTTTTGTGTTAAGAGACCTCTGAACATGCTATCAAATTTCAGATGAGGCTTCTCTTTACCTTCAAGTGCTTTCATCTCAGAATCAAGTCCATACTGACTGAAATAATTTATTTGAGTAATTGTTTTATTTCTTTCAGGTGAAAAAAATTCCTGAATCATTTGAGTCAGTCAAACAGTATTTTGGGTCATTTGTTTATCCTTTGTTGGAAGAAACACGAGCACAACTGTTTTCAGGGATGGAGACTATTTCAAGAGCACCTTATGCTCAAGTGGTCGGTTCTGTTGAGTCCAAGCCACGAGGAGCAGAGATATATGACGTTAAGGTTGATTACTGGAGGAACAGATTCAGTAACATTGGTAAAGAGCCTTATAAAACTTTGCCGTGGGATATTTTGATTTTGGCTAACACGAAACCTGAAACTATTTCCGACTTGGAAAGGGTGGGTAGAACGTGGTCTTTTCTCTCAGTCATGAAAACCTTAGATAATGTAAATGAGAATGAGAATGAGAATGAGACTGACATCATTTCTACCTATTTTAAAGTCAAGGCCTCAAGAAGCATCCAAGTAGATGATGGGGAGAAATCATTATTTGTAATTTTCTTGGTAAATACAACTCCTAACATAAGAATATGGAAATCATTGCATATGTCGCAAAATTCGAAGATTATCAATGAAGTTCTATGCACTGATTCTGTGGTAAGTTTCCTGAAGATGATTTACTTTTTTTCTTGCTGACATAAATTGTGGTGTTTTTTATTGAAACTTGCATGTTGAATGACAGTTGGAGGAAACTTGCCAAGTCTGTTCTGAGCAGAATGGGGGCATCTGGAATGAGAAATTTGGTCTCAGATTATCTTCGACAATGAATGATTCTCAACTGAAGGCGGTTCTTGCCTGTCTTGATAGTGTGCATTGTGATCACAAGTCGTCTGTGCAACTGATATGGGGTCCCCCTGGGACTGGCAAAACTAAAGCTGTTAGTACGCTTCTCTTTCAACTTTTAAGAATGAAATACAGAACCCTTACTTGTGCCCCAACAAATGTTGCAATTAAAGAAGTGGCCTCCCGTGTTCTAAAGCTGCTGAAAGAAACTACTAAAACAGACGACTATGGGAGAGGCACTCTGTTTTTTCCCCTTGGAGATATTCTCTTGTTTGGGAGTAAGGAGAGACTCAAAGTTGGTGAAGAAATACAGGAAATATATTTGGATTATCGTGTTAAAAGGCTTTCAGAGTGTTTTGGTGTGCAAACTGGCTGGAGGCATTGCTTTATTTCCATGATCCATTTACTTGAAGATTGTGTTTCTCAGTATCACATTTTCTTGGAAAATGAATTGATAAAGAAAAGAGAAAACAGTGATGAAGATGAAATCAAAGAGGAGTTCAAGTCATTTCTTGAATATGTGAGAGAAAGATTTAACGATATTTATCCTCCTCTTAGGAATTGTATACTTATCCTCTGTACTCATATACCCAAAAGTTTCATTTTGGAAAATAATTTTCAAAACATGGTAGCTCTGATCACTTTACTTGATTCTTGTAAAACTTTATTGTTTCAAGACAGTGTAGTTTCTGAGGAGCTAGAAGAGCTCTTTTCACATTCAGTAGCTGAAGATTTTTCTTCGTCATCTGGGCATAAAAACTACTTGTTGCACAAGAGGAGGGGTGAATGTCACACTGTTTTAAGAATTCTTCAGGATTCCTTAAGCGAACTTGAGCTCCCAAGCTATATGAACATAGACTCATTAAAAGATTTCTGTTTTAAAACAGCTTCAGTAATATTCTGCACTGCTTCTAGTTCATTTAAGCTGCATTCAGTGGCCATGGAACCACTGAACATTCTTGGTCATTGATGAAGCGGCACAACTAAAAGAAAGTGAGTCGACAATACCGCTGCAACTCCTGGGCTTAAAGCATACTATTCTCATTGGGGATGAGTGCCAATTGCCAGCAATGGTTGCAAGCAATGTATGTTGAATGTTGTTTCAACAATTCTACCGATTTCTATGTATTTGGCATTTGCTTCTCTTTTTAGTTTTCCTTAATTTGTTCGTCTTTGTTTTCAGGTTTTCTGATGAAGCTGGTTTCGGGAGAAGCTTATTCGAGAGGTTGAGCTCATTGGGTCACTCTAGACACCTGCTCAATATGCAATATCGAATGCACCCCTCTATCAGCTACTTCCCAAATTCATATTTCTATAACAACCAGATTTTAGATTCCGCGGATGTTAAAAGAAAAAGCTACGAAAAAGTCTTTTTGCCAGGATCACCAATGTTTGGTCCATATTCTTTCATCAACATATTTGATGGGAGAGACGAGTTCATCAGCTCTGGCTGGAGAAATATGGTTGAGGTAGCAGTTGTGATGAAAATATTGCAGAAACCTGTACAAAGGTATGTGTTTTTGGAGTCTCACATTTATATTACCATCTAAACTTAATTGATTTTCATTTTGTCATCTCACAGCTTATTCAATAGCATGTGATTCATTTAATTTCCAATATTTCCTTTTGAGAAACACAATACTGGTTTCATATTGTCTACATTTTATGAACGTATGATTGTGTTGTTCAGCAACTGTTACCCTGTAATTAATTAATTAGCCTAATTTTATTCATGATGGGAAGTATCTTATATAACTTATAGTAATGAAATTTATTGATAAAGGGTAGAACCATCTAATTCTGCAAATGGAAATCAAAAAGTGCTGATTTCCTGTCAATGGCTAATGTGGTAAATACTGTCCTATGCTTTTCAACTGATTACCTAATTTCTCATGCATGTACTAATTTGTATTATGTCTTGCTTGTAAAAATATGATTGAAGAAAAAGAGTTTTACAAACTTAAATAATGAATCATATATAAATGAAATGAAGTGTTTCAAATTGATCAAATGCCAAAACTATTGCGATTGAATCTCCTTTTGATATCCATGGTAATTCATAATATGCAGATTGGAAGGGCTCAAAACAGAAGCTGAGCATTGGCATAGTCTCACCTTACAGTGCTCAAGTGGGAGCAATTCAAGAAAAACTTGGAGGCAAGTATGAGAACAGTGACGGCTTTACTGTAAAAGTGAAGTCAATTGATGGGTTTCAAGGAGGAGAGGAGGACGTTATTATAATTTCCACTGTGAGAAGTAACAGGAATGGATCCATTGGATTCTTGTCCAAGCCACAGAGAATCAATGTCGCACTTACGAGGGCTAGGTAAATATGTAAATGTTGTTCATTGTGTTTGGTTCATTTTACTAACTATGGTGAATAACTTCTGTCCCCTGCTCTAGGCATTGTTTATGGATTTTGGGGAATGAAAGAACCTTAACTCATGGTGAATCTGTTTGGCAAACCTTAATCCGTGATGCTAAGGACCGGCGTTGCTTCTTTAATGCTGATGAAGATAAGGATATGGCCAAAGCTATATTAGAGGCCAAAAAAAGAGCTTGGTGAGTTGGATGAATTGTTGGATGCTGGTAGTATACTTTTCAGAAACCAAAAGTGGAAGGTATATATTTTCCATAGCTTTACTTGCTTTGCCAATCAACTTTTCCTACCATGGTTAGTGCTGATATTTTTAAGTGATCATTTTCTTACTCATTTCCCAGGTTATTTTTAGTGACAACTTCTTGAAATCCTTTAAAAAAATGACGTCAGACCGCGAAAAGAAATCAGTTATTAACCTTCTACTGAAACTTTCAAGTGGTTGGCGACCTAAGAGGAGAAACATAGATTCTATTTGTGAAAGCTCTTCGCGCATTATTAAGATATTCAAAGTTGAAGGTCTCTATACAATTTGCACAATTGACATAGTAAAGGAATCAAATTACAAGCAAGTTTTAAAAGTCTGGGATATATTGCCTTTGGAGAATGTTCCAAAATTGGTAAAACGTTTGGATGGTATATTTGTTAGGTACACTGATGATTACATCAATCGTTGCAAAGAGAAAAATATTGAAGGGTATGTCTACTCTTTTCAATTCTGTTGAAGAAATATATTTGTTTCCTCTTATACTGACTGGCAAACGTTTCATTTGACTTTATTTATTATTTTGTTTTTGACTAGGAATTTGGAAGTTCCCCAGACTTGGGCAGCCTCTTCAGAAATTGTTCGTTTCAAGAATCTTGCTGACAGTAAAAGTGGAAGTGACTTAAGTGGAGCTGCTTCAGATAGTATGAGTTATGTTGAGAATTCAAAGGTGATTGATAGTTTGTTGTTGATGAAATTCTACTCTTTATCATCAGGTGTAGTGAACCACCTACTTTCCGACCGTGATGGTAGAGAATTGGATCTTCCATTTGAAGTAACAGATGAACAGTTGGAGATGATTCTTTTTCCTAGAAGCACCTTCATACTTGGTCGGTCAGGTACAGGGAAAACTACTGTGTTGACCATGAAATTATTTCAGAAAGCAAAACTACATCACATGGCAACTAAAGGATTCTATGGAGTTGATTATCATAAGGGCATCTGCATACTACCCAGACAAATGAGTTTGAGAAGGGCCTTGGAGAGGAGAAACCGGATATCTTGCGCCAACTTTTTGTGACAGTCAGTCCTAAACTGTGTTTTGCTGTAAAGCAACACATTTCTCACTTGAAAGGTTTGTGGGTTTTCCATAAGAATAGCTCTTGCAGTCTTGCTTTTCTTATTTCATTTAAGGTTTGTGGCTAATGATAGTACTTGTAATGCGTGCAGCTCCGCCCTGGGTGAGAAGTTTCTAGCAGAAGGCAGTTTACCTTGACGTGGATGATATTGATGATGCAGCGCAATTCAAAGATATCCCAAATTCTTTTGTAGACATTCCGCCTAAGTCATACCCTCTTGTTTTAACATTTCATAAGTTCTTGATGATGCTGGATGGTACAATGGGCAATTCATATTTTGAGAGATTCCGAGACATTGGGAAACATTCTAATGTCCCAAACTCAAAGTTTAAGATCAGATTCCTTATACACAATTATGAGGAAAAAGGAAGTTAGTTATGACAGGTTTAGTTCATTTTACTGGCCACGTTTTAATGAACAACTAACAAAGAAGCTTGATTCTTCAAGGGTCTTCACTGAGATTATATCTCACATAAAAGGAGGCCTGCGATCCATGGAGTTTGGTGACGGTAAACTGAGTCGAGAAGTTTATGTCCAATTATCAGAGGGTAGAGTTTCCATTTTGAGCAGGCAACAAAGAGAGATGATATATGAGATATTTCAAAACTATGAGAGAATGAAGATGAAAAATGGTGATTTTGATTTTGCTGATTTAGTAATTGATCTTCATCATCGACTTAAAAAAGGAAAATACGTCGGAGATCAAATTCATTTTGTTTATGTCGATGAGGTGCAGGATCTTACAATGAGCCAAATTGCTCTGTTCAAATATATCTGCAAAAATGTGGAAGAGGGTTTTGTTTTTTCTGGTGATACAGCACAAACAATTGCCAGGGGAATCGACTTCAAATTTGAAGATATACGACATCTGTTCTACAAGAAGTTTGTACTGGAATCAAGAAGCAATGAACATGATGGCAGAGAACAAAAAGGACAACTCTCAAAATTTTTAACTTTGAGCCAGAACTTCCGTACCCATGCAGGTGTATTGAAGTTAGCTCAGAGCATCATTGATCTTCTTTACCGTTTCTTCCGTCCCTATGTTGATGTTTTAAACCCTGAGACTACTATGATATATGGGGAGTCTCCGATTTTGCTTGAATCTGGGAACGATGAAAATGCAATCATAAAAATTTTTGGAAAGAGTGGAAAAGTTGGTGGCAATGTAGTTGGTTTTGGAGCTGAACAGGTGATATTAGTACGAGATGATTGTGCTCGGAAGGTTATTTCTGACTATGTTGGGAATCAAGCTCTTGTTTTGACCATAGTAGAGAGTAAAGGCCTCGAATTTCAGGTGATTTTTTTTTATTGAAAAGTCTTTGCCATTATTGGAGAATTAAACATAGTGTTTGCTTTTAGTATACCATTCTTCATGCTATGCCCTTGAGTACTCTTCTAATCTATTTTGATCTTATTACTGAATGGGTCATTTGTGATCTAGTTAAAACTTAAAACTTGTAAGTTTCAGACTATTTCCCTTAATTGTCATTTCATTTCATCTTTAGCGTGGACAATGTAAGAAGGCATATGCAGGTAATAATGTAAGATTTCGACTCCTGGCAACTGTTCCTAGTGAAATATAAGATTGAACTTCTATCTAGAATCAAATCCCCTCCTCAAAATTTATGACGGGGGGATTTGATTGCTAAATACTGCTAAAATGATTGGTCTGAAAAGATTTCACCTCGTTTATCCAAGTCCTTACTCCTTCTATTATTCAGTAACTTCTATGAATCCTAAATTTTTTCATTAATGACTTGTATTATTTCTTTCGTAGGATGTACTGTTATACAATTTTTTTGGTTCACCACATCTTAAGAATCAATGGAGAGTGATTTATGAATATATGAAGGAACAAAATTTGCTTGACTCCACGTCACCTAGGTCCTTCCCGAGCTTCAATGAAGCTAAACATAACATCTTGTGTGCTGAACTGAAGCAACTGTATGTCGCCATCACTCGTACAAGGCAAAGGTTATGGATCTGGGAGGATAGGGAGGAAGTCTCCAAACCTATGTTTGACTATTGGAAGAAGAAGTCTCTTGTTGAAGTCAAACAGCTGGATGATTCATTTGCACATGCAATGCAAGTTGCGAGTACCCCCGAAGAGTGGAAATCGCAGGGCATCAAGGTCTTTTTATTTTTCCCAAGCTGTTATTGTCATCGTTGTTGTCTACTGTTAGTGCCATGCTTTAAATTGTGAAACCTTTTTATTTGACCTGACATATTCTGGAATACGTTTTGCTATTGCACTACTGCTAACAGTATTTATTTTCATCTTCATGTCTCCAATTCTGGTACCCTTTTCCTAGCTGAGCCATTTCACATTCATATTTAGACTGCGTCATATACGCTGCTTCGAAAAATCTCAGTCTTGAGCCATTTGACATTCATATTTTGTTTGTGGTAGGAGTGTGTACAAGTTAGGAAGCCACTTTACTTTCTTGGTAATACTAAATATTCTTTTTTCTCTTTTGACAATTATTTGTTACTTCCAGCTGTTTCATGAGCGTAACTATGAAATGGCAACTAAATGCTTCGAAAGAGCTAAAGATTTTTACTGGGAAGAAAGGTGTAAAGCTACTGCCCTTAAAGCTGATGCTGACCGTATCCGCAGTTTGAACCCTGAAGAGGCTAATAATAAACTAAGGCAAGCTGCTATAAAATTTGAAGCCATACACAAGGCCAATTCTGCTGCCAAATGTTTTTATGAGCTGGGAGAGTATGAAAGAGCAGGTATGAATTGGATATTGATTATTTTGATGGAATATAACTTGCTGTCTTTATGTGCTGCAGTGTTATGGATATACTTCTTTATTTAGTTATCGTTACTGTGAAAATTTAGATATCATCTCAGAAGTTTCTCCTATCTTATGGTTTGTTGCTGATATATTTTTTGACTTCAGGAATTTGATATGTTCAGCATACTTATTGTTGAGAATAGACCATAGATTTCTTGTAGACGTTCTCCAGATGCAGTTGTTGTTTTATAAGAAAGTTTTGGTATGCAATCTACTGTAAAATTATCAGAAGGTTTAGTGTGAAATGAGTTTAGAAGCATTCTTTGTCGCTAGTTCCATTTCCTGCACCAAAAGTGACTGGAGATCTATTTTCAGTTTTTCAGAGTGTGACCTATTGCAATAATATTCTTCCATACTAATTTTTTTTTTCTCCAGGAACTTGTTGCCCTTGTTATAGTAGTCAATGGCGAAAAGTGCTAGATATTGTATATTGTTCCACTTTTGAGGTTACTAAATTTGATGTTAAGACTTCAATTTCTTGTTCGTGCAGGTAGGATTTATTTGGAAAAATGTGAGGAACCAGAGCTGGAAAGGGCGGGGGAATGTTTTCGTCTTGCAGGATGCTATGAGCTTGCAGTAGAGGTGTATGCCAACGGCAATTTTTTTCTAGATTGTTTGACTGTTTGCTTTGAAGGAAAGCTTTTCGATGTTGGATTGCAGTACATCCATTACTGGAAACAACATGCCAGTACAGATGTTGGTACTGTCCAAAGAAGTGAAGAAATGAACAAAATTGAACAAGACTTTCTGGAGAGGTGCGCTTTTCATCATCATGAGCTCAAAGATAGCAAATCCATGATGAAATTTGTGAAAGCTTTTCATTCAGTGGATTTGAAACGTAACTTTTTGAAGTCGTTGAATTGCTTTGATGAACTTCTATTGGCTGGAAGATGAGTTGGGAAACTTCGTGGATGCTGCAAATATTGCAAAAATGAGAGGCGATATTCTCCGTGCAGCTGATTTGCTACAGAAAGCTGGGAATTTTAAAGAAGCATCTGAACTTATACTTCATTACGTGTTTTCCAACTCTCTATGGTCATCGGGGAGCAAAGGCTGGCCTTTGAAGCAGTTTGAGAAAAGGAGGAGCTTTTGGGGAAAAGCCAAGTCATTAGCGGAGAATGACTCGTACCAATTTTCTGAATTTGTTCAAAATGAAGCTGACATTTTATCAAATGAGCAGTGCAACCTATTCATGCTGAGTCATCAATTAAATGCTTCGAAGAGACATCAGAGTATCAGAGGTGAAATATTATCTGTCCGAACCATTTTGGATTTCCATCTTCATTTAAGTACCTCTGAATATGGTTGGGAAGACGAATTAGTTTCTGATCTCGTAGCATATTCAGAAGACACAATTCATAGAAACCAAGGTTTCTGTTGAGACCCTTGTCTACTTTTGGAATTACTGGAAGAATATGATTGTGAAGATACTTGAGTATCTTGAGCATTTGCAAACACGAGATGTTAACAACTGCAGAAGTTATGGTGATTTCTGCTTGAACTACCTTAGTGTATGGAAGGCAATACAGCAATCTTGGTACCAAGTATCTTTTGCTGAACCCAGATGCAGAGTGGATTAGAGAGGTGGACAAAAGGATGTGCTCAAACGAGCGAGAAGTTGGTTTCAATTGATGTCAGCAAGCTTGTCTCTGCTGCTCAAAGTTATTGGAGTTCAGAGTTACTTTTTGTTGGTATGAAGGTGTTGGAAAATCTAGATGCCATTCGCAAGCAGTCATTTGAGAATTCATCATCCGTGTTCTGCAAAGTCAGAAATTCTACTTACATCTATGAAGTTTCAAAATCTCTTTTGAATTCCAAGTTTCTGCATCACCAGCATTATGATACTAAGGCACTACAAAATTTTGTTGAACTATCAACGAAGCAATTCTTTGACTTCATATTTCCTCTAGACTGGCGAGAATCATTGAAAGGGAACTTGATTTCTTTGAGAGGAACTGAGACTTGTAGGAATATAATTAAAGAAGTTATTTTTCAAAATATTGGCTTGAGAAGTCAGTTATCTTATGGGCAGATTGGTAAGTGTGGTAGTTATGATTCTCGGGTCTGGTAAGCCGAATAATGAGGTGTTTGAGAATGTTGCAAAAAGTTTTAATGAAAATACACCATGGAAGAAATTTGTAGAAAGCCTCTCTGGGAATATGGGATCATGCTATTGTTGAAGGTTGATACTTGGCTGGAAATGCAGCAGTTCAACTGATGTTCAAACATGCTTTTGGCGGTAAAACTGAAAGGCAATCTGCCAGGGGTCCATTTGTAATACTGCAAAGTTTTACTCATTTTGTAATGCTTGATATGTATCCCAGATTATGTGGGATGTGTTACAGAGTTGTTGTTTAGTTGGTATTAAGTCAGTAGCTTCAGATTAAATTAAGTTTTTATATGTCTGCATGTTTGGTGTAATAGTGCAAAATCTGCTTTATTAGTTGAAGTGTAAACTCTTTTGAACTTAAGAAAATTCAGGCACTTTTCTTCAATCGTGTTTTTGCTCTCAGTCTTTTCTTAGTTATCTCCAGCACATAATCACTAACATGGTATCAGAGCTTCGTTGATTCCAACAAAAACTGAACATCTTCTTCTCCAAACAACTCATCCAGCTCACCGGAAAACTGTCTTGCATCAGACTTGTTTTTCTTGAGCAAATGACTACACCAACAGCTTCTCTTCTACCTCCTGTGTTCAACGGTGAACACTACCATATTTGGTCAGTCAAAATGAAGGCTTACCTGAGGGGCCAAGGACTCTGGCAGTATGTAGAGGAAGAGAGACAACCCCCTCAGTTGGGACCAAATCCTACCCTCAATCAAATCCGAATGCATGAAGAGGAAGCATCAAGAGCTCCAAGAGCTTTGTCTCACATCCACTCAGCTGTCACAGACCTTGTTTTTACAAGGATTATGACATGCGAAACTGCTAAGGAATCATGGGACAAGCTGAGAGAAGAATTCATGGGAAGTGACACCACAAGGAACATGCAGATTTTGAATTTGAGAAGGGAGTTCGAAATCTTGAGGATGCAAGAGGCTGAGAAGGTGAAAGAATATGTTGACAGGCTAATGAACATTGTCAACAAAATCAGATTACTTGGAGTGGAGATGCCAGACAGCAGGATTGTGGAAAAAGTGATGGTGAGCCTGCCGGAAAGGTTTGAAGCTAAGATCTCATCCTTGGAGGACTCAAAGGACCTGACTCAGATCACAATGGCAGGTGGTCCATGCTCTGAGCACAAGAGCAAAGAAGGCTCCTAAGGCTTGAAGATGCAAATGAAGGAGCAATGCTGGCAACCTACAAGGGCAAACCTGTGCAAGGAAATTATAAGAAATCTGCTGGAGAAAAGAGAGGAAAAGAAAGGTCCAACAACCAATGGAACAAAGCTGGTGGGATGCAAAATTTTCCAGCTTGTTCTCATTGCAAAAAGAAGGGACATGCGAGCACAAATGCTGGTTCAGACCTGGTATACAGTGTAGGGCCTGCAAACAGTTTGGGCATATTGAAAGAGTATGCAGAAACAAGGGACAGCAGTCCCAACAGCAAGCTCAAACAGCTGATGAACAACAGCCAGTGCAAGAGACAGAGCATCTGTTTACGGCCTCATCCAGCGTGATCCAAACTTGTGATGATACATGGCTAATTGACAGTGGATGCACACATCATATGACACCTGATTTGAGTAGCTTTGTAAACATAGATTACTCTCATCGGTCAAAGATCAAGGTTGGGAATGGAGAGTGTGTGGAAGCAAGAGGCAAGGGAGATGTTGCAATCCAAACTCCAAAAGGTACAAAGCTAATCTCAAATGTACTTTATGCACCTAATATAAATCAAAGTCTTTTGAGTGTGGGGCAAATGTTGGAAAGGAATTATGCTCTGCATTTTCAAAAACAATCCTGCATTATTCAAGACAGTGAGGGCAATGAGGTTTTGAGAGTAAAAATGATTGGGAAAAGCTTTCCAATAATGTGGAAAGCTACACCACACATAGCATGCAATGTTAGGGAGGATGAAACTGAAATGTGGCACAAGAGACTAGGCCATGTACACTATAGAAACTTGGCTGAAATGCAGTCCAAAAATCTAGTCCATAATCTGCCTATTGTTGAGCAGCCGAGAGGTGTGTGCAAAGTATGTCAACTAGGCAAGATGAGTAGGAAACCATTCCCAGTGAACCAAGCTTGGAGAGCCTCTGAAAAACTCTAGCTTGTTCACTCGGATGTATGTGGCCCCATGCAAACCTTATCACTCAATGGAAGCAAATATTTTGTATTGTTCATAGATGATTGGTCTAGGATGGGGTGGATTTACTTCCTAAAACAGAAAAGTGAGGTGGCTAGAACATTTAGGAAATTCAAACTTGAAGTAGAGAATTTGACTGAAAAATCAATCAAGACCTTGAGAAGTGATAATGGCACTGAATACACTTCTCAAGAGTTTGAAAAAATCTGCTCTGAAGCTGGAATAAGGCATGAATACAGCAGCCCATACACTCCACAACAGAATGGAGTTTGTGAGAGGAAAAACAGGACAATCATGGAAATGGCAAGGTGCTTAATGGCTGAGAAAAATCTTCCCAAACCTTTTTGGGCAGAAGCAGCAAACACAAGTGTCTATCTACTCAATAGGATTCCCACCAAAGCCTTAAAAAACCAAACACCTTTTGAAGCACAGTGGAACCAAACCAACAGGGTGAACTGAAAATTTTTGGGAGTCTTTGCTATGTCCTAGTGCCACCTGCTAAGAGGACTAAGGTGGAGGATAAAGGTGTGAGAGGGAATTTTCATTGGCTACGGCAGAAAATCCAAGGCCTCAGCAGACTTTACATTCGACTCCGAGAAAAGTTGTAGTGTCCAGGGGATGTTAAAGTTGATGAAAGAGGAGTCCAGGCCTGGGAAAAGGGTAGAGCTGAAGTTGATGCTCAACCTCAACTGAGTGAGGTTCAACTTGAACAAATTGAAGAAGACTCAGGGGAGGAATCAGAAGAAGAAGTTGCTGTCAGGGGAACCAGAACACTTGCTGATGTGTATGACAGGTGCAACCTAGCTCAAATGGAACCTACAAGTTACTTAGAGGCTGCACAATCAGAATCCTGGAGGAGTGCCATGAAGGAGGAGTTGGCCATGATTGAAAAAAACCAAACCTGGAAGCTGGTGGATAGACCAGAAAACATAAAAGTTATCCAAGTGAAGTGGATTTTCAGAAAAAAACTGAATCCAGATGGGTCAGTTCTGAAGCATAAGGCCAGGCTTGTGGTTAAGGGATTTGCACAGCAATATGGAGTGGATTTCCTGGAGACATTTGCTCCTGTTGCACGGCATGACACCATTAGGCTGCTGCTTGCAGTGGCTGCCCAATTCTCTTGGAAAGTTCACCAATTGGATGTAAAATCTGCCTTCTTGAATGGCTGGTTGAATGAAGAGATCTACATCGAACAACCTGAGGGATATGTGATCCAAGGACAAGAGGGAAAGGTGTACATGTTGAGGAAGGCCTTGTATGGCCTAAAAGCAGGCTCCAGGGCACAGTACACGAGGGATTAATGACCACCTGCTGAATCTGGATTTTGTTAGGAGTCCAAATGAATACACCCTTTACATTAGAGAAGCTGAAGATGACTTGATGATTATTTCTCTATATGTGGATGATCTTCTAGTTATTGGAAGCAATCAAACTCAAGTGGATGAATTCAAGAAATCCATGCAAAGTGAGTTTGAAATGACTGATTTGGGTGGAATGTCCTATTTTCTTGGAATGGAGATTGATCAACATGTTGATGGGATCTTTGTGAATCAAAGAAGATATGCAAGTGAAGTGTTAAAGAAATTCTGCATGGAAAACTGCAAACCAGTAAATCTGCCATTAGTTCCAAATTTGAAGCTGTCAAAGAATGAAGATGGTGAGAAAGTTGATGAAGGTCTCATATAGGAGTTTAATAGGGTGTTTCTTTGTATTTGGAGACAACTAGACCAATTTAATGTATGCAACCGATCTGTGTCGATTCATGAGTAATCCAACGAGACTCACTTCAAAACAAAGAAAAAGAGTCTTGAGGTATGTGAGAGGAAGCACGACTATGGGGTGTGGTTCAAGAGATCGAGGACTTGATTTGATTGGTTATTCGGACGGTGATTGGGTGGTTCAACGAGATGATATGAGGAGCACTTGAGGTTTTGCATTCTTCTGAATCATGGTGCCATTTCTTTGGCTTTCTAGGAAACAGAAAGCGTGGCTCAATCCACACTGAGGCAGTACATATCATTCTTGCATTGTGAATCAAGCTATTTGGTTAAGGAAAATTCTTGATGACTTAAAGCTGAAACAGAACAAGGCCCACTGCTATCATGTGTGACACCAATCTGCAGTAGCTATGGCCAAAAATCTCATGCGGCATGGACGAACAAAACACATAAAAATTAAGTTCCATGCCGTGAGAGAAGCTGAGCAAAATGGTGAAGTAAATCTAATGCATTGCAAGAGTGAACATCAAGTGGCTGACATCATGACCAAGGCTGTCTCCAAAGCCAAGTTTGAAGAATTCAGATTCAGACTTGGTGTTTCCAGCCAACCATCAAGGAGGAGTGTTGAAGGTTGATACTTGGCTGGAAATGCAGCAGTTCAACTGATGTTCAAACATGCTTTTGGCGGTAAAACTGAAAGGCAATCTGCCAGGGGTCCATTTGTAATCTTGCCAAAGTTTTACTCATTTTGTAATGCTTGATATGTATCCCAGATTATGTGGGATGTGTTACAGAGTTGTTGTTTAGTTGGTATTAAGTCAGTAGCTTCAGATTAAATTAAGATTTTATATGTCTGCATGTTTGGTGTAATAGTGCAAAATCTGCTTTATTAGTTGAAGTGTAAACTCTTTTGAACTTAAGAAAATTCAGGCACTTTTCTTCAATCGTGTTTTTGCTCTCAGTCTTTTCTTAGTTATCTCCAGCACATAATCACTAACAGCTATAACATTGAACTTGTTCAGAAGTTCTTTGGGGCTTTGAAAGATATTTATGATGCCAACTGGGGAGGATAGGCTATATATCACCTTCTAATTTTCTGTATCTTATTGAGCGGTTTTTGATTATGTTGTCTAGCATCCAGCGGCACGGGTATATCTTGACCACACAGTCACCTTTTGTGGATTGGCTTATCTACCAGGAGGGGAACACCAACCCAGCTTCAAGCATACAGATTGATGTGCAACAATCCTTGAGACATGTACTTGACTTTGTTGTCCACATTGTTTCGCAGTTCCTTTACCATGAGGAGGACACAATGGAAATGGATCAGAAACTCTCATACAAGTGTGGAACATTATCATTCATTTGTTGTTTTGAGATTGGTTGTAATAGTGTGTTTGCTTCATTTGAATTTTGGGAACTATGAAAATTTGCTCTTTGGCTTGCTTCGGCAGGAAAAATATTTACAACAAATTGCCTCGGGAATTTTGTGATTCCCTTTGCAGAAGATGGTGGTGGCCTAATTCTCTGAATGTTAATGTGATTGCCGAAGCATTTAAAAAGATCAGGAATCCACTTGTAATTGTGAGTTTGGGGGGAAATTGTTCAAGATTTAGGTGTCAAGATGCAGTTTTTGTTGACATGAAAGCCAGCAGATGTAAGGAGATATTGGGTATTATGTTTCCGAAGTTTGAAGCTTCTCAAGGCCATTCTTGAGCGGTGGGGTTGGAGGAATTGGGGGTGGATTAGGTGAAGGATCTGGACATGGGTGTGGCTTTGGCGTTGTTGGGGGTGTAGAAGGTGGAGCTGGTGGAGGCATAGGTGGCAGAGGAGTAACTGGAGGCAGGGGTGAAGGTCATGGTGACAGGTTTGGAGCTGGTGGGGATACTAAATTTTAGTGTATCTACGAATCGATTTACAGAAAGTCCCAACTGAAATCTCAAATTTTCTTTTGTTTGGAATGCTAATCAAATTTGTGCTACGTATAAATGAAAAAATTCGTGACTACTGCTTATGGTTATACTATCTTACAACAACTCAATTATTCTTGTTCTTTTTCCCTCTCCCTACAGCTGGTGTTACAAAGAATGACAGTGATTACAGATTGCTCTGACTTAAGGCAAACATGTTTGGTGATAGGGAAACAATGTCAGTAAGATAGTAACATCTTCCTTGCTCTGGTGCTCCGCCATATATCTTTATATAATGCTATGGTGATCATTGTATAGAAACAGGCATAATTTACGGATTACTTTTAAACATGATGTCCCTGTTGTAGTTATTTATTTGAATGGGAATGTTGGCTTGTTATGTAAACCATAAAAAAAGAGGTGACAATCTATTTAAACTATTTAAACAATATGTTCTTTACTTTTGAAGGTAAATTGGTCATCGGAGCCAAATAAATATAGCCAAAAAGACTGCGGACGGGAAAAAGAGGAGAATAAGAAAAGAGGAGGAGAAGAGAGGTGGCGAAGGAGAAAGAAGAAAAGAGACGAAAATCCTATTTTCGTCTTTGTACTGTTTACATGGGTTAATGGATTTTACATTTTCATTGACAGATCTGGGTGGAAAAGTGTCGTTTTGAAACTTTTCGGGAACCTTGGGTAGCAAAACGTAGTTCTCTCCATTATTAAATGCTGTTCTCTTAAACAGCCGCGCCGCCACAGTCGCCATGGGTACCAGACCTGCCAAGACGACCAAGGTAGCCAACCAGGGCAGCCAACTATCGCCGCAGGCAGCCCCCCTGCTGCATTCTACGCAGCCGTCTGTTCAACGGCCGCAGCCACCGCATGGTCAGAGGCGCCCGGCTGAGGGTCCCGCTTCTAGAACCCCAATGGGTGATGACAAACAGGTTGCTCCTCCACCTGTTTCGTCTTGGGCTGATAGGGTGGAAATCACAAACTCAGAAACCTGCTCCAGACTTGATTTCGTGAACATTGACGTGGTGGGCGATGAGCCGATACTCTGATTCCAGATGAGTTGATTGCTGAGAGTTCCGCTTATTGGTACCGGTGCATATTGGGTTTCTTTTCGGGCTACATTATGCCTTTCCATGCCGCCAAGTCTATTGCCTTGCGAGCATGGAAAACCTATGGCTTAGAAGATGTGAAGTCTACGGTCGAGGGTTTTCTAATCTTCCAGTTTCGGGATGAAGACAGTGTCCAAGTGTTAGAGGATGGACCCTGGTTGCCTGGGGGCAAGTCCGTTATTCTGCAGCAATGGCATGTCCAGTTTTCAGTTAGAGAATTTTGCAAGAGGATGCAATCAACAAGGCAAACCGTGGAGCCTCACTTGAATCAGCTATTCTTGCAGTAGAGTAGAAGTGTTAAAGGCAAGGCAACAGAGACGGCCGTGGGCGTTGGCGAGGGTGTGGCATCAGAAGGAAAATGTGATGAGGGAAACATTGACAGTAAGATGAAGGGTTTGGCAGTTCCTATAGTTTCTGGTTCCCAATCCCAAACCCAAGCCAATTGTCAGGATCAGGAAATTAAAAACAAAGGGATGGGAAAAAGAAAGCCTAAGAAAAAGAAAAGGGGAAACATTAGTAACCAAATCTCAGAATCCCTATTTCTGAAATTGATTACCATCTACTACAAGTTGTAGTGTCAAATTGAAATGGCCAAGTTTGTTAGTCTTCTGGTTGTAAGAACAAAAAATTTCGTGTTTTAAATATTTAATGATAACGATAGCCTTAGATTTACATTTACTATTTGAATTAAGGGCCGATTTGATCTATTATGATGATAATGATAGCTTTAAAGAGGGAGTTTTCTTATTGTTGAGATTGAGAACAGAAAATGTTGAAGAAGATGAAGTTAAAAGCGAGGAAGATAAACTGACGAAGCCACATTAACTTATTTATATCATTACAAATTCAATGTCTTTTTACAGAACTTAATTACAATCATATCAAACAGCTTTGAACAATTACTTACAAATAACAAGTAGGTATCGAAAACACAGCATGATTTCTGATCTTCGCAGAACTGGAGTTGAGCTGTTTTTGCATTGAGCTTCAGCTCTTAAAGTAGCTTCTAAATCTTCAAGTTGGTTTCCTCACCACCAGTACAGGGCACTTAGCATTATGAACACAGTAATTGCTGACACTTCCCAGGAAAGCCCTGTCCCAATGAACACACATTAGCCCCATAAGAATTGTCAAGAAAATTTATCATTAGAATACTAATCCTATTGTTGATGAACACATAAACGTGCCACGATTGAGATAGCGATTTAGATTCCAAAGTGTTTAAGACTAACCTCTTTATTGCTCCACGGCTGTGGCTGCCTACTATAAGCAATTGGACATTGAGCTTTTCAGCAGTTGCACAAATTACCTCTTTAGGATTCCCAGCTTCTGTCAATGTCTTGGCCTCAATCTATAGTAAGTAATCAATTTTCTGTTAATGTTTTGCTAAAACCATTCCAGGATCTACTTATTTTGCCAATTCTCATTCTTTAAACAACCATAAAATTGTAAAAACAAAGAAGTTCATCATCATATCCAACATGAAGATTTTTAGACCAAGCGTCAGCGTAAAGAAAATTATACCCCATGCTGGGTGCAGATCTCCTTCGCTCTGTTGAGTAGAGCAATTGCAGCCTTCTTTTGATTTTCTTGCATCGAAGTTATCAAGTCCGGAGCTGAAAGACATGAAATTGGATCATAAAAATTTTCTCCCCAATTCACAAAAATTATAACTATTGCAAAAGAAGAGAACCAAAGAATCAAAATCCCCAGTAAATATCCATAATCAGAATCATTTGAAAGCATACTTAATTAAAACAAAATCAAACGCAGAGAGACAGAGAGAGAGAGAGAGAAAAACGTACGAGCAGCACCGTAAGTGGAAGCATAAACATAAATAAAATCAGCAGGCTGTGCTGTGAAGATGATAAATTGAGAATTGGAGATGGTATCACCGAGAGTTTCAAGAGCCCATTTGAGAGCGTAGTGGCTACAATCGCTCTCATCAATTGCTACCATCACCTTCTTCTTTCCCTCTTCTTCCATTTCTTGATTATTCAAAGTGTAGACTGTACTTCAATTTGTTTCTAATCGGAAGATCAAAGATTATTGTGCTGTGTCGTAGTCAAAGTGCTGTATTTAATATAAGTACATGGTCTTACCTGACAATCAACTCACGTGTGAGGTAGTTGAGAAGTAAAGACGCGAGAAACCCAGAGTCTCCTCCATGCCTGGATATAGCAAACGTACACGATTGTGCTTCGTTTTGGTTCTACGTACCGTAGTCTGTGGGCGCCCTCACCTCACCTGCTGTTGGCCTAGGATGCTGTCATGACAAGCAAGCACTGGGGGTGTGCTGGCGCTGTCAAGGGGCGTGACACCCCCGATGATGCACCAAGGGCTAATGATTGAATAAGTTTTTGATCAAATAAATAAAATCACCTTTCTTTCACTATGCAAAGATAATTAAATATCAACTTAACAAGCACAGTGTTAAGATCCCGCATAGGAAGGGAAAAAGAAGGGAGGGGCAGGGGGTATAAAAGGCTTAGGCAACTAGTTTTTCAAGGAGAGTTTTACCCAAACTCACAAAAGACCCACTGTTTAGCCCAATTGTTTGAGTTTTTAAATGGGTCGGAAGAGAATGAGGTGGGTATGTGGGTTATAAGGACTTGGACACCCTCCCTTAACAAACTGGTTTTTCAAGAAGAGTTCTATCTAATCCCATAAAAGACCCATGATCCAATCCAATTATTAAGTTATTCAAATAGGTTTCAATCAATTGGTATTAGAACATGATCATGCGTACACGTGACAACCTAACCTTGGGCCCAGGCTAATACCTCAAGAATTCTTATCAATTATTATTAGTATCAGAGTATGATCCTTCGCACATGTGGCCAGCTGACTTTGGGCCCGAGTTGCTATCATGAGAAAGGGCATAGAGGCTCGAGGAAAAAGGGATGTGCGTAGTCATCCAAGGGATAAAGAGGCTGACAAGGATAAAGAGGATGACATTGACATCAATTGCAAAAGCGTGATGGAATGTTAAAATCCCACATTGAAAGTAAAAAGTGTGGGCATATGAGTTATAAGGGTTGAGCACCCTCCCTTGACAAGTCAATCCTCCAAGGAGAGTTCTATCCAAACCCATGAAAATCCCACAGCCTAACCCAATTGTTGAGCTAACGAATGGCTCCTATCACACAATTTGTATGAAAAAAATGAACCAAAAAGAGCTACTGTCGGTAAAAACAATCTCACACTGCCAAACACAGATGACAACAGTTAAGTGGAATCCCTTGCATAATTATATACATAAGTGTAAACAATTTCAAAGGAAACAACTACAAGAGGGTATGTAAGCATTTGATCTCCACGAGGATGATGTCAAAATCAACTTAAGGTTAAAGAATCAATCTCTCAAAATCCTCAAATCGTGGCCGATCGTTTCTTCCGCAACCCCCCTTTTTTTTTATCCCAAGAAATTTGTCAGATATTGCTGAACAAGTATGATTAGTTTTGTAGAGCCCAAGACTTAATATGAAGAAGCTGCAAAAGGTATATTGTGAGGGAAATGTACTGTTGGTTCGGCGGGTAAGAATTTTGTTGAAAAAGTTCTTGTTGAAATTAAATCAGTTAGAATCTTCATGGTGAAGGAACTGAACAAATTTAGATCTCATCTCAGGTGGAATACAGACAAGGCGATAATTTTTGTCGAGCCAAACTGCTGTGGCCTTTGCCTCCAAAATAGGCTGCACAGAACATAACAGAGCAATGAGCATCATGACAGTTCATAAAAACAATATAGAGGATCAGTTCAGGGTTGAGAATGACAAACCTCTTCATTTGGCAGCTTAAAGATGAAGTGCTCAAAGTATAAGCGAGCTGCTGATGAGTCATAGATCCTCACCTTCACAACAAACTTATCTCCACTCTGGTTGCAAATGCACCATGTGGAAGGATATAAATAAGAACATTGTAATTAAGGAATTTTTGCCATTAAGAACTAAACTCAGCTATGAATTGAAGCAAGGATATTATGCTAGCACTGAAACTCTTTTGTGGTTAAGCAAAAGGCAATCTTTCCCAAATATGGTCACTTAAATTTAAATTTTCAAGAGGAACAAAGATAAGTATTTGTGTTCAATGATTTTTCCATGAAAGTTATTAATCACTTTAGATCCATAAGTGCCCATGTGAGAGAAAAATAACCAACCAGGAGTATTTTGTACTTACATGAGGTTTAGTTCCTTATAATACATAATTAAATTGATATATATAACTAGACAAAAGGTTTAGTAATCACAGATTTAAAGATCAGAGGGCATACTCTTAGAGGTGAAAGGAATTTGAGTGACAACTCTGATAGGGCCAATGCATCACCAGTGCGGGCAACTGCATCACAATCGATACCAATCCTTTCCAAAAGCTCATGACGACCTGAGTAAGAAATTGAAGGAATAGCACTCAATCCACATCAAGACTGACGAAAAAACTCTCCATAATTCTTTAAAACATACATGAGCACGTTTCAAAACCAAGAAACTCCTACCACCTCCTTCATTTAAAACCATATTAATCAAATTGTTTAGGAACTTAAAAAGAAAATGCATTCAGAAACAAAATCTCCATTGTTGAAACCATCCAAAACATTTCCTCTGTTGTCACAATCTAAATCAATACTTCTCTAAAACCCAATTTGGAGCACAAGAGTTCACTTTTCATAAATTATAGAATGGAAGCTGAGAGCTACCAAATAAGTCCCTGCCTAATACCACACAATTAGAAGAAACAAGTTTGGACACTTTTAAGCCAAAACAAGAGCCAATCAAATCCAAATCCAAATACATCAACTAGAATTCTCATCTAATTCTCTTCACTTAAAAACATTCAAAACAAAAATTGGATACATTAAACAAGAATCAGTTAAAGAAATTCTTACCATGTTGACAATAACTTGCATAGACAGCATTACTCACAACTCCATATTGGTCCAACTCATAATCCCGGACTTTGAGCTCAACATCATGAAACTCACTCATTCTACAAAACGTTGTCAAACAATAATGAAAATTTAAACTTTATGATAAAAATGCGAACTTTACCTTAAATGTAATAAGCCCATAGATTTTGTCAATACCCTTTGCTAACTTTGAGGTCAAGAGATGCAGAGGGAGTGGACTTGGCGGCGGTCACAGTGGCAAGTGATCGGAAATGGCATGGAGGCGGCTGGCTGATTGGGAAAGAAAGTGGTGGAGACTTGACACCTGCATCGACAGGGAGTGCCACGTTGACAGGGGAGATAATCATATTTGCAAGGTCCTTTCTCGGCGCCTCTTGATCAAAATGGTAACTGGTTAATGTCTTTTGTGTTTTATCTTGGTACTTTCGCCTTGGACAAATTCTAAGATGATCATGCAAATGCTTTGTCCCATTTTTAGAACCACCAACAAGCTATTTATGACAATAGTTACACTCCGCCTTATCCTTGCCATCAACTTTTACTTTCTTGAAATGTAGCCATACAACTGACTTAGACCTTCCAATTCCAGTACCCCAAGCATCATCAGGGGAAATCTGGAGAGGGCTTAAACAAGGACTATCTGCAAGCATTGGTTCGTTACTTTCATCAATAGGAGATTGCATTTGGTTACTTTCATCAAGAGGAGATTGCATTTGGGAACTTGCAATCGATATTTTTTTTGACGACTCGGAATATTGATTGATCTCCTCTTCTAAGCTCTTTCTTTTGCAAGGTAAATAGTTTTGAGTTGACATGGTGAAACACCCACACAACACAGTTGAAAAAACTGCATAAAACACCCACACAACATAGTTTATAAAACTGCAGAAAACGCCCACACAGCACAGTTTAAAAATCTGCAGAAAACACCCACACAACACAGTTTAAAAAACTGCAGATAACACCCACAAAACACAGTTTCACAAACTGCATAAAACACCCACACAACACAGTTTAAAAAACTGCAGAAAACACCCACACAGCACAGTTTAAAAATCTGCAGATAACACCCAAAAAAGTCAAAACACAGTTTCCAAAACTGCATAAAACACCCACGCAACACAGTTTAAAAAACTGCAGAAAACGCCAGAACTTTGTGAAATACTTCACCAACTTTGAAGGATTACCTCAAACCAAGATACCAAAGAAAAAAGAAAGTGTCCATGACCAATTGGTGGCATAAGTAAAGCCATCATACTTTTTGCACAACAATCTTAATCAAATTCAATATTATGTGGTGTATCCTTGTCACCAAACATAAATAAAGCTACCAGATTCCATGAGGAACAAATTATCAATATTCTGAAGGTCCATACAAAGATATTTATCTGATAGGAAGTAAGAATTTAGTTTTACAGTATAGAGAAAATCCCGCGGACAGGGGAAAAAAAAACCTGAAAGAATTAAAAAACTAAGAAAAAAATAAGATCTAAGCTATGCCAAAACGAGAGGTCCTAAACTCCCATTCAATGAATAAATTAAGTTCACAAGTGGATCATTTCAATGACTAGAAGTTGGCATCTGCAAGCACTAAAATGATCACAATGGATACATACCATTTCTTCATTACATCTTTTTGCACTAGGGCAAAAGAGAGGCCAACAAAAATTTACAGTTTCAGCTAAGTGTTCCATGAAGCTTTCAGCAATGAATTTCATGTAATGCTTTATATGACATCATATCTCACCTCAATTTCACCTCCAAAAGAAGCTCCGTAAACCAAAACCTTTTTGGGAACACAACCACGAATTACGCACCTGTAAATCTCAAATGTTAGGCAGCATCATCATAAAAAAAAAAAAAAAAAAAATTCCTTATTTTTATGTTTTAGAAAGTTGATTAATTTTCAGTAATCATTCACTACTAATATAAAACAAGCACAATCCCTCAATGATTACAATGTTTCAGAGATACAATAAGAAGAAGAATCACTGAGGAAAGCACTGCTTTGGAACGGCTAGTCCTACGACCCAGCAGTACGCCAAAAGCAATGACAGCACTCTTTTGAGAATTTTACATTACGATATTTTCTTTTATACACACACACACACACACACACACACACACATTCTGTTGAGAAATTTGTGTTAAGATCTACTCGGGTTTCAACATTTAAAATCTAACCAAAATAATAATAATAAGCTACCCATGTCTACAGGGACCATATGAATAAAAGAAAGGGAAATCGAGATTTCTCTGATCAAGACCAAAACCAGAGCTGCCAAGCAAGACAACAAGAAAAAAAGGAAATTTTTACTAAAAGCTGATTACTCAGCAGCAGTGACAAAACGGCGATTGTACTGCATGCGATAGTAGGTACGTCCACGAAAACCTCACCAATGAGCCTGAACGAGGCGGCTGTGGCTGTGGAGACTTGAGCGGCGTCGGCTGTGGCTGTGGAGACTTGTGAGGCGTGACGGCGTCGGCCGTAGAGACTTGAGCGGCGTGACGCGTCGGATGCTTCAGCGGCGGAAAATAGAGTCAGGGTTGGGTGCGTATATATATGGAGGGCAATTCTGTATTTTTGAAATATATCAAGGGCATTATGATAGTTTAATGGATCCGGGGCAATTTTGTAATTATATCTAAATATACCAAGTAAAAAAAGGTCTCTTTAATCACAAGTTATTTTATTTTAGGATAATTATTTCATCCCCTCAATTTTTTTTTTTTTTAGGTAACTTTTTCTTTTCAAAATATTGGAATGTATTTTTACTTTTTATTAATTATGAAAAGATTTGTATAATTATGGTTTTACTCTTTTTATTTTTGGACCCAATAATAGGGAACCTACTAGGAATCGAGAATAGGGTATCTTGCTATGAACCGGGAAAGGAACCAAGGTTTAAATAGTATACAACATTGGGGGGTTTTAAGTAATTTTACATTAACGAACCAAAATCCCCAATCCGATTAACATTTGGGCAAAATCGAATTGGGAGTTCTATTATATATGAAACTTGAGACTTGTAAATTGTAAATTGTAATACATTAAATAATAAATTGATATAAAACTTAATAAATTGTTCGCACGACGTTTGTCTCAAGTTGCTTGTGTTTGCGCCTGTGCCATCCTGCTAGTTTGCCCTGTTCTCACACTACAGTTTCATGCTTGTTCGTGCACACGTCCTATGCATGCTCAGCTACATGACTGCTTGTGCATGCATGCTGTGTTGATTTGTGTGAGAAGATTGATGGTGGCATGACGGTGGAGGCATAAGTGGGATGGATCGAGATCAGAATATGGTGGTGGTGGGTGCGTGGTGGAGATGATGGGGTTTGGCCGTTTGGGTTTTGGGTATGGAATATGGATTTGGTGTTGGATTAAAGGGTATTTTTGTCTTTGCATTGATTATACCATATAGATAACAAATTTGATTAATAGTGGGTGGAAATGTCGTTTACTTCGATTAATAATTCTAAACTTTTTTGACAAACGAGAAAAAGAAGTTGACGATACATTATGATGATTAATAACATAATTAGAAATTATAATAATCAATAATATTTAGTTTCGTTTTGCACCATTTTAATATTATTATTTTTTGGATGATAGAAATATATCTTACTTTCTAAATAAGGCTGAACGATATACACCTACCCAAGGTTTGTCATAAAGCTAATTTGGTACCCAAATAGTTTGGAAATGACAAACAGGTACCTTCCATCATTCTCTGTGAGTGATTTTCGTCTACTAAAGGGTAACATACTAATTTTATGTAGAGCCATAAAGTTTTAAATTTTAATTATTTTTATCAAGGTATGAAGCGTAGCTTCGATTGGAAGATTCATTGGGTGGTTGACACATGTCCACAATAGTTGACATTGAATAAAAAAAAAAGAGTAAACGAAAAGTTGCGGCTTTGTTCTTTGTCTGCGAAGGTGCTTGAGCAACTGAATGGAAACTATTGATGACGACCTAAACAAAACCATCAACGATGACCAGCAAAACAAAAACTAGCGACAGGGGAGGACGAATTAAAACTAGCCTCCATGACAGAGTGAGCTTCATTGAACAGCAACGACACGTAAAAAGAGACAATAGATGACGTGTGAGGGAGAGAACCGCTGGGAAGCAGCATAGGTGGAGGAATATTGAATATTGAATATTGTAGTTTGTAGTGCTTTGGGTGCTGAATTGTATGACTATGTCTATTCAACTTGCACTACTCGCTTTGGCACTACTCTAGTACTTAAGGTGAGGGATTCTCTTTGAAATTTAGTCAAAATATGTTAACTAGCCTTCCACTACAATGGGGGACATTGAATCCTAAAGACTATTTTTGTGTACTTTAAATTACAGATGGTATTTTCCCACAATTATGTCCATTTTGTATTGCTTGAAGACACGACTACAGTGGAACTGGTTACTTCTTAATATTTTCAACAGTACTGCAAATCATGTACTATTTGATGGATCTAGTACCTTTTCACTCAACAGTACTAATATGGGTTTTTATATTCACCAACTTGCATTAGATCTTATTTTTTAAATTCACAAATAATCTAATTTTGAAAGTCTGGTGTGTTACAGTTCCCTTATTTTGAAAATCTAATGTTAAGTACTTAATTTAATGTACATGGAGTTCTAAAACTCAAAACACAAAGCAATGAGTCTCACCACCATGGAGATTCAAGTGCTAGAGAACAAGAAATGGTGGCAGTGCCAAAACCAAGCTCAACGCAATTGCCTCTAGGACCTAGTCCTGTTCGGACACAACATGAAACCAATATGAGTCGCAAGACTTGAAAGTCTAGTGTGTTACAGTTACCTTATGTTGAAACTCTAATGTTAAGTACTTAATTTAATGCATATGGAGTTCTAAAACTCAAAACACAAAGCAATGGCTAATGACACTCGGCCTATTGATCTTATGTGCGCTTGTTAATTGTGAAAGACTTGTTGTTGTTCTTGGTTGTCGCAGATGGTGTGTATGTGTGAAGGTTTTTGCAAAAAGTATTTCCCGAGTGAAAGTAACTGTGAAAGACCTCTTGTTGTTCTTGGTTTTTCATATTTCGGTGCAATACTAAGTCGATTTGTGTTTGGTCTGTAGGACTTGGAAGTCATGCATTTCTTCTTTACAAATTTCATTTGTTTTTGGATAGGTTTGTAGTTAATTATTCATATTTTTGGTTAGGGAGAGAAGGAACTAGCCTCTTTTTGAATTTTTGGGTAAGTCTGCAGTTACATTGTATTTAACTCTCTCTTCAATATTCATCTTTCCTTTCTAATGATTCAGGAGAATTTTCAATGGTTTGCATGTATTGTAGACAAGGCTAAGGAGTTGTCAATGTTCCTGTCATATAGTATTGAAACATTTTAGAGAGATTTTGAGGTGTTGGGTTGAGCCAATAATGTTGCGTTATCTATGGTGCTCAAAATAGATATATACTATATTTTTATCTAGAAAGGAGATAAACTCAAGTAGTGGATTGGATGGTATGATCCTTGGTTTTCAATCAGGAGGTTGGAAATAAAATTGTGGGATCTGGCAGTAATCCATATAGCTTAGCTTCCAATCAAGTGCACATGGCAAGTGACCCATGGCTCATCAAAAATAAAAAAATAAAAAAACTTTATTGGCTATATTTTATCAGTTTATTCTTTTGTGTTGTTATAAATTACCAATCCTTGTGCTTTTCTTGGCAAGTTTTGGCCATAATTTGTGAGGAGCTACCTCTAGATGGTGTTCTCTTAATATGTTGTTCAAGATTTTCGAAGAGCAACAGGTCACACTTCAAGAGCAATTAAATTTTGGAAGATTTAATCTCCACAAATACCATGCTCTTGAAGATTTACGCAACTTTCTAGAGATGCTAATAGAAGCATCTTGTTAATTGCTTCTGGTTTTTTTGTATTTCTTCACTATAAACTAATTTTATTGTATTTCATTCATATTTTATGTCATTTGTAACTTATTTTAATCTCTCTCTCTCGAGCTTGATTGAATACTTTTGCTTTGAATCTTTCATAATTTGTTCTAATAAATTAAATTCCCTATTTTTGTTAGCTTTCAATTGGTTCATCATCATGTTAACTAATATTGTTAGAAGTTGAATTTTTTGTATACATTTTCAGTTTTTAACTTGCTTGTCTTCAGGACAAATGAATTCCCCATGCACATATGACTGTACATTAAGATTAAATTTACGCCATCTTAGTGCTCTTTTAATTATATCTTCATGGATAGCTATGAACATGAAATTGATGTGCTAATGGCTTCGACCCTGCCAAGTGCATGGTCGTTCTAATAAAGCTGAACCAATAGAACTTGTAACTATAGTGCGTGTTTAACAAACATTCATAGATAGATGCCTACTGAATTAACTTATTCCTTCAGTGGGCTTTAAAATTGATAAATTATATCACATTGGGTAATTCACTTAGAAAACCAACATAAAAGTGTACAACAATGAACTCTCACTAATATGAAAATTGTCATTTAACATATAGAAAGTAGCATACAAATTCTCAATCTCTAAGTGTGTAGATCCAAACCAACACAACGAGAGCAACAATGTAAGATATTGTGAGATGGAAACCTAGTCTTGCATCACCTTTATCATGTCCCGTTTAACTACATTGACATTCATAACCATATGTTCAAGAACGTTGTCATCAAAACCAGGTTGCATTCTTCCGTATGCCACTTTTCCCCATCTGGGTGGAGTTGGAGGAGAGCTATTTCTATCCATTTGCAATTCCACCGCTTTATAGCAACCGTAGTATGCTCTGCTTCAAATTGTCAACATTTGAAGATACATCTTTTGTTAGAGTAGGTGTCCTAGAGTCAATCAATTATTGTGGAATTGACTCTTTGTAATAATATTTATTAATCAATAAAAGGCATTATCCACTATATCACGTAAATCATATTATATGTATTGATATATGTCCTTAGGATGGTAGAAATGTGACGAGGGTATCAAGTGTTTCAAATCTTGATAGTGAGAACCCTATGATCACATATGGTGGCCATTTTAGAGATGTCCGTAGCCCCAATATTATTCTGATCAAGGACACAAATAATACAGTAAAACTATCATAGTGTTGAACAACCCTGTTGAAAGGCAGTGACTGATCTCACTTATCAAGGTTGTTTGCCGACAACCTGGTGCGACACATGGGTGCTTGTTGTAGGTAAGTTCACTGGATAGATCCACTAGAGGATTCCATGTGGATGTTAACCCTAGTGTCTATGGAATAAATCCTCTAATGGATGGTGATATATGTGATCCTTAGATTTGAGATCACCGGAGCGCCTTATGCACCAATTGGTGTAGTTGACACTAGCCCCATAGTTCTATTCAGAGCTATCAATACGATAGTGATTGGCTACATTGAGATTATATCAAGACTATAGTGGATCGACAAAGGATTCATCACTCCCGGGTACAGGAGAAGTTATCTCCTGGCGCAATTCAGTGAATGATAATGACACTAAAGCTGTGGTCACAGTGAGATTGAGTTGTTGCTCAATTGAATTTAATATTCCTGTCATTATTCCAATAACTCAATACAAACATATCGAGGATATCTAAGGTTAACACTATTTCTGTACCTCAGCCTCGATGAGATAACGGATGATGAAGGGATTTGATTACACAGTAACCATACCGTTGACAAGCTGCGGTTTTGCTGAATCCAAATCTATCAGGTGGCCATAATGCCTTGCTATGGGCCAATCTTAGTCTGTATGTAGTGAGACTATTAATTGGTGTTAATCGCAATACTACACACTGCTAATATGATGAGGAGTCTACGAGTCACACACTTAGAAGATAATTTAAGAATCAATTTGTGATAACAATATTTTCGTCTTTCAAGACGAAATGATATTTTGGTAATCTCGCAGTGCAATTAAATTTGCTGAGATTATTGCTTGTATTTAATTTGATATTAAAATTAAATACGTGAGATTATATTTAAATATACGTATACATATATTTAAATGAATTGTTATTATTAATTAAATGTTAATATATTATTATATATTAATTGATTTTAATTATAATAATAATTAATTAATTTAAAATACTAATTATATGGTGATTGGCTGCAAGGGTAAGCTTGGGTTGGTGCCCATGGGTATTCCTTATTGGAATAGGGTTTTAATTAGTTGCATCATATAAGTGCAACTTAATTAAAACACAACATATATTTTTATAAAAACAAAAAACCCTAGCCACCCTATCTCTCTCTCTCACGTTTTCACTCTTTGAGTGCAAGAAGAAAAATCTTCTTTTCTTTGATTGTCTTTTGATTCTTGAAGCCGACAATTGTTCTAGCAAAACAATTGTCGGTTCTTTGGATTATCTTAGTATGGATTTTCGTGATTGCGATCCTACATTGGATCGATGAGTGAAGAAATACAGCGAACAGTTTATGTGAACAGTGTCTATGAACAATAGCCAGTGAACAGTGTTGATGAACAGTACTTGATGAACAGTGTTGTGAGCGAAGTCATAGATATTCGAAAGAGCCTCCAAACATGGGTATGAACTAAATCCTTTTATGGATTTGTTTTTACATAGATTTTATTTTACGCTTTTATTTATGCATGAAAACGTTATAATCTATACTCAGATCTTAGATGTGTAAGTGATCTTTTAGCTTTTAAAATTACGTTTTTCCACTGCACGAACTTGATCACTTACTAACATCTTTCACAACACAACCCCTGCTTCACACAAGCCTATTCCACCACATATGATCCAAAAGAAACAACATAAATGCCAGACGAATGTTTTATTGTTGCAACATCCACTTCAAAATCAAATAAACCTGTCTACACATGGTAATAATTAGGTCCATAATCACTAATCATAGTAATAACTTGATGAGGAAACTGCACTGGTCAAGCACACAACTTTTAACATTCCTTTCTTCTAAAATTTAGCATTATCTTAAAGTTACATAGCTGCTTGATTCAGTTGTTTTGCCTTTATTTACATGATAGCTACTATATATAAGTATATGAATTGACTCTACTACTTTTCATACCAAACTTTAAATTAATCATTCGACAAATTTACCAAGAGAATATGGCTAAAGCTTCTTCTAAAATTGGATCCTTCATACTGCTCTTATTCATTGTTTCTTGTTAGTCTTTTTCACATTTAAGTAGTTATGATGGAAACTATAATTGTCCAAGTACAGAGGCAACTAAAATGACTAAGGACATTGACAACTTGATAAGAAAACTCATTTACTTTCTGTTTATGTCATAAGACTGCTTAATAGCTTTGACAACTATCCAAAAACGCATAAAAAGCCAATCAAAGTCCCAAAATAGCAGAACTAGTAATGATGAATATCTCACTTTAGAAACCAGAAAAACTTATGTGAAACTGGAAATTATAGTCCGCTTATAACAGCTCAAACTATAAAAACAAAACCCCATTAAAAATTTTCTACTCAACACGCATTCATAATCATCGACACCATGAACTATTAGAATCAAAGTTAATATAAATTCAATTAAAAGAGGACTAGGGATCCATATAGAGAGACTCACACTTTTTTGGGCGAAGCCACACTGCTTCTCTCTCCTCTGCTATCTCTCACCACACTGTTTCTCTCTAACCTGTTATCTATCCTTCAACAAACGCAACAAACATCCAAACAGAGAGTAAGAAAAAAAGGAAACAAAAATGTAAGGTAGAGGAAAGGGAGGCAAGGGATTGGGAAGAGGGGGAGCGAAACGTCACCAAGTGTTAGAGAGAAAACATGATCAGGGGATCACGAAGCCAGCAATTTGGCATCTGGCGAGGCGTGACAACGTCAAGCTAACGAAGATTCAACATGGCGGCATGCCAGACTCTGTATGGTTTTGGTGGTTAGGGTTAGGGTTTGGTTTGTCGGTGTTTTAATGGATTTTGTAATGAAATCTTATCAATTAATGAAGATTTCAAAACGCCAGAGAAGAAGGGAAAAAAAAAGTGATTTCTATTTCATCAAACAAAGAGAGATGGAGAAAAAAAAAAAAGAGTGATGGAGAAGAAGAAATAGAAAATTAGAACGATGGAGAAGAAAAAAAAATTCATTAATTGATGTGGTAAACTTTCAAGGGCATTCCAGTCTTTTCAAGAAGTGTACCCTTTAGCAGACGAAAATCACTAACAGAGAATGACAGAAAGTATCTGTTTGTCGCTTCCAAACTATTTGGGTACATCTTTACAACAAACCTTGGGTGGGTGCATATCGTTCACCCTTCTAAATAATGCACCAACCTACAATAATACACAAATTTAATATTCTTGCAAGAAGACACAGGACAAGTCCATGCGGAACTCCACCAAAAGTCAAAACACATCAAAATGAAATAATTCTCAAAGCAAATATTCTTCTACCGTCCAAAAAATATTAAATTGGTGAAAAAAAAAAAAAAAAAAGGTAAATGTTTGGAATATACCTACGAGCTAGACAAAGGCGATGAGTGTTGACATAACCTTAATTAATTAAAACAATATAATATCAAGAATGTTTGCTACTTTAAATAGTAGATCAAATATTTACAAAACTAATTAAATGTTATATAATCTTAATTAATTAAAACAATATAATATCACGAATGTTTGCTACTTTAATTAGTAGATCAAATATTTACAAAATTAATTAAATGTGATAGACGGCGCCCTCAGTCATTGGAGGTGGACCCTAATTAGTTAACTAATTAGAAATAATGGCATAAGAATCTTATCATGTAATCTATTTATATTTTGTCTTTAGCATACCTAAAACCAAATCTCAATGTATTTAGTTTAATATTATATGACTCTTAAAATTATATTCCAAATATTTTGTTAGAATTCACACGAAAATTGCATTGATGAATTAATTCAATATATTGGTCAATTAAGAAATACTAAATCTATATAATATAACTATATTTTATAAAAATTGTTCTTCTTTCAGTATTTCAAAACTTTTTTTTATCCTTTTAACGAAAATTTCCTATCAACTTCCTCTATAAAAATATTGGATGACCATGAAAATTTTATAATAATTTAATTAATAAATAAATGTAAAAAAAACAAGAGTGGGAGGGTGAAATTTAAATTTATGAAACTAAGGGCAGGAACTTGCCATTTAGCTAAACCTTGGGTGGGAACATGTCATTTACTCATAAGATTATCTTAATTAAGGCTTAATTACATTGAAAATGTAGTTTTAATAATATGATAATTAAAAGGTGTTTGATTCATTAGTCAATTGGGGCTTGCGAGACCTTTCATTTTCTTCTTGATGTCAAAAGTCTTACATTGATTAATTTTAATTAAAGTAGATTTGGATGCATGTTGTTGGATTTTCTAGGTTAATCTAGGAAATTCCTTTCACACCTAATTTCAACTTTTTTTTTTTTTTGGGTAATCAGGGTGTCCGGACCAACTTGCGTATACCTTAACTAATCCTTAGAGTCCATTGAATACTCCCAAAGAACCAGGTAAGTTATAATATTATTATGGTAGATGATCCCAAAGTTTGAACCCAAAAAGTAAAAAAGAAAACAAACCTCCTTGATCGTCAAGATAACCAGGTTGCATATACTAGTTTTTACTCTTCCAATGTTGCCAATGCCAATTATTATAAAATTGCTTGGAATTTTCCTTTCTTCTTAAATTTGGGCCTGCAAACAAACTTTGAAGGCCATTTCCATAGCTGTGCTTGGACATTGTAGTCCACTTCTGGATATAGTCTATGGGCTTGTTTCATAATTGCAGAATTGGCTAACTTTTGCACATAATAATAAGTTGGGAAGTGATTTTAGCCCCCACCTAATTGATCTTCATCCTTTATTTGTAAATTTATTTTTTGTTTTGACAAATTTAACCTTAATTTAAATTATTAGAAATAACATTATAATTTCTAAATATACTCATACTTTATTTTATATTTTTGTTTTAATTTTTAACATTGAAACCCTAAATTTTCATAATATAATCCTAAATTTTAGGAATCATAAAATCACAAATATATAGAAAGAGAGAGGCTTCAATTTCTCTTCACCAAATGTTTATGATATAGGGTTTATAAAAACCAATAAGAGTAACCCTCTTCTAGGATTCCAAAACCTAGTAGAAGATTTTATAGATACATGTGATTGAATAAGTTTTTGATCAAATAAATCAAATCCCCTTTCTCTCACTATGCAAAGATACTTAATATCGACTGAACATAGCACAATCTGTATAAAAAATTGAACCAGAGAGAACTACTTTCAGTAAAAATAACCTCACATTGCCAAACACAGATGACAACAGTCAAATGGTATCTCTTGCATGATTACATGTTGCATAAGCGTAAACAATTTCAAAGGAAACAACATAATATAATCTTCTACAAGAGGGATGCAAGCATTTGAGCTCAAGTATGATCATGTCAAATCCAAAATCTTTATTACACAAACAAGTATAAGGTTAAAGAATCAATCTTTTAAAATCCTCAAATCATGGCCGATCATTTCCTCCGCCACCTTTTTTTCTTTTATCCCAAGAAAGTTGTCAGATATTGCTAAGCAAGTATGATTAGTTTTGTAGAGTCCAGGTTTTTATATGAAGCTGAAAAAGGTATATTGTGAGGGAAATGTACTATCGGTTCCAGCGGGTATATAGGCAAGAATTTTGTTTAAAAAGTTCTTTTTGCAATTAAATCAATTAGAATCTTCATGGCGAAGAAACTGAACAAATTTAGATCTCATCTCAGGTGGAATACGGACAGGGCGATAATGTTTGTCAAGCCAAACTGCTGTGGCCTTTGCCTCCAAAATAGGCTGCACAAAACATAACAGAGCACTGAGCATCATGGCGGTTCATAAAAACAATGTAGAAGTTCAGTTCAGGGTTGAGAACGACAAACCTCTTCATTTGGCAGCTTAAAAATGAAGTGCTCAAAGTATAAGCGAGCAGCCGATGAGCCAGAGATCCTCACCTTCACAACAAACTTATCTCCACTCTGGTTGCAAATGCACCATGTGGAAGGATATAAATAAGATCATTGTAATTATGGAATTTTTGCCATTAAGAACTAAACTGGCAGCTATGAATTGAAGCAAGCATATTGTGCTAGCACTGAAAATCTTTTGGGGTTAAGCAAAAGGCAATCTTTTCCAAAGATGGTCACTTCAATTTAAAGTTTCAAGAGGGACAAAGATAAGTATTTGTGTTCAATGATTTTTCCATGAAAGTCATTCTTATTCCTTTGACAACCCAATGCTAATATTAATCACTTTAGATCCACAAGTACCCATGTGAGAGAAAAATAACCAACCAGGAGTATTTTGTACTTACATGAGGTTTAGTTCCTCATAATACATAAGTAAATTGATATATACAACTAGATAAAAGGTTTAGTAATCACAGATTTAAAGATCAGAGGGCATACTCTTAGAGGTGAAAGGAATTTGAGTGACAACTCTGATAGGGCCAGTGCATCACCAGTGCGGGCAACTGCATCACAATCGATACCAATTCTTTCCAAAAGCTCATGACGACCTGAGTAAGAAATTGAAGGACTAGCACTCAATCCACATCAAGACCGACGAAAAATCTCTCCACAAATTCTTTAAAACATACATGAGCACATTTCAAAACCAAGAAACTCCTACCATCTCCTTCATTTAAAACCATATTAATCCAACTGTTTAAGAACTTAAAAAGAAAATGCATTCAAAAACAAAATCTCCATTGTTGAAAGCACCCAAACATTTCCTCTGTTGTCACAAACTTAACATCTAAATCAATCCTTCTCTAAAACCCAATTTGGAGCACAAGAGTTCACTTTTCATAAACTATAGAATGGAAGCTGAGATCTACCAAATCAGTCCCTGCCTCATACCACCCAATTAGAAGAAACAATTTTAGGTCAACACAAGAGCCAATCAAATCCAAATCCAAATACATCAACTGGAATTCTTATCTAATTCTCTTCACTAAAAAAAACATTCAAAACAAAAATTGGATACATTAAACAAGAATCAGTGAAAAAAATTCTTACCATGTTGACAATAACTTGCATAGACAGCATTATTCACAACTCCATATTGATCCAATTCATAATCCCGGACTTTGAGCTCAATATCATGAAACTCACTCATTCTACGAAACGTTATCAAACAATAATAAAAATTTAAACATTACGATAAAAATGCGAACTTTACAAGAAAAGTAATAAGCCCATAGATTTTTTCAATACCCTTTCCCAGCTTTGAGGTCAAGAAATGCAGAGGGAGTGGACTTGGCCGCGGTCACAGTGGCGAGTGATCGGAAATGGCGACGAGGCGGTTCGCTCATTGGGAAAGCAAGTGGCGGAGACTTCACACGTGCGGCGGCAGGGAGTGCCACGTGGAGGGGGGAGATAGAAGCAAAAGCCTGCAACATCTCTTGACTGGCGATGGTGGACAAATTAGAAGCTGGGCGTTCAAAACCATGCGAGTCTGTTTAACTACCACTTGCTACTGAGGGAACTTTTTCTGGTTGGGTTTAGTTGCTAGAAGGGCAAAAATGTAATTTAACAACCACTTCGCCATTACATTACATTTTATTTTTTACCATCAGTATTTTGGTTAAAAAAACTTTTGAAAAAATTACCAACTTAGTAGTGGATATGAATAACCTTTTAGGGGCGTTTGGTTGGGGGTTACATGTGGTTATTGAGGTTAAATCATCTTATATTACTTTATTACTATGTTTGGTTTGTCAAATAATATAAGATTCTGGTAATCTTCAAATACCAATAGTAATTACTATTGGTAATATTGGAGGTAATCTAATTACCTCTACTTTTTTTAAGTATGGAAGATCACTTGGGTAATTTTTTTTTTTACAATTCTATCCCTTATTAATAAAATTTTAGGACAATAATGTCCTTGTTTTTAAATTTATTTACATGAATCTTACTTTTACCATTTCACCCCATTTAATTAATTTTTTGGACAAAATTACCCTTGAAATCAAAACAAATTTCAGCTTACCCAAGCCACCACCCCCACCCACCTGCTGCCGCCAGCCAAACCACCGCCGGCCGCCGCGAAGTCACCGGAAATCACTTGGAGTCGTCGTGAGTAGCCCACCATGACCGGGAGGCCCCGATATGGCCGTTTCTGGCCACATTGATGGCCAAAAAGGCCATATCGAGAGCAGATTTGGCAGTTAACGGCCAGACCCTTGGCCTTTATCGGCCAGATCTATTCCGGCTAGAAGAGATCTGGCCTGATATGGCCTAATATAGTCGTTTTTGGCCATCAATATGGCAGAAACGGCTATATCGGAGCCTCATGGTCACGGTGAGCTACTCACGGCGACTTTCGAGACTTCCAGCGGTGGTTTGCAGTGGTGGCGAGGGGTGGGGGTGATTTTGTCATAAATAAAAGTTTTATATAAGCGAGGGTGTTTTAGCTCAATCTGAAATATTGGGGGTTAAATTTTTTTTTCAAAAATTAATAATAAAAATAATATTATATTAATATTTAGAAAGAGGGCAATTTAGTAATTTAAATAACATATCCACCAATTTATTCCCCCTAACCAAACATATTAATATAACATACCCACCAACTAATCAAACATATTTTCCTAAAGATTTCAAATAATCTTCAAGGTAATATAAGATTCCAGTAATCCAATATTCCCTGAACTAAACGCTTTTATGTAAAGGATATCATATAATCAGTAATTTAAAGGTGCGTAAATGCTATTCATATTTGGTTTCAAAAAAAAAAAAAGTAAAAGATTTAAGCATACGAAACTTTAATGCAGAGTGTTATGTCTAAAAAGTTAGGGTTGACGTAAGCTTACATCAGTAAGCGCCAATCAAAGTTCAAGAAGGTTTTGCGCCGTTTAAGAGCAGTCACGTCGCTCTATGACAAAAAGAGTATGGTTGTCACCAACTTGACAGATTCAGGTCTTACTTATAAGTGAATTAGGGTTGCGCACATATCCAAGCCCGAGGTAATTTGAGGATATTTCCCAAGTAGAGGTGGGCATTTGGGACTGGACCTAAAAGCCCAGTCCCAAAACCCGATCTTAGGACCGGTCCTTGAGAGGACCTGTCCTAGGAGGCCTGGTCCCGGGCTCGAGCCCTACACTGGGCCCTCTTCCAAGGGTCCCAACCTAGGCCCAAATTTTTTTACATATTTTTGTTTTAGTCCCTTGTATAATTACATGAAACCCCTTATAAATTTTAGAATAAACATAAATTATAGGGGTTAAAAGGAAATTTTACAAAATTTATTAAAGAAAAAATCTTCCAAGCCTAAAAAATTTATAAGATTTATAAATTTTACCCCTAAAAAATACTAAAAATCCCCTACAAAATTTCTTTTCGCCCCCAAAATATAAAAAAAATTGAGGGGGAAAAAATAAATTTTCCAGGCCCATAGGATCGGTCCTAGGACTGGTCTTGGGCCCATAGGACCAATCCTAAGGACCGGTCCAGGTCCTAGAATTTCTCATGGGCCTGGGACTGGTCCCAGGCCCATGAGCGACTGGTCCCATTTGGGACCAGTCCCAAACGGCCCTAGCCTAGGCCTGCTTGGGACCAGTCCTTGCCCAGCTTTATTCCCAAGTTGTCAGCCAATCGGACGTAAGGAGGACTTGCACGGCACCTACCCACTTGCAGATTTGTAATCATTACCTTAAATTCTTCTAATATATATAAAGGACTCCCCCTTTCACTTTTGGGATTCTGAGACTGAACTCTCATTCTGATTATAATCTTTATTTTCAGAGTAAAGATAACTTAAGAGAAAGAGACTGACTCAATATTTAGTTATTGTATCTATGTTCGTTGTTCGCTATCTGCGACCTCATGTAATCTCTCATATATAAAATAGCAATAGAAGTAGGATTTGTTTTAAGCATCCGTACCACTTTAAAAATCATCTTTCATTTATTATTCGGTCTTTGCATTAGATTATCATAATTATTCACGTGTAATTTCTAAGAACTGCTTAACACTTTACACGTACGAGTTGTTGGTGTCAAAATCTGAGCATCAACACAGAGAATCTAAACTTATAAATATAGAAGGGTTTAGGACTAAATGAAAGGAATTTTTTTTTTTTTTTTTTAAAGAAAATCATAAGATCCTTTTAAATATATATAAAACAAGATTTGTGCTGAAGTGTGTATATCTATCATGAAACAAAAGTTGACATTATCTTTTCCAAGATTTGGTACTTTCAATGGTTAGAGGTACTAATTAAATTCTTCATACTTCTAACTAACAGAGTGGCTGAATCTGCCCATTTAATTGAATCCTCAACAGTTGAGAAGTCCCCTTCAAGGTATTGATAGATAGAATGAATAAGATTAGAATCTACATACTTATTATAATTGATAGTTAATGAAAAGTAATATCACATAATCCTTTAGAATTCAAATTGGAAGGACACATATTAGTTCTTTTCTGTAGATTATTACTATCAGTTAGAGCTGGGCATTTGGGACCGGACCCAAAAGCCCAGCATCAAAACCCGGTCTTAGGACCGGTCCTTGAGAGGACCGGTCCTAAGAGGCCTGGTCCCATTTAAGGAGGAGGGCCCAGGCCCTTCACTGGGCCCTCCTCCAAGGCTCGAGCCCTTCATTGGGCCCTCCTCCAAGGCCCGGGCCTGGGCCCAAAGTTTTTTTACACTTTATCATTTTAGTCCTTTGTAAAATTATAATAAACCCCTTAAATAAGTATAAATTATAAGGGTTAAAATAAAATTTTATAAAATTTATTTTAAAAAAAAAAAAATTAACTTTTTATAACCATTGGCTGCCAACGGTCACAAGAGCAGCCAACGGTTATAAACTAAATAATTATAAGTTTTTTTTTTCATTTTCCCCCACAACTACACTGTAAATAACCCTAAAACCTTTCATTTTATTCACACCAATCAATCTCTCAATCTCTCTACTTCAAATCTCCAATCAATTTCTCATTCAATTTATATTTATAATTTATTCATATTATTTATTCATATTATTCAAATTTTTTTCTATTTTTTAACATCATCATAATTTCATATTATTATTTAATTTCTTTTCATTTTAATTATTTATTATTTTATCATAATTTATAATGTCTTCCCCAAATGAGTTTTACGTTCCATCCACCGAAGAAATTGAAGCCTTCAATCCATTTTCATCATTTCCTCCAGAGGAAGCAGTTGTAATTTCACAACCACATTTGGTCGGGACGAGGTGTAGCCAAACACATGCGAGCTGCGAGTCAATGGGCACGGACATAGCCCAACCCCCCCGACCATCAAAGAGGGTCGTGTCCGATGTCTAGCGATACTTCACCAAATCAAAACGGCCAAAGACAAATGGGGAGGGGGAAGAATCGTGTGGGATATGTAATTTATGTGGAACCATTATTGGCGCTGAGAAAGGGACTTCGACGATGCGACGACACGTAGAGAAGAAGCATCCCCAAATAAATGCATCTTCAAGCGGATCAGGTAGACAAATTCAAACTCAACTTAATTTTAATCCACAATCCTCAACTCTCTCAACATGGCAATACAATACACATGTTGCACGAGAGGAAATAGCAAGATATATAGTTGCTACGGACTCTCCCATTTGTTTATCTGAAAATCCTTTTTTTGTTAATATGGTTAAAACTGCATTTTGTCCAGCATATACCCCTGTTAGTAGAAGTACAAGTAGAAGAGATATACTAAAACTTTATAACAAAATAAATAATAAACTTAAAAAGGAATTTCAAAATTTTAGGAATATATCTATTGCATTTATATCAGACATATGGGCTTGTAGATCAAAAACCAATTTTTTAACTGTCACAATACATTTCTTAGATCATAATTAGGGTTTACAACAAAAATTGATAGGTTTTAAACCATTATATGAAAAACATAGTGCTGAAACAATTTATTTTACAATTCTTGAATTTTGCAAGAATATTTATTAACTGATAAAGTTGTAGTGCTAACCCTTGATAATGCAACTGCTAATACCGCGACAATCTCTTTATTTGAAAAGAAATTGGATCCGCTTGGTGAAGACAAATTTTATCACCAGAGATGTGCTTGTCACATCATCAATTTGATAGTTAAAGTAAGTTTAGATGTTATACATTCAAAGATGGAGAGGGTGCGTAGAGCTATTGGATTTATCGTCGGCGGTAGCAATAAAAGATGGCAGGAATACGTCAAATATTGTAAGCAAGAGGAGCCACCGGTTCGACCTTTGAAGTTATGTACAGACATGCCTATCCGTTGGAACTCTACCTATTTGATGTTGGAAAAAGCTTTGCCAACCGCGAAACAAATTATAGATTTCGTCAACCGGAAGAACTATCCAGAGGAAGTTGTCGACTATGATGATTGGGCGGTTTGTGAACTTTTTTATTCATTTCTTAAAAATTTTTATGATGCTACTAATACATTAAGTGGTATTTATTATCCAAATACTAATTTAGTGTTAGATATTTTAGTTCAAATTGCTAAAACTTTTGCTCAATATAGATATGATAACATTTTAAGTGAAATTGTTTCAAGTATGGAAGAAAAATATAAGAGATATTGGTTAAATATTCCATTCTTATATGGATTAGGCCTTTTTCTAGATCATAGGTTTAAATTATCCGTAGTTAATAGTGTAATTACTGAGTTAGACCATCATTTAGGACATGATTATACATCTTATTTGACTAACTTTAAACACAAATTGGATAGGCTTTTTTCTTTATATGAGAACAGGTACAATGGAAGTGGAAGTGGAAGTGGAACGTCTAGGAGAGGCGATCAGGGCCTTGATGCAGCCCCCCCTCAAGGATTGAGCAAGTAGGCGTATGTGGAACGTGGCGGAAGCTCCAGCTTGTACATACATGGACCAAATGAGATGACTCGCTACTTACAGGTGGACCTGACCTTTATGACGATGAACGAGCAACTTGACATGGATATTCTTCAATGGTAGAACCAACATGAAAGTCTATTCCCCATTATATCCCAAATGGCACGTGACATTTTATCTGTGCCGGTTTCTACAATTGCATTCGAGTCAATATTTTCAACGAGTGGTCGGATTATTGAAGACAGAAGACGTTCTTTAACCGATGAGATGATTGAAGTGATAACGTGTTTACGGGATTGAACTCATGTAGAAAGAAGACTACAACAGCACCCTGAAGATCCCAAATTACTCGAACTCTTTAGGAATACAGATTTGAATAATGTAACTAGTGTTGACGATGAAATTGAAGATGAATAATTTAATTAAAAAAAAATTATTTAATTGTTTATTTGTGAAGCGTGAATATGTGAAATGTGAATATTACATTTATGTTAAAAATTAAAATTAACTATTAATTTATTATTTTTTAAAATTAATTAAATTTTTAGAAACTTACTAATCAACCCCTAAAAAATACTAAAAACCCCCTATAAAATTTTGTTTTACCCCCAAAATATAAAAAAAATTAAGGGAGAAAAATAAAATTATCCAAACCCCATAGGACCAGTCCCGACCAAGCCTAAGGCCTGGTCTGGGTCCTGATTTTTCTCATGGGCCTGGGACCATGAGTGACTGGTCCCATTGGGGACCAGTTCCAAATGGACCTAGGCCTGGGCCCGCAAGGGACCGGTCCCTTGCCCAGCTCTACTAGTATCAGTAGACTAAAACATATATGATTTTGGTCTCTTTTCACTTTAAACAAGATGAGATATGTATTATATACTGTGATGATGTGAAAGGACAGTGTGAGTTTCTTTTGTCCTTCCAAATTAAGGGCAAGGAACCCACCCTCCTGATAGGTCACTCATTCTCTTCTGGTAAGTAGATTGATATCATCAATGGCCCTATTGAAACTGTCTCATCTACGTATCTCAATATCTCTGAGATGCAATGTACCTGCCTTTTCATAACCACCATTTCTCAACCATTCACTATATAATTCTCTACCAATAATCAAACTTTTGTGAGATCATCTTTTATAGCCAAGATTTATTACTATTACGAGAATAAAAGAGCCTTTTTCAACAGGATTTTAATACTACCGTGAAAAACCATTGCTGAAGTTATTCTTTCTAGTAATTTATTACATGAACATAAAAGAGATACAACACAAATCAGAAACTCAGATCAATCTCAAATATAATAATAATAAGAAGAAAATACAAGATACTGATATCGTTTCGTTTCGTTTAATGATTATTTCCATCAGTAGTCATGGATGGAATATCAGATATACAATTTTTTTTTTTTTTTCCCCTTTTTTGCAAGTACATGGAGTTTTATATCTAAGAATGAAAGTAAAAGCAAATTATATTAAAGGATGAATGGTTTCAAAGAGACCATGTAGAGTGGAAGGAAGAAGGGCCTCCATACCCTTCTCTCACCATCCTCTCCATCTCTCGTGCATCATAGGCATATGTTCCCTACAACATCACAATTGCATTAAATAAAAAACTCAATCGCTCTAAAACAAATAAATTAAACTAAAATATATATTTATTTTCTAATTTACCTGCATGGTTTCTGTAGCATCGAGCTCCAAGTTGAAGTCATAATACATGCTAGCTGCTGAAAGCTTCATTGACAGAAACTGGAAGCAGCATACCAGAGAATTTGTTATTCAAACTTTAATGTAAACAACAGAAAATGAATTTCTTGATTGAAGACCAACCTCAATTTGATTCTGCAGAGACCGAACATAATTTATAATTACATCCAACATCACTGCCATTCCCATTGTCTGCAATTTTATTCATAAAATGTAACATTCATTAAATCTTACACAAACAGAGAGTATAATATAATTTTTTTTTTTTTTTATTTCTTACCTTGTAGCATCCTGGAACGAGGTCCTGTAAGCACCTCAACCTTTCATTTATTTTCTCTCTTCTTACCTAACATCAAATAAGAGCTAAACGTCAGGAATACCGAGTGTCCGCAACTGAGAATTTTCATATGCGAGAAAAAATATTTATACCCTTTCTGCCAAACTGTGACTATCAGTAGCTTGACCTCTTTTTGCTCTCACATGGATAACTTCTTTTGGTTTCTCCGCCACTTTCTCACTGTTTCTCTTTCTTTTTCTTCCACTCAAGCTCTGCAAAAATCAAACAGCAAAACTATTACTTTCATTCTGCAGAAACTAAAAATCAAGAAATTAAAAAACAAAAAGCTCCTCTTGACCTCATTATTTGCAGAAACAGGAGGAGAAAAATTCACCAGGCTGTCAACAGTATGCGCCGGCTTCCGAATCCTGCTATCAGGATTGAAATCGCCTGCCAATCCTAAACCTGGCACACCAGTTTGGTCTCCAGGATGTGTAAAGCTCTGAATATTATCGGTAAAGTTGATGGCAAGCTGAGTCTGTTGATGACCAAAGAAGCTGCCATTAGAAAAAACCATGAAGGCGTTATCAGGATTACTAGAGTTCTGATTCTCCATTGCACTCTGAAGTCTGAAAGGTTTCAGAAACCTCAGGTGATGAGAGACTCAAAGGTTTCAGAAAACTCTATGAATGTTTTGATAGTATTTGTGCATCATATTTATATGCAATATATGAAATCTTCCAAGCTCTAATTGCAGAAAAGGGTTATATAAATATCTTTATATTTAATTTTCCTGATATGATTAAAAGGAAATAATGAAGGTGGCTATCTGATTGCCACTTGTCAATGTGTTATAGATTGATGAGTAACAATGATAGGTCCACATTTAGTTGATAAATCCAGTAAGTGGGACCACTGCTTGTCTTTGATTGAGTATGGTCCACATCTAAGATTCAATCTCATTCATATGAAGAATTATGGGAAATGACATAATCTTGATTTAAGAAATAAATTCAATTCAATTCTTAATTTGTTCAGAATTCAGCTTCTGTAGAGTTAAACTAGAGTTTGTTCAAATCCTCGCTCAAGAAATAGACCCTTCTCTGCAAGTCAAATCCTAAATCTCTAACCTTACAGCTCATTCTTAAATTTCGATGAAACAGGAGAAAAATGAATTCTGAAGTCACATATATCATTAAATTATGATAAAATTAATCTATACAAATCAGATTTTGTATGTCTTGAGATCTAGGCTTGCGTCGAGTTATTTAATTCAATTTATTCTTACTGTCCAAGGACGATTATGTGAAACACAAAATCAAATCTGTGTGGAGTAAACTGACAGTGGACAATATCTACTCATTAAACCTGAACTCTTATATGTAAGAAGGCTTGTAGCTTAGGTTAATTTATAAGTCTTCGGTTCTACCAAGTAAGTAGATGTGTTCCTGATGAAGGACGAAACAAATCTGTGCACGCTAAACACAACATCTTGGTGGTAATTGCATAGACTTTTATTTTCAACTAGAATTATCTTCTGTATGAGCTGGTAACATCTACCAACAACTTAGCCATTTCAGGATGCTCATAATCTGGAGAGATTGTTGACAGTATTGACTAAAATTGATCTAAATTTGGAAATTTGCTGCCCAATTGAATGTCCAAGATTCTCACAATAAAAACCCTCCATGTAGGCCTGCTGAAAACTCCAATAAATATAAATTTGCTGCTTGAAAATCTCTTCCACTGAGATTGTTAGCAACCCAGAATAGTATTTTAACTAAATTATTTATGAACCACTGTAATGGGACTGTGATTTCTTTGTCAACTTTGAATTGCATGCACGTTTTATATATATATATATATATATATATATATATATATATATATATATATATATATATATATATATATATATATATATTGCAGGTGCTTAATGTCAACTTTGAGTTTGTTCAAAATCGCCAAACCCATCCTCAATTGTTGGAACTGGAGAGTGGTTTTGGTTGACAGAAATTTTGCCAGAAAGTGAAAGAACCATATGTGATTTGAGATTGTCAACATCCCCATTAAGACTTCTTAATCTTACACCACTAATGCTTTTTCTTTTGATTAATTATTTATTGATTTTTGGTTTGGCCAAGTCTAGAAGAATTAGAGAGCGATAAGCATAAGGAACATCAAATTTATGAGAACGATCACAAAAGCTAAAATTGTTTGTTTTCTAAATTCGATTTTGAGTTTCAAACAAACGTCCAAAAATCCTTTGCATTTGTTTCGCATGCACGAATTCGAAACTGTAATCTCTATGAGTTCGAAATTGGAACCCCTGCCAAATCGTGTAATCTACCTTTGACCAGGCATGTGCCTCTGAGTGGGCTCAAACCTCAAATTCTGTGGAATTGTATAATCTTTGAGAATCGAGAAACAATGACCTTTAGTCATACATGTATCTATGCGGGGGTTTAGATACCTATGATAAAGTGAGTTTAAGTAAAACTCAAACCCAAAAGCTAGCTTAAGAGATGAGGGTTTAAGTAGAACTCAAGCCCAAAAGCTAGCTCAAGAGAGAAGAGAGTCTAATTACAAAATACTTAAACCCAAAAGCTAACTCAAGAGAGGAGGGAGTCCAACCACAAAAGCTAGCTCAAAGAAGGAGAGAGTTCAACCACATATATAGACAAATTCAAGCCCCAATACCCTCCCTCACGCTCGGCGTGCAAGGTTGAGTTCAAACTCATCATTGTCTCAAATAAACGTGGTTTTGATATCATGATAAAATCAGAAGTAAAACTCACTCACAAAAGCTAGTTTAAGAAATGATGGAGCCCAACATATATATACACCATAACGGCCCACCAACTTAGTGATGTGGGACAAATTCAACTTCAATAACCTAAACCTTATGACAACAAACCACCGACTCGACCTTCTGACTAAACCCTCACGTGTTCTTATCCATAAAAAAATATGATTTACAAGGTAAGTTTATTTGAAGAGAAAAGACAGCGAATAAGAATACATAACAAGTATAGCATGGAAGTCACAATCCAAGGAAATGGACCATTGAGATTGTGATTGAATCAGTTCCATTGAAAATGACAAAAGTTTGTATGAACTTGAATTCTGGGGAGATAGGGCATGGAAACTCAACATAAAAGCTAATGAAGCCAAACTTCAATTTGGCTCTCTTAAGAGCTTTCTTTTTTTGCCTTCCAACTACAGTATAGTTATTATTAGATAATGTTCAATGATTTTAAGAATACCCTTTAACTAACTCCAATAATTGACGGCTTCCAGTGAGGCCAAAGGACAATGAAAATGAGAGATTTCCATTTAAAAACATGTGAATGAAGTAAGGGTATCGTAATTTGTTGGTTCTAATTTCATATACTAGTTCAGTTTCTCTTGGCATCTAATGAGAAAGAGAGACTGAGTTTAGCTTTGGCATCAAATTTACGGTCTAGGAAAAAATGTGAAGCAATTATGGGTAATATAAGGTCTTGCCATCCAGCCACAAGCCAAGTGGTTAAAGAGTCGGATGGCAAGATCTTAAGTTACCCAAAGGTCTTGTGTTTGAGTCTTACTAAGTGGTCACCTACCACATTTGTGACTTATTTGATTCATTGGATTTGTATGGTATTCAATGGATCTCGAAGATTAATTGAGATACATGCAAACTAATCTAAACACCCCAATTATCAAGAAAGAATAATAATAAGGGTCCCTTTAGTACACAATTTTTCACTACTTTATTCCCTATTCTATCCAAAATACACATTCATTTCCTTATTCTCAAATTATTATTCTATATTATTAAATTCTTTTTAAACCCCCTAGATTTGTTAATTTAACAAAACACCCCCCAAAACAAATTTTAGAAATTGACAAAAACACCCCCAATAAGCCACATTTGCCAGATTCTAGCCACCACCACTGGATGCTGGCCGGAATCTGGTATATTGGCGCACTACCAGCTAGATCTGGCAGATAGTGAATTGATCTGGCCTTTTTCGGCCAGATCCACTGTGGATTTGGTTGGAAAATGCCAGATCTACGGCCAAAGATCTAGTTGTTGACGGCCAGATCTTTGGCTGTAGTCAGTCGTCAATGACAGCCATATCTTTGGCCATCATTGACGACCAAATGTAGCCAGATCTGGCTGTCAATGGCCAGACTAGCCGTAGATCTGGCATTTTCTCGCATGATCCACCGTGGATCATGCCAGAAAAGGTCATATCGATGCTTGACCGATCAGATCCAATCGATAGTGTACCGATAAAGCGACTCCAGCCACCCTCCGACGATGGTGGCCAGCTGTCGGTATTTAATGGGTGGGTGAGAGTGTTTTTGTTAATTTTTAATATTTTATTATAGGGGTGTTTAGTAAATAAAAAAACTTAAGAGAGTATTTTTGTTAATTTTTAAATCTTACATTGTAATAACTACCCAATTTTACTTTTTTCAAAATATTATTCTAAAAAGTATAGAAAAATGAACCAAGTATAACTTTCACTAATTGAATTGTTATGACTTATGACAAACACTGTTGCCAAAATGGCTAAAAATTGGGCCTCAGTAGAATTGGATCAGCCCTTGTAAAGTTCCAGTAAAGTCTGTTTGGGCTGAAAACTTTGGGTAATAGCCAATAGGCAAGTGCCCACAACTATGAAGACACTAGACATTTCCACAAGTTAGTATTAAAAATAATATATTATAAATGTTTGAGAAAGTGTATTCAACAGTTGTCTAACTATGACTTTGATATTAGATTTCCGAGAAAAACAGTTTACCAAGAAAACTATTCCTTCTAAAGACAAAGTTTAAGCAATAAAATAGTAGCATCATGGACGTAAAAATCAATGACAATGTAATAGTAAATATAAGAAAAAGAGTGAGGTTTTTTAGTGTCATATCTAATCAAACACATTGACTTTAGGGTTCATCTTAGAACGACCAATTAAGTTTCAAAAAAATCATTCAAAATTTCACACATTATATGATTAGATCTTCAAGTTTAAGTCAAACTAGCAGCCAACTCAGGTTGGCAAGTGCTTCACAGCTACAAAATTAACGTCTCTCTCTTACCAGGTTTGCACATGCACCACCTCTCCTGTCAATGCTTAGATGACTTGACAGAATTGATCTTAACTTGTCAGATATGCAAACCATATTCATCATTAAAAGAATGTACCAACTTATGATATGGGTTGTATCTTTGACTATTAACTAGTCACAATAATCAAATAGATCTATTAGTATTATATCAGTTTCATTATTAGATATATAATTTATTTATTCTATCTTAATTATTAGGTTTTTGAAACAGTCTTTAACTATTAGACCATCAAAGAAATCCAATAGATCGATCTGATCTCAGTATTATATCAATATCTATTATAAAATGTAAAATATACTTATGTACTAATGATAGGGTTTAAGATTTAAGATTTAGGGTTTAGGGTTTGCATATGCACCACCTCTCTTGTCAATGCTCATATGACTTGACAGAATTGATCTTAACTTGTCAGATATGCAAACCATGTTCATCAATCAAAGAAAACTTTTAATGACGTACAACTTATGATACGTGTTGTATCTTTGACTATTAAGTAGTCATAATAATCAAAGAGATCTATTTGATGGAGTTTCACACAGATTAGATACACTCAAGTCAAGTCTACTAAGTTATAAGAGAAGGTAATCCTCTCATTCAACAAGGCCTTATTGGGTGAGGAGTCAGACCTACCTCAAATTCTATCACTATTTAGTATTATATAAGTTTCATTATTATATATATAATTTATTTATCCTATCTTAATTATTAGGTTTTTGAAACAGTCTTTAAATATTAGACCATTGAAGAAATCCAATAGATCTCAGTATTATATCATAGTATTCATTATAAAATGTAAAATATACTTATGTACTAATGATATGTATTATAATACAATTATCTGTTCTCAACCATTAATTGTTTAAAATTGTCTTTAACTTTAACCCATTAAAGATATTCAATAGATTGATCTTAGAGTTATATTAATTTCTGTTATAAGATATGAGTCATAATACAGTTATCCCATCTCAACCATTAGTTTTCTGTAATAGTCTTATAACTATTGAAATATTGAATGAGTCTAATAGATCCATCATAGTATTGTATCAGTTTCCGTTATTATAATATGTAAAATGTACTTGAATCAACATGTACTCAAAACCTTATCTTTTTCATTCATGAAATTATCATGTTCAAGGGTTTAAGTCAGCACACGCATGCGTTTATAAGGTCACATTTCTCTTGTCTTTATCTCATCTTTGTTGATAAATTATTGTGGGAATGTGTCCTGTGAACAACAAGCTGAAGTAAATGGTTGCTTTATGGATGTAAGTCACATGAAAAATCTTACCATTTAACATCAAGAAATAGTTAAGTGACAAAGACATCTTCACCATTTTATAAAGCTGTAGACTTAATATAGTAAAACCCTATCTTTTCTACTTGAACTCTCTTCACACATAGAATCCCCTTCAATTATTGATTCCCAGTCTATTCTCTCGTCTTTAAACCCCGGACCCCCACTCCCTTTAGTCTTTACACTTGAAGCTTTTAAGCTCAATTTTTGATACCCTCGTGTCAGAATGTATAGTACACCAAATTCATTCATCTTTCCTCAAGTTTGCTCTTACGTGGGCTTTGTAAGAGATCTGACAAAACTGCTGATAACCCAACATGTTTAAACCTTAAACTAATCAGTAATGACAGTATATAGTCAAATTTAGCTGCATTAATGTGGGATTATTATTATTATTTAAATAAGCCACTATCTCAGCCTTTTTATGAAAGAGTTTAGAGTCGGAAGAAACAAGAAATACATTGGAACTAGCAGTGTTGTTCCTTGAAGAATGCATAAACTTTATTCAAACAAAATGTTCAAGTGTTGCTAAATTTTCTAACAAACTTCAGTGCCGCCCAATAATTTCCACGTTTAGTTGTGTGATTTGTGCTTATAATATATTTTGTTTAGTCAATCACGTTTCTTTTAAAGGTATAATCTAGAAACACAAGAAAATGGAAGGAATCATTCCCCATAAGAAAACTGATTAAGAATTTCAGTTTCAAAGTATCTTTCTTCCCCTTCTTTAGGCTTTAAATCTCATTTTTTTTTTGATACATCAACTTCAATCTACATTGTTTGACAATGAGTTGTTTGTAGTTTGCATAGTTCCCCAAGGAACTTATAATGTCCATTCAATACTATTATAATATATATATATTCCATTCTGAATGTCCGATAGTTTTGTTGTATTAGACCACGATTTTCTCTTGATCTAAACAGATAACAAATCTAAACCACCCATTCTTAGATGTATAAAAAATCAGGAGAGTTTAGATCAGAAAATGACAAAGATGTTATTTTATTGTAGATATATAAATGTATGTATATTCATGAGTTGGTGAGGGGGATATAAATAAAGAGGACCCACAATTTCACTTGTGTGAATAATAATTGCCTTGTGATTTGGTTTCTTTTTGATTGATGCTGAAGAAATTAGATAAATACTTTGAATGTTCCAAATTGATGTCTTTCACTATTTCTATGTATTTATGTGACTGTTGATTGGACCCATTTGTACTATGTCTTCTCTAGCTTTGCCACCAATGCAGTCTATCCTAAATGCTCATGAAAATTCCTATCCATTTTCTATATAAAAAGCACCACCACTCTTGTCATTAAACTCCAACTTGCTTATTATTAATATTATTATTTTTCCTAGTTTTCTAGGTGTAGTTTGAAGCTTTTAGGGACTTTTCGAGTATTGGGAACTTTCTAATTCCTTTGTTTATTATTATTGTTTTTTAGTCTCATTTTGTTCTGGATTTTAACCCTTAACAATCAAATAAACTTCACAAAATGAGAGTAGCTAGGCAGCCTGCTGCAGCTGTTGCAAAAATGGAGTGCAATTCTAGTGAAGAAGACAGTGAGTTAAGGAGAGGGCCATGGACTCTTGAAGAGGATACTCTTCTCACTCGTTACATTTCTCACCATGGCGAAGGCCGCTGGAATATGCTTGCTAAATGTGCAGGTAAATTTGCTTAGAACTCTGTTGATTCCAGGACTGAATTAGCTTTTGTTAATTATTCTGTGTTTGTTATGTTAATTCCAGGACTGAAGAGAACTGGAAAAAGCTGCAGATTGAGATGGCTGAACTACTTGAAACCTGACATTAAACGAGGGAACCTAACTCCACAGGAGCAACTACTGATCCTGGAACTCCATTCCAAGTGGGGGAACAGGTAAATAACTCGACTTTAATATCATATTTACAAGATGAAAGTATGCATATTTACTGTGTGTTTTGGTTACTGGGAACTGTTGCAGATGGTCAAAAATTGCACAATGTTTGCCTGGAAGGACTGACAATGAAATAAAAAACTATTGGAGAACAAGAGTTCAAAAGCAAGCTCGCCAGCTTAATATTGAGTCTAACAGCAAGAGATTTCTTGAAGCTGTGAAATGTTTTTGGATGCCAAGGTTGCTTCAGAAGATGGAGCAGAACTCTTCAAATTCTTCTTCTTCTTCATTTTCTTCTCCTCCTGGTTTTTTAACCAACTCTTCTCAGTCATATTCCTCCTCTACGCTGCCAATCACAACACTCATGTACAACACAAATCATCACTTCAGTGAAAACTCAAGTTTAGTTTCAGTCAACAGCCCACCTGAGTTCCCCTCAGATTTTACAAAAATCTCCCTGCAGCAGCCTCAAGAAATTACTCAACAACCAACAGTTGATGCTAACACTGTCTACGGCAACCAAATTCCAAGTGAGAGTTACTATGTAGACTGTTGTGGGTATGACATGGAGGGGTTCAATCTAGGTGCCATGACAGGAATGGGCAGTTTCGACGTTTCGTCCTCCTCCGAATCCCAGGTGGCTGGTGGCGACTGGATGTCGAATGACATGGTAGATGCCTTGTGGAACATGGATGACATATGGCAGCTTAGGGAGTAAGTAGAGATGGGCATCATCTTGACAGTGGGGGGTGGCATTTTTATTATTGGATGGTCCACCAACACATAATAATCAACTTGACTACTCATGATTATCAGAACATCAAAATCATCCACATTGAATTCAACAGTTATCTGATAACTCAAAGCATTATAGAGTACTATAGTTTATAAAGTTGTTGTTTCTTTTTCTTTTTCTAAATTATATGCTTCCAGTGTCTGGTTTTAGCATTGCCTATAAGTGTTTATTGTATAACCAATTAAATTATCTATAATAGATGTCATTACAGTGTTAAATATATCTTTGTTTTTAGAAGTTGTTATCAATGAAATGAATTCAATTGCTTCCTGACCCCTCCAAAAGCTTACTAAAAGAGAGAAGAGAGAGAACTTTGATTGGTGTCGTCAATTGAAGAAAATGGTTCACTGAAATGACAATATATGGGATCAAAAGTGGAGTCACATCTGATAATATGAGACACTCAATACATGGTAGTTAGAATAAGGAAACCAGATATCATATTATGCACTAGAAATTCAATAGAAACATGAATATCTCATAAAGCACTTTCTTTTTCATCTATTTTTAAGTTTGGAAGATAAAATTGGGACCCCATCATGGTGCAATATAAACCTCAAGCTTTTCTCATAAAAATCCACCCTAAAAAATGGCTCTCCACCATCAGAAAGATAGTTTCTTGGCATACCCTTTATCGTCAACCATCAAATTGCATAACAATCACTTCATAAATCAAGACCCTTGTGCACTTTATGAAGTGGGTGATGTTAAAGAAGAGACCCCATTAGGCAAAAAATTACACAATCTAATGATGGCCTGCAGGAAGCCAAGCATGCACATTAAAAAAGTTTCTTCTGCTGCATGTGATTACTTTAAATTGATCACTACTCACACAAATATTGACCATATAATAAAACAAGCTAGAAAAAAATTAAAATTTGTTCTTTAGTAAAGATAATATAAATCATATACATGAACATGACTAAGAGGAAGAGGAAGATAAATTCGATTTGATTTTAAATTAGACTAATTAGTCTACATTAACCTTAATTATGAAAGATTAGAAGCCTCTTGTCTGCCATTCATAACCCTCTTTTTTTATTTATTTATTATTTATTTTTTTTTTTTGGGTAACTGGGGTATCCGGACCAGTTTACGCACATCTCAACTAATCTCCGGAATCTATTAAATATCCTACAAATCCAATGAACCGGATAAGTTACAATTATATATTGTGATAGATGGTCTTAAGATTTGAACCCAAGAAGTCAAAAAAAGAAGCACATCTCTTTAACCACCAGGCCAACCCCTTGGGGTTCATTCATAACCCTTTTAAAATTCCCCTTCACATGCAACCAATTAAGCTTGTGAATTGAGACTTTGATAACAGTTTTTGTCATGTGAACAGTTCAATCTAGCAAAATACTGATGTCTCTATGTACAGGACCATTGAATTGATTAAGAAAACAAAATCAAATTTCAAAGGTTGTTAAAGACATTGACTTGTTTGTCTTACTAGTGGAATAGAGAAGGCTGGTCAAAGAAACTTTCAGTTAAGATTGAGCCGGTTAATTATTAATAAAGAGGCCTTTTGACATAAGCTGGATTGGATTAGGATTAAGGATGAAGACTGATAGAGGTTTGGTCCAAGTCTTAGTTTATAAAAGCACAAAGAATAAAGAAATGAATTTTGTGGGTGGTGGTGAATGGTGGTTTGTGCAAGTGAAACAGCTAGCATTTGCATACCAGAAGAAAGAATTGTTATAGCAGAGGATCTAACCTACAAAAGGGTTATAATCATCCAATCATATGACAGAATATGAATGTTTTGAAATGAGTTAATAAATTGACACTTCGCAAGCTGTTTATCAAAGTATCTAATTCTGGGTTTCTTTTAAAGAGTTAAATGCATACATACACTTGCCCATGGTCAAATCAATAAGCTACCCTTAAAGAAAAAAAAAAGGGTTGCATTTGATGCTAAGGTTTCATGTGAGGTGGGAATCTTGAAAGAATTGGGACACTTGGGCAATCAAATCAAAACATTTCACTGTCACACATAAACGTGAAGAGACTAAACTCTTACAAGAGAAGCTTTATTTTAACTTAATGGGGGGGAAGAGTTCTTGACTTTTATAAATGATGCCATTCTACCCTCTCAATCACACTGCTTTCTGTCGGTTGTCATATGCTTAATTCTTTCTTTTCTCCTTCTTTTGCTCTGTGATTGAAATTGACACTTCTTTTGTTTCTTTTGCCAACCAAATTAGCACTTTAACTTACTTCATAATTCCATATTTAAAATAATCTCCACGCAGAATGACGTCGATATAATATCATATTCACAAAATTGATATCATTAGATGATAGTTTAGTAATTCGATGAAAAACTTCTCTTTCTTAGCAACAAAATAGTGTGAATGAAAAAGTTTTTAACGATTAAAATATAAAATTAAAGCTCTATTAAATGTTTATTTAATTAAAGAGTAATGTTAGATTCACAACTCAATCTCTCAATCTCTGACGTGACAGTTCATCATTAATTAGTTCACAAATGGATAGAAAGGACCGTACAAGCAGGCGAGACTCATTTTGCAAGTTGCCACATCAAAAATTACGAAAAAAGGTTGTAAGATTAGATTGTAGACTTAATATTACTTAGTTGAAAAATCCATGTTTATATGTAATCTCACAATCATTAGATAATAGTGTGAATTTTCCCTCTTTTTGCTGGAAAACAGTGTGAATGACATTGTTCATAAGTATTAGGATCTGAAACTAAGGCTAAGCTGAATGTTTTTTTACCAGAAAATTCTATGTTTATACATAATCTCAAAACAGAATGGCAGTAGTACAGAGTAACATTCGAAAGGTTAACGTTATTTGACAACAGTAAGATATTTTTTTTTTTAACAATTACTGTTCATGAATGGGATGAGAAGTTCCTACTATTTGTAGCAGAAAGTGTGAATGGAATTGTTTTTAAGGATTAAGATCTGAAATTCCAGGGCCACCCTGGGCAATCTCCACAACCCAAAATGCAGATAAAAAGAAGGGGAAATAATGGGGGAACTGTCATTTCAAAGGGGTACGACCAATGATGTTGAAAGGGCACCTTAAACCAGCACCCTGTAAAGTCTAAAGATAATACAAGTGTTGGTGAAAACCTCAAACACATGGCTGCCATTTGAGAGTTGGATCAAGCATGCCCCCCTTCCCCCAATTTTCTGAACATTCCTTTTCAGAGCACTAAAAGATTTTCTGTACAGAGCATAGATCCTCCTGCAAAGTTACCAAAATTATGCCAACACACAGTGGCTACTAATTACACAATCTCTGAATCACCTTAATTCAATAGCTCAAAGCTTCAAGAGTTTTGTGTGTGAATCTTTCATTTGAAACCCGGTGATCATTCCAAAAGTCGTTTTTGTGCTAAAAGACAGTTTCAGTCAATTTTCTTCATAAATATCTGAAAATCAAGACGTCGGTAAAAGAGAATGACTAGGATACGCAATTGGTAAATTTCAAGGTGATACTGTCAATGGGTCAAAAGAGAAAGAAACATCTGAACTTCCTGAAAACTTTCAACCCATTACAAGATTTAGTATAATTGATTTTATCTATCTAATGGTCTGGTAAAATAAAAGCTATTGTATTAACTGGTGAATTTTTACAAAACTTATAAAACATTGAACATATAAAAAGTTGGTCATACAGTTTGCCCCATTTCTTTCTCTGCCACAGGTTTCGATTTGCCAGGGTCCTACTTGCCACCTTTACTGTAGCTATCTTTAAGTGTGACCGTCCGATTGAAGACAAGTTTTTCTGGAGTGGAATCCTTATCAACTGTGAAATACCCTGAAATTAAGATTGAAACAGTACAAATAGTTAGATAATGTCTAACAAGGTGTAAAGCCATTTTCACAGTAAAGAGGTGTCTCCAAAATCACAAACAATCAGACCAATTATTGCATTTACGCTAGGCCTGCTTCAACATCTATCCATTTCAATGTTGCAAATAATTCAGGAATCTGAAACATTAAAAGAAACCAAGGGGTTGAGTTTACCTAGCCTTTCAAATTGAAATTTGTCCCCAACAACAGCGGTATGAAGTGATGGTTCAGCGAAAGCACCATGAATCACCTCTTTGGACTTTGGGTTCAGATCAGAGAGCCAATCGTCAAGTTCAGCAGGATTCTGAAGCAATAAATGGATTAACTCATAAGAATTCATAGATTTCCAGAGGGAAAAGGAATGAAAGAAGATAATCACAGAGTAAATAATAGCCAACCTCAGATTTGAACAATTTGTCAAACAATCTGACTTCAACCTTAAGTGGATGAACACCAGCGGAAGGTTCAGCAACCCAGTGAAGAACTCCCTGTGCAATAAAGAGAGAATTTGAACCAAAAAAGAATAATAACAATACCAACCGCATCAATATAATTTCAAAACCCTGATTATTCACAGAACCACATTTATACAGAAAATTCCAGTATGACAAAAGAACAAGAAAGAATGAAAACCTTTGGCTTTGTCTTTTTGGAAGAATCATATTCAGCCCGGATTTCAAGAACAGTCTCATTATCATCAGCTAAAATTGCTTCAGTGCACTTTATAGGAAAAGCATATCTGTTGAAATAAAATGGTTATGGAACCAATTTCTACTCAAGTCAATTTCAAACCAGGAATCATTATAAAATACACATACCTTAGTAGGACAGATTTACCAGGAGCAAGGCCATAATAGTCTTTTGAATCTTTCATTCGAAAATCAGTGCGCTCAATGTACACAATATTTGAAAATGGAACCTGCAATAAGCAGAAAAAGCAGACAGCAGCTGAAGATTAAGAAATAAAACACTTGGAGCAAACTGATGCAAAACCACATTTATACAGCAACCAAAACTGAATACATAATGTCCCTAACAAGCTTAGATCTATTCTTGTCATTGAACTAAATGAAAATCTTAAACGGAAAGCAAATGAAAAAAATCCAATATTTTGCTCATTACCAAAATCCAACCAAAAGTTATGGTACACAAGTTTAGGCCAATGCCATCCACTAAAATAGAATATGAGCTCAAAGCCAAAGCCTAAAAAATGGAAAGTAATTCATGCAACTTGTTCAAATTTTGAAATCATTTTTATTATCTTAAATCGTAGCTGAGTAATCTCTAATATTCACCTTGTAAAAAGCAGATGCATCATCTGCTTGAGCGTCAGGCCATCTCTTGGCATCAAGGTGCATAATTGAGCCAGATTCCAGGTTGGTAATAACTACCTGAGAACAAATTAAAGATGAGTTGGAGACAGAAACGATAAAATTCCCAAAGAAAAAGTACAGACAAGTCACAGGATGCAGACCTTGAGAGGATTTAGCACAACTAATGTTCGAGGCGCTGTTTTGTTTAGTTCTTCTCTTATATGATACTCCAAACGGTCCAAACGAATCAGACTACAATCACTGTATCACATGAATGACAAATGGTAAGGAAACTAGGAAAAATTAATAACAATCTCTTATGCATAAATGTTGAACAAAGTACATAAAGTCGAACCTTCTAGTAATTCCAATTCCTCGAACAAAAGAATTGATTGAGGTTGAAGTCACACCCCTACGCCGTAGACCGGCCAGTGTCATAAGACGGGGATCATCCCAACCATCAACATACTTGTTTGTCACCAAGAAATTTAACTGCAACAGAACATCAGCGGCAAAAAGTGTTGGATTCATTGTGAAACAGCAATGAAATGCATTTTGAGGCTTTCTATTAAAAATTGTCAGATATTTTGCTCACCTTGCGCTTAGACATTACAGTGTTCGAAACATTCAGTCGAGAATATTCCCACACATAAGGTTCGTAAAGACCCAATGAATGTAACAACCAGTAATACGAAGCACGACGTGTCTCAAATTCAAGTGTACACAGCTACATTAAACAATTTTGAAGTTAAAACAAATATCAACATGCCACTTTACATAATCAACTGAACATAAAATATTAGGAAATGAACAGAATTTATTGAAAGAGATAGCATGCAAGTGATAGAGATCTCACATAACATGTAAGAGAAAGTGCAAGATACTTCAGAAATAAACTTAGTTTATACAAGATAGCAAGGAGAGCACTCATTTTCTAGTCTTATTTTTAGCAAAGTATGAATTTCTCAGAACTCGGAAATTTTAACAGGCATAGATTTTTTGTCAGCTTATTAGATACATTATAACGAACCAGAACACAGATGAGCGGCTGAGGAGGGGATACATTAAAAATATTTCTCTCAAGCAACATTAAAAGGATCACATTCGATAGTTTCTAACAAGAACTTTCAACATATGAGGATTAAAGTCCAAAGACAACAAAAAAGGTAGGTAAAAATTACTGGATGCATCTATTGGAATAAAAATACTCAAAAGAACCCCATCATAAAAAAACAGTGCTTGTGATTCTATGCAGTTACAAATGACCAAATAATATATTTCACAATATTGTTACTGTCAGGTCCAACAGACCAATGAATGGAAGTTGTGCTCTGATATCTTCCATCTCTGTTTCTGCATTAAACACGGCCCTACACTAGCACCTAGTCGTTCAGCTCAAGTACCAAGAATAACAATAACCTAGCATTACCAAACATACCAATCTTACTTGGAACTGCTGATCCACACATAACAAGTACGTGAAAGAAGCAAGCATTAGACACCATGGACAATTGGACAGAAAAATAACAAGTAATATTACAAGTTACTTTTACTAAATCAGACAACAAAGAAAGAAGTCCTAAAACATCGACTTCCTATGGGCAACTTGCCGTCCATCAATCAATTATTAATGACAAAACAATATGAACCAGAAAACGGGATAGACCAGAAGAATATAGCTCACCGAATGTGTAATATTTTCTATAGAATCCACAATGCAATGAGCATAATCATAACTTGGATAAATACACCACTTATCTCCTGCATGCGGATGAGGAGTGAACTGCAAAAGGAGAATCTCAGGTCAGTGAGATATAAAGAACTTAACAAGCTATGGTAATTAAAGATGTTTAAATAATACCACTTGCCTTAATTCGATAAGCGATGAGATCATACATATTAAAATTGTCACTCTGCATGTCCTGTTTCATCCGAAGTGTCGCTTTACCTTCTTCAATCAAGCCTCTTCTCATATCTTCAAACAGTTTCAATGATTCTGCAATAGGTCTATCCCTCCAAGGGCTATTCATCTTCTTTTCCCTATACTCCTTAATCTCTTCAGGAGTCTAGAAGAATTGGTCCGATGTGAATCAAATTGCAAAATCAAAAATCAAAAATAAAACCATCAACATATAGACATATGAGTTATAACTGAACTCTAACCTGATGATCAACGTAAGCATGACCCCTCTGTATCAACTCCACTGCTAAATCATACAAATTTTGGAAATAGTCACTGGTGTAAGTGATCTGCATCAATTCAGCAGATTTACATGTCACAAAAAAGAAAGAACATCTCCAGACTATATATCACAAATGTAGAGACACAGTCAATACCTTGAAAGGTTCCCAACCCATCCACTTGACTATTTCTTCAATATGATCAATATATTCTTTTTTTTCAGCTTCCGGATTTGTATCATCATATCTGAAAGTGACAAAGATCAGTAATCAAAACTCAGAAACATGTAGAACTGAAAAACCATTATCCTTTTCTGATTTGTTAAGTGCAGTGATGAAATTCAGATTTAAATCAACCATTCAAAAACTTACAGGATTAACCAATGGTTTGCTAACCTTGACATTTCTAAGGAAGGGCCATGTGGCAACCCTACACCCAATAAGCTAGACCAGCATGCACAACTATAACTATAAAACACACCTAGATCTAAGAAGTGCATTGCTTGATTCAACGTGTGACACAACTATGTACATCTTGTTATGTTTAAGAATCACAATGCTTGTGAGTCGACTAACCATAATAAATATAAACGAGAAAAATAATAAAGTTAAACATATAGATGCAAATCATCAGAATACATTAAGGTAGGTGAATGGATGCATCACCCAATATATTATTCAGAAACTGTATTTGGAAAATCAAGGAAAGTAGATTTCATATTCTCAAAATACCAGAAAGATTAATCATACATATAAAATCATAAACAACTCCAAATACAACCAAAGAAGCAAAAAAAGTGAAAACTCACCTAAGGTAGCAACATCCACCTCTCTCCTTTGCCAAACCAAAGTCAACAAACATTGCCTGGAAAGAGTCATAAAATAATGAACAACCATACTTCCAGCAGGTAGCAAATTCCAAAACTTATTCTCCCTTTTCATCCCTTTACAACTCACCTAAACCTTGAAACTAAATAAGGCAATTACCTTTGCATGGCCAATGTGTAGATAACCATTTGGTTCAGGAGGAAAGCGAGTAAAGACCTTTCCCCCTGTCACTTTCAGGTGCTTGTCAAGCATCTCCTTCGAATTGCAACACCTCAACACAGTGCCATTACTAAAAGGTATTTCCGTATGTACCTGATAATATACAAAAAAGAGTAAACATATGACTTAATTTAAAGCAACCTGCAGCTGCAAAGCATTGGCTGGGAAATGACCTAACTCATAGCCAAGATGACTTATTGATGGTGAAAACAATGAAACCACATATATATCATAACCCATCAATACAATGGAAAAAGTAATATAAAACAAACAGCAAACAACCACAAGATTGATAGCATAAAACTTTTTTGGTAAAAAGAGGCACAAGAAAATCTATGAATTGTAAATACTAAGGCAGAGAACAAGTAACCAAATTCACCTGGATATTATCTACTGGTTGAGGGAATATCAAATATGGATTGAGCTCTTCCTCAGACGGCTGTGCTGGAGCCTCAACCGCTGTTGGTTTATCCTACAGGGTGCAATAACACAACAGGTGGAGAAAAGTTATAACTTATATCCAATAAAAAGTCTGTGCCTACAAAATAAATAAAGCATGTATGTGGACTTACCTCCACTTTTGCAGGCTTCTCCTTTTTCTCCTTCTTCTTTGCAGGCTTCTCATTATCTGCTGCTGTCCTTTCACCAAGTAATTCATACAATTTAGCATCTATGAGTTGCTGTCAAGGAAGACAACAGAAAATTCAGAATAGTGTCAAAAAGAGATTTATATTCACAAAAAAACCAATACTTATCCAAATTATTGATTTTTACAGGGAAGAAGGAATCATTCACCTTGACAATCTTTGGATCCGCCCATGGTAGCCTCTTCCTAACATGTGCAAACAAATCACCCACTATAGACAAAACAATGTCAATTGCAAAAAATTACTCAAAATGCGCAATTGAGAAAAGATTGGTGAATTGAACTCCAATTCCCATGCACAAACTCACATGAACAGAGAAAACAACCAGCTAATACCCTTGCTATGCATGAAGGTGTTGATTGAATGTATAGCATTAATAGGAAAATTAAAAAGAAACTAAGCTAAGAAATCTCAAACATGCAGAGAGGGAGAGAAAGTACTCCCTTACAAGTTTCTCTCTTCCCCCACTCATATGAGAGAGAGAGGAAGAGAGAGGATTTATTTCATTACATTTTTTTAATAGCAAGAAATTCTCTACCTTTCTTACAAGTTCTAAACTAGGGATAACTACCAGATTCTGCAACCTTGATAGTCAAAAAATTAATGTAATACGAAATTTGAACCCTTGACTTTTCCAATCAGAGGTCTTAAACAGAAACATTCCCTCTCTATCTCACTCTCTTGCAGATGGCTATTAGATATGAGTTGGATGAAACCAATATAGAGTATTATAAGACTTCATAATGATGCCAAATAAATTGCACCAAAGAAAAGCTGATTCTAATCCAAATTTTTGATCAATCGTATTATATTTCTATACAAAAAAAAAAAAAAAAGTCAAAATCAAGCACTAACCATTGGTTCGATAACGTAGCTCCAAAATTGAATTCTTATTCTCTTCAAAGACTTCATTAACTGTCTTTTCAATATCTTCTACAGAAACTTCAACCCCTGTTCAATATACAAGGACAGAGGTGTAATCAATCCCATACTTTTAGAAGGGAATGTTTCAAATAAAGAAACTACAACAATAATTAAGCTGTCAGTCATATATAGTTAATGATATTGCAATAGTTAACCAAAATCATTGCATCTAGTGACACACATTAAAGCAAAATCCTAAAGCAATTAACACCATGTATCAAAGGAGGAGTTGACTTTATCATACCAACACCACAGGTTTCTTCAAATTCATCGACTTTAAAATTCTCTGCACCAACACTTGCAAAAAACGAAAATGCCGCTTCTAACTGAGCTGGTGTTTTAATCTGCAAAATGCAACTGTATATGAAAACAATACACCCAAAACCTGTTTTCCCACAATCCTAATGTATAACCAGACGGCTACGCATCAAATACACGATAACTTGATGAGATTGTGCCACAGACCTTGGAGGAGACAACATACTGCAGCAAAGTTGGGCGATGAACAAGGGCATTTGCCGGGTGCTTTGTAGCAACCTGTCACCCAAACAAATAGTACCAAATCCTCAAATAAAATACAAACAGAACTTCACTATGTAATTTTGATTTTTTTGTATTCTTCAAACTTCATCATATATATATATATATCCAGCAACTCCGTTATCCAAATTCTCAAATAAAATACAAATTCACTGGGTAATTTTAATTTTCTCTATTCCTCTAACTTCCCCAGAAAACAAAAAGGTATTAAACATATCATTCCAGCAATTCCATTATCCAGTAGATTTTTCATAAGAAGAAACAGGGCTAAAGTAAATCAATGTTCAGACAACTTACAGTGTAAAGTAAATTCCCGATTCTTCGTTCACATCCGTCAGCAACAGCAGCCTGAGATTAACATCATAAGTTGATCACGTTTGTTACGATACCGATACAAATAAGCTATCGAAATAATCTAAAAATTGAAACAAAACCCAAATGAAAAAGAAATAAAAAAGGGGAAATAGAAAAGAGAGATAAATAGAGTAGAGCACCTCGTGAATGACAGCAGTCAAATTAGTGGTGACCTTGTTGTTAGCGATGGTGTTCTTCGCCGTTCGTTCATCCAAGCCGATCTTCAAGAAGAGCTCAAGCAACTCCTCTGCTTTCCCCTCTTTCACCACTACCATGGTTGATTGTTGTTGCTGCTAAAAGAGATTTTGAGAAGGGTTAATTAATACTAGAGCTATCTGTTTTGTATCGTAATGTATTACAGCTAGAGAGTTAAGAACCCTAGCCCACTGAGAAGAAGAAGAACCTGCGTGCGTGTGTTTCACTGTTTTGGAGAATCTATAGAATCGATTTGGAAACAGTTCAAGATGTCAGTTTCAGGATATTTGGAAGAATAATTAAAACCCCTAAGTCATTGAGGACACCAATAAACCCCCTGAGGTAGGGGTAATAACGCAGAACCCCCCACCGTTAGGACTTTTTCGTTAGTTTTAATAGGATCATCAGAGATGTAGATGACATTAATGCCCTCAAACATACAATATAATAAATAATAAATTTATAAACATAATCCACCGCAAAACGGATCACAGACGTCCTTGAATCCACCATAGCCACCCACCGTGTACCCACAACCATCAGCTCATCTCCATCAAAACCACCTTCACTAGTGCTTTCATAAATCCATAAACCCAGATATAGCACAAACAAACTATACCAAAGGCACACAAAATGAAATTCACACCTACTGGCAGACTTATGCTTCCGATCAGGAAAAAAAATTACAGCCATAGCCAATTTAGGTTCAAAGCAAAGAAATCCGTGAAGAAAGTTCGTGCAGAACTCAAATGAACACCCTTTGTCAGATTCGATTCTACATTTAATCACAAAAAAAAAAAAAAAAAAATCCATGTACGCAGTTTAATGGACAAAACGAATAACAATGAAACTAACCTTTGCCTTCTATTTTTTATACAAATCACAGTTTAATGGACAATTTCCCTCTAAAGCCACCAGTCGTGCTCTTTCTGTCTCGTGCTCTTTCTGTCACTGTCGTTGCTTCTTCTGCCTCCTTCAAGCCTCTTGGGCAACCACCGCCACCCCTGAAAACAATGATCTCTCGTCTGCCAAAGCCACCGCCAACAAAGAAACAACAATGGAATGAGGGAAGATGATTGGCAGTGGGGAAGAATGAGGGATAGAATTGACTATTAAGGTTATTAAATTAGGACTGAATTACTTAATTACACTTTGACCGGTTAAAATAAACGTTGCTTCCTTAACAGTACATTGTTGACAGGGGGTAACTTATTATTTGAGAAAATATAGGGAAAATTTTGAAATAAACTCTTTCGAGTTTCAAAAAGGTAAGGTATGGAGGCTAGAGTAAATTTTTTTAGTCCCTGTAGTTTTAGTTTTTGGCCCTTTAAGGATAATGGTTTCAAATACTAACGTTTTGGTTCTTCTCGTTTCAAAATACTACTATTTTAGTCCCTTCACTAATAAAAGGTTAGCTGATTATTAAATTTATAATGCCCATTTTAGAAGAAAAAAAATGAAAAATTACTTGCAAAAACAACACTAAATTAATTAAACACATTATAGACTACAAATTCATCACATTTATATAATTTTGATTTTCAAATGTGTAATGTATAATTTTTGTTATTAGTGTATATATATATATATATATATATATGTATTTTTATTACACATTTTCTTAAAAATGCATTTTTTATATCAATTTTTAATAAAATAAATTTAATATAGGGTATTTTTGTCATTTCAATATAAATTAAATAGTCGATGAACCTTTTATTAAATCAGGGGGCTAATACAGTAAGTATTTTGAAATGATAAAGACCAAAACTCTAGTATTTGAATGTCCTTATAAGCAAATTAAAACCACAGGGACTACAAAGGAATTATCTCGGTAAGGTTATAAATAATTATGTATGTAAAAAAAATTCTCCTTAGGTATAGTTAAATAATAAAAATCCGTATAATTAAATAATAAAATTCCTCTTGTGGTTGTAGAAATAATAGAAATCTCCTTGTCGTTGATTTTTCGATGTTAAAATAAAAGGAAAATAGGCAATTTGGTAAATACTTATTAACCTTTCATATTGATAAATTGTTTACGACACACTTACATTTCACTAACAACAGTAGAATTTCTATTATTTCTGAAATCTGAGAGGAATTTTGTTATTTAATTAAACCTCAGGGTTCAAATAAATCCCTTAATCTAAAATTGTTGTGTGTGGTTTTTCTGTCAAGCTCGGGCCCACTCGAGGATATAGCTCGATCCAGAATGAGTTTATCAACTGCGATTGATCGACCCAGCATAAGCTCATCGAGCTATAGCTCCACCCAACATAAGCTAGTCATGAAAAATTTAAGGAGTTATTCAATCAATCCCTAGATTAATTCAAATTCCAGATATTGCGGGAATGACTGGATCAACGGTGATTACTGCGCAATCACGACGCCCAATCGCGAGGATATTGGAATTATGATTCAAATCAGTTCTAATCCCCTAAATTTCGTTACTTCCTTTGTACAAATCTTGTATATAAACCCTCATCAGACAATGAGGAGAGGGTTACGAATTTCAGATAAGAATTGCATTGTAAGCTCCCACAACAAATACAAAAACACAGTAGATGTAGGCTGTTAACCTAGCCGAACCACTTTAAAAATCTCTTTGTTTTTTGTTCATTTTATTCATATCCATCGCTGATTATCACTAATCACGCACACATCGATTCCAATCTCGGCAAGGTCGATCGGATTTCGCTGGTTGATGCAAAATTCGGTATCAACAAAAATTATTAAAAAAAAAAAAAAAAAGAACTTCCATTAAATCACTTTATTCAATTTTTATAATTATTTGAAATCAACATATGATCATTTTTCATCAATAACCAAACCAAACAGACAATCTCATATTAGTTTTTCAGGTCAGTATTGCAATATAGACACTCATGACCAGTTAGTTTTAATCAATTAACAAAACCAAACACCATATGAAATATCGGAAGAAAAAAAAGTTCAAGAAAATGCCAGTTTATGAAATCACTAATATTATGGACTTCTTTGAAAAATCTTGAAACTTAGAGAAACGTGGTATTGAGCTGAAGTTCAGGGACTTGAGCAAACTTGGGATGGGACTGGGTCAGCTTATTGACCCGTTAATTTTCCAGCTTGTGCTTCAAGCAAAAGAATCAACTTTTGGAATTTCTTTACTGAAATAAAAAGATTAAACGTGATTAGTAAGCAGGATAAGAATTTAACAGTGTGATTTAATTCTTGATGAATGAATAAATATATTCCTTAATCTTTATTCTGTGTAAGTGATATCATATGGAAAATTGCACCAACCAGCATCGATTCCATCGAAAACAGTTTTGGCTGAATGCCCCTTTTCTGTATAACATCTGACTCAACCTGAAAATAGCAGTGATTATATGAGTCAGTGACAAACTCAGTTACCAGATATTCTTTTCCATTTTTGTCTTCATTTAGCATTCTTTTTCTTCTCCAGGGATGATTGTTGTTTATGTACTTCAGTATATGGTGTAATCAATTAATGCATTTACAGAGTAAATTTCTTATCCTGGACAATGGAGATTCAATTTGTTTATGTTGTAATTGATGGATATGGTTCATAAGTTGCATGACCTTAGTGGTTTACGGTAGGTCTGATTAGTAATTAGGTTTAGAATTGATTTGCAAATATTTGAGCTTTGGTCAGATTAGATCAAGTTAGCCCAAATGAGGTTAGATTTACTATTATATTTACAAATATTGTAATAGTGAAAAACTTAATGTGAAAAAATATTGAGAGAGGAAAGAAAGAGTTAAATTGTCGTTACTATTATTGTATCGTTGCAGATTTTTGAAACTCAATAAAATCTTCTTTATCTTGAATGTTGGACATAATTATTATATTGGATATGAACCAACCAGGGTAAATCGATTGTCTTTTTTACTTTTCTGTTTTTATTATTGTGTGTGTTGGCTTTATTTTTCAATAGTAATGCCATCAATGTCGTCAAATTTGCTTCAAAAATATGGTCACCATTGAAATCCAAGGGCCGATAGAGGGAGATCGAGACAGAGAGAATAGAACATAATCTTCTCAAAGAAATTGTTGATGCTTGATTTTGACACCAACTATTCACATGTGAGAAATGCTAAGCAGACTTAGAAGTCACACTTGATATGGAAATATTTGGTTAAATAAAAGGTGGGAAGCCATGTTTAAAGTGGTTCATATGTTCAAAAGCGAATCCTACGTCCACTGATATTGTATTAATGAATAAGACCAGGTCACATTAAACGAACTGTGTTAGAATACAAGGGAGAGACAGTAAACCATTCTAGAGTGAGATTAGCTAAAATAATCATCCCACAAATGAGAGAGAAGCCATCTATTTATAGTGGGATAAACCAAGGTCATGATTACTAAATTCTGCAAGTGGGGTGGATACCGTGCAAATCCTTCTCTACGTCCCATTGCTCACCTGCTTGAGTGATTTGCTCAACTTATGCAGGGATTGGACATGTGGACAATATCCAACCATTCGCTAGCCTAGCGCTCACCCATTGCACTGATAGGAGCATGCCACTCACATCATTATGCGATGTGGGTGCGCGTGAACGGTCGTAGAACTTTCCCAAGTTCTGACTATCCCATGGTGACAAGACTTTATGTTAGCTTTACTTTTTCAGGCATACCAGAAATCCCCTAGTTTTTAAGGTTTGAGAATCGAACCTTGAGAACTTCATAATTATGCCTTGATTTGATATGTCCCGAATGACGCCTGGTCAATCCGACTTGGCTACAAATGAAGTCGCAGAACATTTTTCTATGAACAACCTGATATGGTCCCCTTCTGCAAGATTGACAACCTAGATCAGACACTATTCAATGTCGTATCAATGCGTCTCTTATCTTAACCGAGGTCTGCGACCTGGTTATACTTAGCATATTTCTATCGAATGAATCACATCGTCCTGCAACTAACATGCGACGAAGAGTGTTCTATCCCAACGACCTCTTCAGATGTTATCCGTTGCGTTTGAAAGCTAATCTATTAATGAGGTGTCCTTTATTCTGACAAACGTGCCCTGTACGTAATAAATGTCAGCCATGTGCCTTAAATGCAAGCTATGCTGCAACGACATTCCTTATCAGGGCATTAAATGTGGATGGGGGCGCATTTAATGCGGAGGAGAGAATCGAGTCGTCGCTCGATTATTTCAATGGAGAGACATGACGATTAAATTGCCTAAAGCGTGGCGGTTACTCTGTCTCGCTGATTCATGACACGTGGTTACGATCAATGACCAGAAAAGCATTCCGTCCAAACATCGCTCGGCTTCGGAAATCCCAATCGCCATTCCCTCCACTATAAAACTCTAGGCTCCCTTTAAGCAATGTCACAACACTTACATTTTCAGAGAAAAGTAAGGAGCTCTCGCGAGACCAGACTTCCAATTTTTTAAGTTGGTGCGCATCTTCTACTTACAGGGAGAAGTTCAATCCCCATAGCCGAAAAAGAAAGGTAAGGAAGGTCCTTTCAGTGTTTTTCTGTTTTCTGTTTTGAGTGTAGTTAACCAGTTGATAATGGTGAGTTTCTATAAGGAATAAGTTTTTAGGAGCCAAGCCATTGGGGGTGGTCCCCAAGGGTTTTGCTCTTCCACGTCGTCGTACAAAATTTTGTACGAAGACTGAATAATCTCCACGTGTCCCCCTTTTTTCAGACAGTAGATGACATGGACCCTATAGCGAGCAGATCGGATGAGGGGACAAGCTCGCAAACGTTGGATGCCCTAGTGGGTCCTGCGCAAGAGATTCTGTCGGTAGCTACCCGAGACGAGGTACAGGATGCATTAGACCAATATGTAATTAGCGTGGACGTCTATCGTTACCAGAACCACACAGCTCGAAATCCGCTAGAGGGAATGGCTGCGATCTCTAAAGCTATATTCAAGTGTAGAGCATTGATTCCTTTCCATCCTTTTATCAGGTCAATCCTCGATCACTTCAGGATCGCACCTTTACAACTGACGCCTAACACGTATATCATAGTTGTGGCTATGTATATCATGTGCGTCGAGTATGACCTCGATAAGCCCAGCTGCTATTTGGAGCTCTCCTACGCGTACTATTTAAAGAAGAGCAAGGACAAAAATTCTTACTACCTCTCGAGGCTACCCACGATCAAAGGAGGCATTCACAATTACCTCAGCAACGTCGGGGCATATGAGACCAAGTTTTTCTTTTTTCATTATGATGGCATCTGCCGTTTTAGGAAGCCGAGAAGGGTTTCCCCTAATTATACTTGGTGAATTTTTTCTTTCTTTTTGGCTTTGTTTTCTAACGATCTCTCTTGTCTCTTCGTAGGGAACAAGTCAACCAGGCTGACAGAACTTTTCGACATCAGCCGAATAGTTTCGTTCGGTAGCCTACCAGATTACTGTCGCAATGTGAAGTGACTCGTGACAACCACGAACTCGAGGAAGTACGACTTCTTTAACTCTAAATCGACCTTGGAACCCTTACTACTTAATTGTCCGTGGTCCCTTTAGATTTTACCTTTGCATGCAGCGAACCTTTAACTAACAATATCTGTATGCAGCGGACAAGCTGCCCAAAGTGTTGAAATCGTTGAGGGAGAAAGCGTTCGTTTTTTCCCTAGGTCGTGCCATAGGGCCAACCGAGACGGGTCCCAGCGACATCCCCGTTGAAGGAACGCAAATGGGGGCACAACCACCTCTCAAACAACCAATCGAAATTGCTCAGCCGGCGGCTGCTCACCCAAAACAGAAAACCATGGGCCAAAAGGCCAAGAAAAGAAGGGTGTTGCAGCTTAAAGAGTCAGAGTCCAAGCCAGAGGTCTTGGGGGTGCAGCCTAAAAGGTCATAGCTTTATAAAGCTCTTCACACCGGAGGGAGCTCAAGGCGTGCGACCGAGGTTACAATTCTCCCAAGTCATTCGCACAGAAGATAGACCGCGACCTCTAGGAGAAGAGAATGCAAGGGCTCAACTAGTGAGGTGCCCTTGGCTATAGTAGTCGACACTTCGGTGCTGAACTCTATGGGTCAGCTTCCTGAGCACCTTCAACCAGTGGTGTTCACCCTTTGGAGTGGCAGCTTGCCAAGGTTTTTGATGAGCTCGTAGCCTTTAACCATGCAAACCTGATGATCAGGGCAGTCCAGCTATAGAGCCAAGTAAAGCGATTTATCCTCATCGAGGACTTTTCAATACCTACTCTTTTTCAGGAAAGTAGCCTAACACTTGCTTATTACTTGCGGAGTCTTTGCTCGCCCTACACTTGGCCCAGTAGAAGACCCAACTAGAAGCTGTTGGGGGACTCTCCGAGTTGAAGGAAGAGAATACGCAACTGAAGCTGGATTTGGTAGCTACGAAAGAAGGGCTGGACTTGAACATCGTCCAAACAAATCAACACATGTCGGAGAGGAACTCTGCCTTCAATATAGTGGAATTCCAGAAGATCGAATTGGAAAAGAGGGGAAAAGAGCTCAAACAACTTTAGAGGACGAGGCCGGTGCTCCGTGGGGAGGTCAAGGCAGAAAGAGGCGAAGCTGTGAGCAAGCTCTGAGTGGGCAATGCGGGCGGAGAAAGAGAGAGCTTGTTGTGGGAGACTTCTGAGAAGCAGAAGAAGAAGAAAGCTCTTGAAGCGGACCTAGAAATGTCCTAAGGCCGGGTCGCTTCTTTAACTAAAGAGAAGAAGCGACAAGAGTTGAAGATCGAGAGAAAGGCTACTGACGGGTCGATCCAGTTAATTTATGCCCTGAGGCCAAAGAATCCAACCATGGACCTTACCGACCTTTCGGAAGATTACTAGAGGATCCTTGCCTTTATGGCACAAGCCGGTGATAAGGCATATCAGGAAATTTCTCCGGAAGATGATCATCCGAAGGAACATGTTCCGGAGGACCCAGTAGCTGACCAAGAGGTCGACGACCAGCCTATGGATACCGAGGTCATACTGGAAGGGCCTAAGGACGAAGACGAATGATCGCTTCTACCTCTACTTTTCCCACAACTTTGCTTATCTGTTTTTGCATAGTCCCCTGTACGAAATGATTTATGAAATGAATTTGATCGCTTTTTAAATTGTTCGTGAGTACATATAGCTTTTCTCACTTCACAAACATTGCATATGTGAACAGGAGGTCGTGTTCCAATTATTTGCAATATTAAATTACTTGTGAGTACTTATAATTTTCTACACTTCACAAATATTACACATGCGAACAGAAAGATAAGAGCGATGCGAGTAACAAAATTACATTTATACAAGATGAATTTTATTTGACAGCGATCTTAATTACAAAAGCTTTACAAGGGAATTTTTACAAGGAAAGAGTGAGTTCGGAATTACTGATAATACGGGCGAAGATGCTCAGCATTCCAAGCTCGCGGTACTTCTGAATCGTTGAGCCTTTTGAAGTGATAAGTCTCTGGGCGTATCACCTTAGCGACACGGTAGGGGCCTTCCCAGTTTGGTCCCAATACTCATGTGCTTGGTTCCCTTGTACTGAGAAAAACTTCTTTCAAAACCAGGTCACCGACCTGAAAGTCTCTTCTCCTGACTTTAGAGTCGAATAATCTTTTCGCGCTCTACTGGTAGGCTGCTTTTCTCAGCTGAGCCTTGCCGCGATGTTCTTCAACTAAATCTAGACTTGTGCGCATGAGCCCTTCATTGTCAGTTTCATTAAACAGGTCTTTCCGAAGTGAGCCAGTCCCTACTTCCACAGGGATCATTGCCTCGCAGCCATACGCTAGTGAGAAAGGTGTTTCTAAAGTAGAGGTCTTCGGAGTTGTCTTTTATGCCCATAAGACTTCTGGGAGGTCGTCAACCTAATTTCCCTTGACAGTGCCAAGTTTAGCTTTCAAAGTATGCTTGATAGTCTTGTTGGCAGCTTCAACCTGGCCATTTGCTTGCGGTCTTGCGACTGAGGCGAACGTTTTGGGGATCCTTAGCTCGTAGCAAAACTGCTTGAATTCTACATTATCAAACTGCTTCTCATTATTAGAGATAAGGGAATGAGGAATTCCATAGCGGCACACTATATCTTTGAAGACGAAGTCCGTGAGCTTTTTGGTAGTGATCGCGGCCAAGGGTTCGACCTCAACCCACTTGGTGAAATAATCCACCACGACCACCGCATACTTGACCCCTTCCTTTCCAACTGCCATGAGCCAAATAAGATCAATTCCCCATATAGAGAATGGCCAGAGGCTGGTCATGGTCGTTAGTTGGTGGGAAGGAGCTCGCGGTACATTCGTGAACCGCTGGCATTTGTCACACATTTTTACAAAGTTGGTGTCTTCTTGGAGTAAGGGCCAATAGTACCCTTGACGAGCAACTTTGTTAGCGAGGGATTACGCGACAGTGTGGTTACCGCAGATCCCTTCATGTATCTCCCTCACAATGTAGTCTGCTTCCTTATCGGTTACACATTGGAAGAGAGGGGCGCTAAACCCTCGCTTGTACAATTGATCTCCTATAAGTGTGTAACGAGCAACTATAGTCCATATGGTTCTTGCCTCAATCTTGTCGTTGGGCAAGGTCCCATCTTGGAGATATTGGATAATTGGGGTTATCCAGGAAATTGATTCTGTCACATTCACGGCCTGTTCGGGCAAACTAATACTAGAGATCTCTATGAACCGAACAGGAATACTTTCTAATGCATCTGAGTCCAGCGACAAGGCTATTTTTGCCAAGGCATCCGCGACAGAATTACTTTCTCTAGGAATCTACGTGATCGTGAAGTGCTTGAATGGCTCGAGTGCGGCTTTAGCCTTCTAACTGATCATGTTTTCTTCCTTAGCCTGGTATGCCCCTAAGATCTGGTTAACAACTAGCATGGAGTTGTTGTGAATGCTGATCGCGGTTGACCCTATTTCTTTTGCCAACCGCAGACCAATGAGCAATGTTTCATACTCAGCTTCATTGTTGGTCGCTTTAAACCCAAACCGAAGAATACCATGGATGCAAGTCCATTTGGGACTAAAGAGGAGAAGGCCTACCCCGGCCCTTCTCCTGTTCAAGGATCCATCGATATAGAGGTCCCAGGTCGATAGATTCTGAATGGTTTCCTAGGTGACTTCGCTGGTCTGTTACTCAGATTCTTTAACTAGTTGGTATGAGAACTCCGAAATGAAATCAGCAACAGCCTACCCTTTGATGGTCACTTTCGATCAGTATTATAGATCGAACTGATTCAGTTCCATCGCTACTTGAGCAACTTACCTGAAGCCTCTGGTTTCTAGAGGACTTGCTTAAGCGGATAGTTAGTCAATACATGGATTGTGTGGGCGTGAAAATAAGGTCGCAACTTCTTGGAGGCTATTAGCAGGGCATAAGCTAATCACTCCATTTCTAGATACCATATTTTGGTGTCCAATAGACGTCTACTCGCATAATATACTGGTCATTGGACCCTGTCTTCTTCCCGGATTAGAGCTGCCCTGACTGCATGTTGAGAGACGAACAGATACAAGAGAAGAACTTCCTGAGGGAGAGGCTTGGACAGAAGAGGTGGCTTTCCAAGGTGCTCTTTAATGCTTTGGAAAGCCTGTTCGCATTCGAGAGTCCATTCGAACTTCTTATTGGCCCTGAGTATGTTAAAAAATGGCAAACAACGATTTGTTGCCTTTGATATAAAGCGCCTGAGAGCCGTTATTCGCCCATTAAGACTCTGAACTTGTTTTTGGTTGGTCGGGCTTCTCATATTAAGGAGAGCTTGGATCTTTTCAAGGTAGATTTCTATTCCCCTTTGGTTAACCATATACTCCAAGAATTTTTTCGAGAATACTCCGGACGAACACTTGAGAGGGTTGAGCTTCATTCTGTACCTTCGGAGTATATCGAACATCTCAACGAGAAGCGCTATATGATTTGAAGCGACATGCGATTTGACCAATATGTCATCAACATAGACTTCCATTGATTTTTTGATCTGCTTGGAAAACATTCGGTTAACCAGTCGCTGGTAAGTCGCCCTAACGTTCTTTAGGTCGAACGACATAACCTTATAGCAATACAACCCCCGATCTGTAACAAATGAGATATGCTCTTCGTCTGGTGCATACATCAAAATTTGATTATATCCCGAGTAGACATCCATAAAATTCAGTAGCTCGTGCCCGAAGGTGGCATCAATGAGCTAGTTGATTCTCGACAAGGGAAAGTTGTCCTTCGGACAAGCTTTGTTGAGGTCGATGAAGTCAACGTAGGTTCACCATTTGCCGTTAGGCTTCTTTACCAAGACCGGGTTGAAGACCTAACTCGAGTAGAGTGCCTCTCAGATGGATCCGTTTAAGAGGAGATTATCTACCTTGACTTTCAAGGTGGTATATCGCTCAAGATCCATTGCTCTTCTCTTATGGCGGACTGACCTGACCTCAGCATCTATATTCAGGGCATGACATATAATATACGGGCTGATCCCGACCATGTCAGCATGAGTCCATGCAAATACGTCAGTATTTTCTCTGAGGAAACTGGTCAGGTTGTTAGCAAGCTAGGGGTTAAGATTACTTCTGATTCTTAACACTCGGCTCGGCTCGCTTTGATCGACTGATACCTCAGATAGGTCCTCAATCGGCCTGCTGCAAGGGCATTCCTAGATGCGAGGATCCATGTTATCCTCAACTGGGCTAAGCTATGGCTCGATCCTGCTGATCGTCATTGCTTGCTCAGGGGATCCCAACTGGAGCTCATTTTTCCTTGCACGTCATCTGTACTGCTCTTATATAGCAATCGCGAGATGTGCGTTGAGATCCACTTACTTCCCCTATCCCCGTCGGGGTAGGGAACTTCATCTTTAGATGGTAGATTGAAGTGACTACTTTAAAGCTTCGCAGTAGAGGTCGTCCCAAGATGCCATTGAAAGTAGATGGACAGTCCACTACTAAGAATTCAGTCATTTTGGTCATCTCGTTGGTCTCTCCCAACGTGATTGGGAGCGAGATCGTCCCTTTGGGAATCAAATAATCCCGAGTGAAACCATACAGAGGGATAAAGGCAGGCTTCAGATTTGCCTCGTCTAGTTTCATCTTCTCAAAGGCTCGCTGGAACAAGTGTTCACGATGCTTCCATTGTCCACTAACATTCTGTGGACCTCGCACCATCTTATTTCAGGCATGATGACGAGAGCATCATCGTGGGGATGATACAATCGCACCGCGTCTCTCTTAGAGAATGTGATTTCCTCATCTCTATGAACCTTTGCAGGTTGTAGTGTCGTGCTCATCACACTTATAGGGTCATGACGGGCTGCGTAAGCATACCTTTCATGAGCACCTCGAGAATTCCCGACGAGGTGTGGTCCCCCCAAAAATGATCCCCACACAGTAGAGACTTTTGCGACCACAACGTTTCTTTCCCGGTTCCTCTTGATCTTTCTCCCGAATATGGGGCAGAATCATCAACATACTCTTAGAAGTGCCCCTGCTTAATGAGGTCCTCAATTGCTTGCTTGAGGGCCCAACACTCATCGGTGTGGTGCCCATTATCCCGATGATACCGACATTATTTTTTATTGTTTCTGGCTGAAAGGGGATTTTTCATGGGCTCGGATTCCTCGAGCAAGCTGGCCTCCTCTGATTTATCCAGAATAGCCAATACTGAGGCATTCAGAGGAGTGAATTGACTCTTGTCGCAATCGCGATGAGGAACTGGGGCATATGATTTCTTGGGCTCATACCGCTGCTTCTTTCCTCTTCTCTGCTCGTCATTAGCCCATCGGCGATCAACCCTCCTATTCTCCCCCCCCCGGTCAAGAGCATTGCCCAAAGGGCCGTGGTCGCGGTGGTTAAGCGCAGCCATGGAGTTTTCAATGCAGAGGTACTTTTCAGTAAGGTTGTAGAAGCGAGTGAGGGAAACATCATCCTCAGATTACAGTTCCTTCCACAAGTCTGTATGCAGGCAAACTCCTGCAATGATGAGAGTCTATACAGACTCTTCGGGAGTGTGAGCCACTTTGTCGAGCTCTCTGTGGAATCCTTCTATATAAGCTCAGAGGGATTCATCCCTCTCTTGCCTTATGTTGCTCAGGTAGCTTAGAGGCATCGATAACTTCATGTTCGCCTGGAAGTGCCTTAGGAATGTCGAGCTCATTTGAGGCCACGAGCTGACCGATCCTGTTGGGAGCGACTTAAACCATCACTTGTTATGGGAGGTAAGGGTCACCGCCAAGCAACGACATTTTGTTAAGTCAGAGACTTGGTGGAGTTCCATGAGGTCGTTGAACTCGTACAAATGATCATGCGGATCAGAGTTCCCATCAAATGCTCGCATGTCGGGCATTTTAAATCTCAATGGTAGGGGGGCAGCTAACACTGTCGGAGAAAAGGGAGACGCCTCTGCGACCTATCTTTGCTCATTTTGTTGAGCCTTAAGCTGATCCAGAGCTCGTTGTAGCTCCTCAATTTAAGGCAGCGGAGCTACATGGGGATCACTTTCCACAATGCAGGTTCGACCCTCGCGGTTGCGGCTAAGGAAAGACCGCAAATCGGACTCTTTCTCACTTCGGTCGGAAGCTTCGGCCAATCTCGGCACACACTGGCTAAAGCCGTGTGACTGCATCAAGTTGTTTAGGGAACCTTCCTAACCTTCGCGATTGTACAAACCGACCCACGGACAGTGGGAATCCCCTACACGACGACGATCGAAGTTGTCCTTTTGGCAATATTGGGAATCTCCCCGCCTTGCACTTTTGTGGGAGTGCTCATGCGACGTGGCGTGGGATGGCTCATGCTGCGACATATTGCTGAGTCATAATGCCACGGGTAATCTACATGGGGCGCGATCGGTGTTCACTATCGGAGCCCTTAGGTCCGCTATGCGCAACTTGCTTTCCCTTTCTCTGATGCACTGTAGTGTGCACGATATGGGCTTCCGCCCTTTTCCGCACTTTCACGCGACCTACAGGTGTTTTCAACAGTGGAACCGCCTCATTGGATTCAGGTGGCATGACCCAACTCAGCCAGTCTAACCTTTGGCTGACTGTTAGGAGAGTATTATTGAACCTCTCTAAGTAACTCATGACGGTCGGATCAAGCCGTGAGCTTGAAGGGATATCCCCTATGATGTTCTGCCAGATTGGCGGCACTTCGGGAGAAGTGTCCTCTTCCTGGGGCATCTCTTCATTGTCATAATTGGTTCGCTCAGATTCAAAATTGCGAGCCATTTGCTGTTGTGGGACCGATTATTCAGAGATTTTTTCTGATGAAGATCAGGTACTAAATCAGACCCTCCTTCTAGCGCCGAACTGTTCATGCTTGATTTGACACCAATTATCACACGTGAGAAATGCTAAGCGGACTTAGAAGTCACATGTGATATGGAAATATTTGGTTAAATAAAAGGTGGGAAGCCATGTTTAAGGTGGTTTAGATGCTCTAAAGCGAATCCTACGTCCACTTATATTGTATTAATGAATAAGACCAGGTCGCATTAAACGAACTGTGTTATAGCTTAGAGAATACAAGGGAGAGAGAGTAAACCATTCTAGAGTGAGATTAGCTAAAATAATCATCCCGCAAATGAGAGGGAAGCCCTCTATTTAGAGTGAGATAAACCAAGGTCATGATTACTAATTCTGCAAGTGGGGTGGATACCGTGCAAATCCTTCTCTACGTCCCATTGCTCACCTGCTTGAGTGATTTCCTCAACTTATGCAGGGATTGGACACGTGGACAATATCCAACCATTCGCTAGCCTGACGCTCACCCTCTGCACTAACAGGAGCATGTCACTTACATCATTATGCACCGTAGGTGCGCGTGAATGGTCGCAGAACTTTCCCAAGTTCTGACTATCCCATGCTGACAAGACGCCTTACTTTTTCAAGCATAATAGAAATGATAAAATAACAATAATAATAATAATTTAGAACTCGTATATAAACCTTGAGTCATCGTTTGAACATACTGCCAAATTGTCATAAATCCAGATGACTTCCTAGCAATTTCCTATAGGACTTTGTAAAGGGAAAATTTTTCTTATGACTTTTGAAAGCATAACGTTGACTGAATTTAATAAGGGGAAGACTTCTGAAACCCCATTTCTGGTTTTTTTCATTCTGCTTCCGATTTTGTAACCAATCTCTCTCAAACTCAGGCTCACGTTTTCTTCATCTTGATCCGCTAATTGGCCGTGCACAGGTGAACTCCTCTGCTTCTTAATTTTACTTTGTCTAGCATGCAATTTTCTTTCACTTGTTCTGTTCCTTACGTTCTTAAAATGCTTCATGCTCCATAGTTGGATTAATGAAGTTAAAAGAATTTCTGGGTTTGGGGACAGGTGAGATGGTTTCATGTTTAAAAGTATGCAAGTATCAGAAAAACACCGATCGAAAACAAAGAAAAGCATTGATGTTGGAGAATGGAAAAGTTTTACTGGAAAAGTTGATTGTCACTTGTAATGGAAAATCTAATCCAATCCGTGGCTTCTCCATTGAAGAGCTCAAGACGGCAACAAACAACTACGCACAGAAAAATATAATATCTATTGGCGGTGGTTATACATTGTTTAGGGGATTTCTGCAGAACCGTCAAGTTTCCATTATGAAGTTCCGTGTAAGGGGGCCATCTAAACACTGCTTATGGTTAAATAATGTTGTATTCACATCACAAATGAGACACAAAAATATTTTGAAGTTGATTGGATGTTGCTTAGAGACTCAATTACCCATCCTGGTTTTTGAAGATGTCAAGTATCGGACTTCTCCCTTTTTTGAGCCTTTGCTATTAAGACATAGGATAAAGATTGCAATGGAGATAGCCAATGCAGTGACATATCTTCACATCGGATTCTCCAGGCCTATTGTGTTTAGGGATATCAATTCATCGCACATCTTATTTGATGAAGACTATGTTCCCAAACTCTTTAATTTTTCACTATCTGAGTTTATCCCAGAAGGTGAAACTCATGTAAGAGGTATCGTTGTAGGAACATCAGCACATCTAGCACCTGAGTATTTATATACAGGTGATTTCAATGAGAAGTGCGATGTTTACAATTTTGGTGTATTGCTACTTGAGCTTTTGACTGGTAAGAGACTCCATGATATTCTTGCCCATTTTGAGTTTTGCAGTGTGCATTCTGTGAAGGATAGGTTGCAGGAATATATTGACAATAATAGGTTCAATGAGATAGCAAATTGTAAATTTGCCGGAGATGGTTTATGCCATGGAAATGAACAACATCTGCAAGCTTTTCTAGAACTGGCCTTCACATGTCTCTCTGATTCAGAGGAAGATAGGCCAAACATGATTGATGTGGCAAAACAACTCAGGCAAATGCATCAATCCAGTTAATCGCTCATTAATTATCAGATTTTTCTTAATTTCATGTCATGTAATTTAGGGGGGGTGGTGCTTTTCCCTGTTTATGAATCATTTCCTTTTATTTTATGTAATGTATGAATCTTACTAATTCATGTCTTAAATATTTCTCATAGAATTAAACAGTTACAATCGTTTAATGTATAGATTATGCCTCTCATCTTTTACTTGTTTTCTTAAATTATGAAGAAAAGGTATCCAATGGAAAACTTAATTTTTTTCATTAAATTCATTGCAACCAAGTAGATTCAGTAATGAAACAAGTGGTCAACTTGTATTTTAATTCTCACCCCGTGTGGGTCATTGCCTTAAATTCAACAGCTAAGATGTGAAACTCTCTCTCTATTCATTTCTAAATTATATATAAAATCATAACAATCTCTCTCTCTCTTTTTCTCTCTTTCTTCTTCACAATTTCATCATCTCCAGATGAAGAATCAAGTTTCATGCTTCTGTGTTTTCATTCTTTGTGTTCTTTCCAGAAAAGTTTTAGCAAAAGTGGACCACTTTTACAAAAACTGCAGTGTGCCCGAAACTTGTGGCGATGGACAAACGATAACCTTCCCATTTTATATCCGGGGAAAACAACCCTCCTTCTGTGGCTATCCTGGATTTGAGATCTCCTGCAATAGCAACGGAAACCCAGTTCTGAACTTACACAATATCGACTACATTATCCACGAAATCTCCTACAACAACCAGTTTGTTTGGGTGTCAAACGCCGCAGTTTCCGAAGCAAATAAAGCTAACGCTTCTTGTATAAATCTCTCCAGTCACCGAATCCAAAACGTGTCTCTTCCTGAGGACCGCTTTGCGCTTCTTTCTAACCAAAGTGAACTCGTTTTGCTATACAATTGCAATTCTTCATTGCCTGGAGAACTTATACGGTACAGAGATGGTATCTGTGAAAATGAGAACAAAACTGCAGGGACAGTTTTGGCGCTGGTTAGGAATGATCCTAACCTGGAAAATGCTTCCCGGGCATGTAGCGGTGATCGGGTGGTGGCTCCGGTGGACGTGTATGCCGGAAACGGTGGTGGTTCTTGAACGAAATAGAGAAGCAACAGGAACAAAATAATAATAGTTAAACAAAACAAACAGTAAACAAAGAATGTAATACGCGCGATTTACCCTGGTTCACCCAATGTAGGCTACGTCCCAGAGTCAATATTATTGCAATATGCCTCACTTCTCTCGTTTACAATGAATGAATTGTTCTAACCCCCATAACAAGAGAAAAGTATGTTTATATACTAGGTTTAAGAGATTAAACCTAGTTTTACAAGAATTCCTATTCCTAAGCCCAACCCAAAAAGGAATTAATAACTTAAAAGGAATCCTACGGCGGTTATACATGGAAAAGCCCAAAACCGCCTACGGGCTGCTGCCCCGCGCCCCCGCCCGCTCACCGGGAGCGGGGCACCCGCCCTCGCTCCGGGCAGGCGGGTGGGACCCCCTGAGCTCTCCACCTTACCCATTAATGCCAAGTAGTCGACAACCCAACATTCTCCCACTTGGCGAATACTTCACACAATGAAGGCCTACCTCGTCAACACACCATGTAAACTTTGCTAAGCTCACACCTTGGTAAGAAAATCTGCAAAGATTAACAAGTGTATCAACCTTCTCTAACAACACCAATTTTTCCTCCACCTTTTGCCCGATGAAATGGTATTGTATGTCAATGTGTTTTGATCGCGAATGAAAGGCGGGGATTCTTGGCTAAGTAAATAGCCCCTTGATTATCACATCCAATCTTCACAAGATCAAGCTTGAAACCAAGCTCTAAACTCAATCTTCAAGCCACATAGCTTCCTTGCCAAACATGTGTCAATGCCATGTATTCTCGCCTCGCGATGACAAAGCCACGTACTTTGCCTTTTACTCATCCAACAAACAAGACACCAAATAAAGAGAATACATACCCACTTGTGGGAACGCCTACTATCGAGATCACCTCCCCAATCAGCATCCACAAAACCTATCACATCTAACTCATCCCCAGTCGCCATGCCTCCATAACATAATGATAAATCCGAGGTCCCACGAAGATATCTAAGAACCCTCTTTACAGCACTCCAATGCTCCTTACCAGGATTTGACATAAAGCGACTCAAAACTCCCATCCCACTTGTGCAATATCGGGACGTGTGCACACCATGGCATACATCAAACTACCTACAAGACTCGCATATGGCACATGTGTCATTTCTTCAGCATCTTCCTCAGACTTAGGACACTGATCGGTAGACAATTTCACTCCCAAAGTCATAGGAGTCTTCACAGGTTTGCAATCTACCATGTTAAATTTCTTCAACACCTCCTCGATGTACTTTCTCTGCCCTAACCACAATTTACAACTCTGACGATCTCTATTAATTTGCATACCCAAAATAAAATTTGCAGCCCCAAGATCCTTCATGTCAAATTGTGCAGCCAACAAACCCTTCACAGAATTTATCAACTCCTTGCTATTCCCTATCAGCAACATATCATCTACATATAAGGTTAAAATAACAAAGACATTTTCTAACCTTTTTACATACACACAGTGATCCACGTTGCTGCGGCTAAAACCATGCTGAAGAACATAGGAGTCGAACTTTTGGTACCACATCCTTGGTGATTGTTTAAGCCCATACAGAGACTTCCTCAACCTACACACCAAGTCTTCCTTCCCTTTACATACAAACCCCTCAGGTTGCCTCATGTAAATTTCCTCCTCTAAATCTCCATGTAGAAATGCCGTCTTTACATCAAGTTGTTCAATTTCAAGATCAAACGCGAGACAATAGATAGAACATACCCGATTGATGTTAACTTGGCCACAGGGGAGAAAAATCTCACCATAATCAACACCCTCAATCTCGAGAATCCCTTTGCAACGAGTCTCGCCTTGTACTTTGCAATTGTCCCATCTCGCCCGCAACTTTCTTTTGAACACCCACTTGCAACCAATTGCCTTTCTATCCTTAGGCAATTTACATAGGATCCATGTATTATTCTTGTCCAAAGGATCGCATCTCATCATTCATCGCAACCTCCCACATTTGCATCTTCCATGGCTCTTGCTTCATTTACATTCCTAGGTTCATCACCAATCACATTCAAAGCATGTAATCCACTCAATGCACTTAGAGAGAAACGAACTGGTGCCTTTCTAACTCTTGTAGATCTCCTCAAAGTTGATGGCACCACAACTTCATCATCAGAATCATCCTCAAAATCATCCACAAAACCCTCATCAGCCACACTATCAAGTTTATCTTCATGGTCAGATTCTATAGACTCTAAATTTTCAGTCTCTGCAGCAACATTTGGAGTCATCTCTTCCTCTTGCTCTACTGTAGTCACATCAAACCGAATTTTCTTTGATGCTCAAGATCTTCAAGAGTTCCCACACGTTGTTTTACCTCTCTAAAGATTACATCTCTGTATACAATGCTTCTACTCACAGGATTCCACAACTTGTATCCCTTGATGCCATCCTTGAACCCCACAAACTTGCACTTCTCGTTCTTTGTCAAGCTTGCTTCTTCTCCTTTGGTACATGCACATACGCATCACAACCAAAAACTCAATAAAAGACAGATTAGGTTTCTTACCATACAAAGCTTCATATGGCGTCATGTCTTTAACAAGAAGTGGGAGACCGATTCTTCAAATAACAAGCCATCGCCGTAGCCTTCCGCCCAAAATTCTGCCCCACCCCAAACTGCCGTATTCAAGATGCATCTAGCCTTCTCTAACAAAGGACCGATTGAGACGTTCACCACTCCCATTTTGTTGAGGCGTGTAAGGTGTAGTTTTCGCCTTGCAATTCCATGTGTCGCACAAAATTGCTCAAACTTACCAGAGCAAAACTCACCGCCATTATCACGCAAAGCTTTAATCTTCTCACAACCGATTCTCAACTAAGGCTCTAAATTCCCGAAATTTCTCAAAAGCCTCGACTTGCGCGCATAAAATAAACCCAACAAGATCTAGAAAAATCATCAATAAAAGATACATAATACCCGGATTTACCAATGTATTCCACCTGGAGTGGGCCCAAAAACGTCACTATGAATTAACTCCTAGTATATTTGTTGCTCTCGTGCTGCCGATTGAAAAACTAACCCGATTCGCTTGCCTTGTAAACATTCCTCGCAAAACCCAAAACTCATGGAACAGTTAGGAATACCTTCACCATATTCGAGTCACCAAAGTAGACAAAGCCGACTCTCCAATGTGTCCCATTCGGCCGATGCCACAATGTTGCGAATCAATTTCTTTTTCAGCCTCCTTTTCCGAAACATAACCACCCAAAGAAGAATTTCTTACAACCGTGATGCTTGCACGTATAGTGTACCATGTCGAACTCCTCGTGCAATAACCATAGATCCCCGAGTCATCTTACTGATGTTCTGTCACAATTGAATACTATACCTGCTGCACCATTGTTCCAACAGAGCGATTTCTACTCATACCGGGGATGTGCATCACTTGTGGAGCTCCTCACCGAACCATCATGCAACCTCAACCTGATTTTCCCGCTGCCAATAATCTTCAGCAAGATCATCTCCTAACGAGCGTTTCCTCCATTGTATGTCTCATACTCACAAAACCATTCCTTGTGAGGTGTCATATGGAACGACGCACCAAGATCAACATACCAAACCGATTGGTCTGATCCAGCCATACATGCAGCAGCCACATACATATCACCATTTGATTCCCGTTTGTACGAAGTTTCAGCTTCCTTCCCCTTCACTGGTTTGTTTCTGCAATCTTTCTTAAAATGCCCAAATTCCCCGACATCTCCAAAGATTTAATCTTACTTTTATCCTTGCTCTTAGATCTTCCTCGCGACTTTCCCCTGCCGCCAGACTTATTTGAATTCCTATCAAGGTTTCGTCCCCTAGCAGTTAAAGCATCCCTAGACGAACCCTCTGAACCTCTTCGCCGCATATCCTCTCGGGCCAATGTAGAACATCTGATTCCCATGACATCTGTGTCAATCCTCCACCACCAATCGCAACAATCAGATTGTCCCACGTATCAGGCAGCGAGCATAACAATGTTACCACTTTCTCAGATTCGGTGAGTTGTACATCCACAGCCAGCAGTTGATTCACCGAGTATTAAACTCATCCGGATGTGCAAAGCAGTAATCCCCATCATGCATACGGAGATTGTACAGCTTTCTTGCGGACTTTAACAAAGACGTTCACCAAAGACTTACTCAAATACATATTTTCCAACCTTCGCCATAAACCCTTAGCCGTATCCCCTGATCCATCACATTCGTTAGAACGAGTCCTCAAGCAGATGCGAATCAAACCCCTGGCTTTCCGATCCATCTTGTCCCATTCAGCAAGTGCGGCACGATCGGTCGCTGATAATTCTCCTTCAGCAGGTTTAGACCCAAGTGTACTTGACAATCCGCCTTCCAGACGTTTCACTCGTTGTAACAACGGCATCCCGACCGTTGGCCTATCATTCACAATTGCACCCCCACAGTCCCTATCAACGAGCAGATCCTCCATCCGCAGCTTTCCGAGCTCAAGCGTTTGCCGTCCGAACTTCTCAATCTCAACCTTTGATCCCGTCATCTCTAAATCACGATCTAACGTAACCTTGCTCGATACCAATTGAACGAAATAGAGAAGCAACAGGGGAACAAAATAATAATAGTTAAACAAAACAAACAAGAAACAAAAGAATGTAATACGCGCGATTTACCCCCTGGTTCACCCAATGTAGGCTACGTCCAACTGAGTCAATATTATTGCAATATGCCTCACTTCTCTCGTTTACAATGAATGAATTGTTCTAACCCCCATAACAAGAGAAAAGTATGTTTATATACTAGGTTTAAGAGATTAAACCTAGTTTTACAAGAATTCCTATTCCTAAGCCCAACCCAAAAAGGAATTAATAACTTAAAAGGAATCCTACAGCGGTTATACATGGAAAAGCCCAAAACCGCCTACGGGCTCGGGGGCGCTGCCCCCGCGACCCCGCCCGCTCACCGGGAGCGGGGCACCCACCCGCCTTGTCCGCGGGCGGCGGGACCCCCGAGTGCGTCTCCGTTACCCATTAATGCTGAAGTAGTCGACAACTCCAACATTCTCCAATATTGGAGAGGTGATAAAAAGAGGATTTTTGCTTAACTGGACAGCAAGTAATTGCAGTGTCTGTGAAGAAAGTGGTGGCAGGTGTGGGTTCAATGCTTCCACTTATCTTTTCAAGTGTTTCTGCACGGATAGACCTCGTGCTCAGCAGTGTGATCTAGGTATGTTTTTCAGGAATTCACGATTCATCTTAATTATCAAATTCTTCCTTTAATGTTATGGTGTGTATTGCAGGCAAAGCTAATGGCCGTATCACAAAAGTTGCTATAGGTATCTGACCTTCAAATCCTCCTCCTAAAAACAAGACCACGTTTCTGTCATTCTGTTTTTTGGTGGCATCATAATTGATGATTCCTTTCTTTGATTGCAGCGATAGTAGCCACTGCAATTGGCATCCTGATCTTTCTAGCTTTCTGCTTCAGGGAGAAAATTTTTATCGAATAACTACTTGGTCTTCTGGAAGAAGAAAACTAAGAATTATCAAAACATTGAGGTCTTTTTGAGGAACTATGGAGCCTTAGCTCCTAAAAGGTATAGCTATTTACAAATTAAGAAGATGACTAATTCATTCAAGCATAAACTAGGTCAGGGAGGCTATGGAGGCGTTTACAAAGGTAGCCTACTTGATGGTCGTACTATAGCAGTGAAGGTCTTAAGTGAATCGAAAGGTAATGGGGAAGAGTTTATCAATGAGGTGGCTAGCATTAGTGGGACTTCTCATGTTAACATAGTCACCCTTTTAGGTTTTTGTTTTGAGGGTCATAGGAGAGCTCTTATCTATGAGTACATGCCTAATGGATCACTTGAGAAGTTCATATATGAAAAAAATCAATCAGACACAAATCGTAAGTTGAAGTGGGAAACATTATACAAAATTGCAGTTGGCATAGCTCGAGGATTAGAGTATTTACACCGTGGTTGCAACACAAGAATTCTACACTTCGACATAAAGCCTCACAATATTCTCCTAGATGAAGACTTTTGTCCAAAGATCTCTGATTTCGGTCTAGCTAAAATTTGTCCAAAGAAAGAAAGTATCATATCAATGACAGGTGCACGAGAAACTATTGGTTATATTGCTCCAGAGGTGTTTAGCAGAAACTTTGGTGAAGTCTCTCACAAGTCAGACGTTTATAGCTATGGAATGATGGTTTTAGAAATGGTCGGAGGGAGAAAGAATATTGATGTTGCAGTTGATCATACTAGTGAACTATATTTTCCACATTGGATTTACAACCGTCTTGAACTTGATGAAGAAATAGGACTGCAAGGGATCGTAAAGGAAGAGGATAGAGAATGTGCAAGGAAAATGATAATAATGAGCTTGTGGTGCATACAGACTAGGCCCTCAGATCGGCCAACAATCAGTAGAGCAGTGGAAATGTTGGAAGGAAGCCTTGATTCCTTGGAAATCCCACCCAAACCTTTCTTAACTTCTCCAGAATCACCGGCAAGGGATTCTTCAGCTCCACTTGTATGCTAGCATTGTAATTCAATGATATTGTATCAAATTACCCTTTTTTATAAATTGTGTTAATCTGTTAATGAATTAGTAAAACATGCAATTTAATGGTCCTGCTGAGATTAATCTACAAATTTGGTCAAGGTAGGGGGCTAGCTACCCGAGTACACACGACTCTTTGACTTGTTCCAAAATCTGTTCCCACCACTCTTTTCAATGGAAATTGTCCACATTTTCCTATAGTTTGTCTCGTTTACTTCGAGGTCAACTATTAATGGCCTTAGTTGAATCCATCAACCATTCATATAAAAAGTCCCTTCTGCCAAACTTTCAACTTCAATTACTAACTGAACTCGCATCCTCGACAATTCCTCTCAGTGGCTAGAAGAGTATCCCATCGTCATGATCTCATGCTTTAAATCTTAAGAGTTAAGGGATTTGATGAGATCATATATCTTAATCATACATTTTATCGCTCGTCCTACCATTTAAACTACCTAAGAGTGACAAAATAAAAGTTTAACAAATAAGTGGGCAAAAATGTAAAAATAACTTTTAATTAAACCTACTTTAATTAATTCCCATGAGCATCATTTCAACAATCTCGTTAAATTTCATGGTCAAAGATCAATAAATTAATTAATCAACAGAAGAGCAATAATAGCATCCACATATTTGAAAGTCCAATAATTTAAATGAAAATAAAATCTAATAAAATTAATTGCCCCGTACGCGATCTTTTATCATTAAACAATATCGAGCAGTAATAATATTTAAAATATAATGTTATTAATTTATTAAGTGTAAAGTATTAAATGAAATTAAAAATTTTCTGTTACGTGAGTCAATACATACCTATCAATTAACTAATTAATTAATGAATTTGTCCCTCTCTTACCAACACAAAAGCCGCCCAACCTAACCTAATTTCTAACCATTGTCACATAATTAATATGTGGGCACTCTTATAATAATTACAAAGACCTTTTATAATCGCATTACCAATCCCTTTCATAATTCTTAATATATTCATTTATTAATTAATATCTATTTAAAAAAATTAATATATATAAATATACATATATATTCTCACATTTATATTTGCTCAAAATGTGAGCGAATGTATAGTGAATCTCAAATGCGGACATCTTCAAATTTTTAACGTGCAGATTAAGGGTGATTATTAAGTCATTAACTTCACAAACCCTAAGAGAAAAGCTAACAACTAAACACTCTCAGTACATTAAAAATTTCAGAATTTTTCCACATTTAGGTTTCATTTTTGTTCGGGGGGTGATGACTGGAAAAAGCTACAGTTGAATAAAAAATTCGTGTTTACCATCAACGCTACCGGAGTACTGTAGACTACCCATAAAAGTATATATATAGTTTTCATAAAATATTAGACGGTTAATTGTGTCGTAACCTCTAGTATTTCTATTTCTTTGGTTGATTTTGTTGTTGTGTACAGCGCCTGATGTTCAAAAATCTACCTATAGTTTATATTCAAAATCTTCCAAAATCTGTATCAAGTAAGTAGATTTTAACATGGTTAGTATTTCTATTTTTTTTTTTTTTTTTGAATATCTTTCAAAATAAAAATGGTTCATAATTTCTTATCAAGCCAAGGAGCCCCAAAAAAAAAAGCCAAAAAAGCCCAAATTTATTATAAACTTTTTACATATATTCTAACCTAAAGTTTGATAAAATGTTAAGTTTGTACGTCTAGTTTCATATATTCCAGTTTATACCCCTAAATTAACACATTGAATCTCTTTTAACAATGAAAGGCTAAAATAGTCATTTACATATCTCAAATTACTCATCCCCAATTCAATCCCAAAATTTGACGTTCACATAAATCATCTCTAGCCCTCCTCTGCCGCTAGTGGTTTGAAGTTGATTTCGGTCGATTTTCTCACCAAAATCGATCGAAATCATCATTTTATCATTTCCCAACCTTGATAGCCCTTGATTTGGCTAATTTTTGATGAATCTCACAACCCAACTCCACCACACGACAGCCATTTCCAGCCTTTTCGACATGTACCTGACATTATTGGCCTTTCCCAACACCACCATCTTCCTTCCCTCAGCCCTCTCACCAAAACCTCTATCATACCTCATCCGTTTACTCTGTCAATCGCCGGCCACCGATACCTTTTGGGCCGTGACTTCTCAAGCATTTTCTTATCAATCTTGACATTGGAAATCACCCATTTCACCACTCATCACTTCTCTAACATCTACTCTCCAAAAGCCCCTACCAACCTAATCTTGTTAGCCTGCCGATTGTTGTCCACCTCTCCTAGTGATTTTTCATCTCAAAAGGCAAAAAAAAAAAAAAATAATAATAATAAAATGATTTTTTTTTAATATATGCTTATATTATTAGAGGGCCCCAAAGTAACTCTCGTCTAGGGTCACAATGTTGTAGAGATGGCCCTGGTCCAAATTATATAATATATTTTTTACTTGACATGTATTTCAAATGCAATCTAAAGGAATAGTGAGAGATTTCTAATTGAGTCATATTAAGATATATAATGCTATTACTAATTGATGATATAAAAAAGGTGGGATACTGTTTATGTTACCGGTGGACCGTGAAAGACTATGAATTATTGGAAGAACACTTAACATTTATGTTGAAGTTGTCGACTACCTCAGTATTAATGGGCTACGCAGACACATTCAGAGGTCTCACTATTATATAACAAACAATATGGTAAATTAAATTCATTGTAAACGAGAGATGTGAGATATTATTACAATAATATTGACTCAAGTGAACGTAGCCTGCTAATCAGGTGAACCAAGGTAAAATCGTGTGTATTTCTTTTTTCTCTTTACTATTTATGGTTTGTATGTTTACTATTATTTTGGATTTCGTATCTCACTATTCATTAAATTTAGCCCAAATATTGAAAGTTGAACTTAAAAATAATTTATAGCCGTCTGTTACACTCTGTATAGCAGGAAATGGAAAAGGCCTTATCAGCAAAGTTGTTCTAGGTAATGTTCTCATCAAATTCTTTCTACTAAAAGATTTACACATGACAGTCTCATATGGTCAGATGAATCTTTTCTCTTTTTGCAGCAGTAGCAACTAACGTTGGTCATAATTCTAGCTCTTTGCTTCAGGAAAAAATTGTCATTGAAACTTACCGCCTTCTGGAAGAAGAAAACTTATAAACATCTGAACATAGAGCTCATCTTCAAGAACTGGGGATCCCTTCCTCCTAAAAGTTACAATTCTTTAGATATTAAGAAAATGACAAAAACATACAGCGAAGAACTAGGCAGAAGAGGCTATGGACGTGTTTATAAAGGCAGATTTGATGATGGCCGTGAAGTGGCAGTCAAGGTCTTACATGAATCAAAAGGTAATGGTGAAGATTTTATTAATGAAGTGGCTAGCACATAGCATGAGTAAAACTTTCCTTGAAAACATAATAACTCTTTTAGGTTATTGTTTGAGGATTGTATGAGAGCTCTCATTTACGAGTATATGTCCAATGGATCTCTCGAGAAGTTCATATGTGAAAACGAAACATAGATTAAAGTGGAAAACCTTGTATCAACTTGCAGTTAGTATAACTCGAGGGTTAGAGTATTTTCACCGTGGCTGCTACAATCCAAGGATTTTGCATTTTGATGTAAAGTCTCATAACATTCTCCTTGGTGAGAACTTTTGTCCAAAGATCTCTGATTTTGGTCTTGCTAAAATTTGATAGGAGAGTAAAGTATTTGTGACTGTTGTTCTTGGAATTGTTGGCTATAGTGCTCCCGAAGTTTTCTATAGAAACTATAGAAGAGTCTCTCACAACTCAGATGTTTATAGCTACGTAATGATGGTTTTGGAAATGGTTGGAGGAAGAAACAATACTAATGGAGTTAATCATACAAGTAAAACATGTTTGCCACATTGGATTTACAACCATCTTGAACTAGATGAAGAACTTGGATTTCAAGGCATTGCAAATGAAGAGTGTTGAGTTAATCTGTACTACTAACACTCAAAAAATCATCCACCAATTTCACACACAACACACAAACAAAGAATGTAAAGAAATCAAGAACAAAGACACACGAATTTTTACCGTGGTTCGCTTATCCTATATAGGATAAACTACATCCACGTTGAGCTCAAGAAACTCAGGAGCTCGCTGCACTAAAGATTAATACAACCTGATACAAACAGATTTGACACCCAAATCCACTCTAAAACAGCATATATCTCTCACACAACAAACTGAAATCTTCCTATGAGAACTCTAAACTTAGATCCTCAAGACTCAAGGGAAACGCAACCCTTACAAGTGATTACAACCAACCACACAAAGATTACAGCCAAGAAAGAGACAATACAGAGCAGATCTTTTTTCACAGAATACACAAAACTGAAAAATAAAACCCTACCACAAAACTGAAAAATGCAACAGCAAGGTAAAGTCGTTTTTTGCATTCTGTTTTGGGTAGAATGGATCCTGGCCGTCAGATTTTAATGTCCTTCAATGGTCTGGATTTCTTTGTGATGACAAGAGTAAAACGACAGTGTTCCACTAAATGCACAACGGCAACGTTTTGTGTGCTTCACTCTAACATTCTCCACCTTGAAGCTCCAAAAACACAAACACAACCAAACAGCTTAGTCTAATTCTCTCTAGTGCAGCTACCTCCCAAGAATCCTTCTCAGCTCAGTTATTTGCTTTGCTTATTTTATAAACAGCAGGTTCAAACAGTGTTTTAACTTTGTGACAGTTACTAGCTTTGTGCCCATGTCAGCTGGATTGTCCTCAGTTGATATCTTCTTCAAGTCTATGATTCCTTTAGCCACTAAATCCCTCACGAAATGATATCTAACATCCATGTGCTTCGTCCTTTCGTGGTAAACTGGATTTCTACTCAGGTGAAGTGCACTCTGACTATCCGAAAACACTATTGTCTTCTTATCAATCATCTCCACCTCAGATAGAATCTCCTTAAGCCATAATCCTTCTTTGAATACATCTGCTACAGCAATGTATTCTACCTCAGTGGAGGAGAGCGCAACAATGGGTTGAAGCTGGGACTTCCAGCTTATGTAATTTCATCCCAATGTGAAGTATTATGAGGTAGTAGACGTCTTTGTGTCCCTGTCTCCTGCAAAATTAGAGTCTACATATCCCACAAGATCAAGTGAGTTTCCTCTTTTCTTATATTCCAGCCCAACATATATTGTACTATTAATATATTTCAGTAACCATTTCAATGCTAACCAATGTTCTGTACCTGGATTGGACATAAAACGACTAAGAATTGAAATGGAATAAGATAGGTCAGGTCTAGTGCTAATCATGGCGTACATGATTGATCCTATCACATTGGTATAAGGAATTTTTTCCATCTTAATGAATTCAGATTCAGTCTTGGGACTTTGAGTCTTACTAAGTGTAAAATGGCTAGCTAAAAGCATAAATACTAGCTTGGAATCTGACATTCGAAATCTAGATACCAGTTTCAATAAGTAGGAGGATTGCTGAAGTTTTAGTTCACAGTCCTCTCTTTTCCTGTCAATGACTATCCTTATGATCTTTTTAGCACTACCTAAGTTCTTCATGTCAAACTCAGAATTTAGCCTAGACGTCAAGTCATTTATTCTGGTTTTTGATTTACTAATTAGCAACATGTCATCTACATAAAGCAGTAAATATACATGCATGCCAGAATTTAAATCATAGTAAAAACAACTATCATACTCACTTCTTTTGAATCCTATAGTGGTAATGAAGGTGTCAAACCTTTTATACCATTGTCTAGGGGCTTGTTTAAGCCCATACAAGGATTTGTGTAACAGGCAAACATGTTCAGGACAGTTTTTATCAATAAACCCCATAGGCTGTTTCATGAAGATTTTTTCATCTAGATTACCATACAAGAAAGCAGTTTTTACATTTAACTATTCTAGTTCTAGGTCTAGATGTGCAACTATAGATAGCATGATCCTACTAGTTTTATATTTGACTATAGGAGAGAAGATTTCATTGAAATCAATCCCTTCCCTTTGGGTGTAGCCTTTTGCTACAAGCCTAGCTTTAGAATCTAGGAGGATCAGTAAAAGTCATACCTTCATTTACCTTATACAGCCATCTGCAGTCAATAAGCTTCTGATTTTTAGGACAAGGTACTAAGGACCAGGTCCCATTTACCTTCAAGGAGTGCATCTCCTCTTCCATGGCAGCTTGCCATTTCTCCCTGTCTTTGGACCTTATTGCTTCATCGTAGCTGTTTGGTTCATTATCTCGAATTTCAGCACCTGCAACCAAAGATGTAAACACTAAGTGAACATATGAGTATCTTGTAGGAGGTCTGATTTCTCTCCTGGTTCTGTCTCTGGTAAGTTGGTATTGTGTCAATGACTCCTGTTGTGGCTGTTCTGAAATTTCAGTTTGATCATCCTCTGATTCGTGTTCCAGATCTAAAATTGCAGGTGTTTGCTCTTGGTTTTCCAGTTTAGTTTGAACTCTAACTTGCTCCACCTCAATTTGTGTCCCATTGTACTGATCTTGACTAATTTCCTCAATGGTAGAGGTACTTGTAGGATTATTAGAGATTCTACAAGGAAAAAGATTTTCGTTAAAAATAACATCTCTACTAATAATAACTTTTACCCCTGGTGCCTCTCTTTCCCACAACCTGTACCCTTTAATCCCCTCTTGGTAACCTAAGAATATGCATCTCAAGGACCTAGGTTCTAATTTTCCCTCACTAGTGTGTGCATAAGCAGCACATCCAAAAACTCTAAGGTGACCTAGGTTAGGCTTCCTATTAGTCCATTTTTCTTCTGGGCATGTGAAATTAATGGCACTAGAGGGACTCCTATTAACCAAATAAGCTGCAGTATTAAGGGCCTCACCCTATAACGATTTTGGTAAACCTGATGTGAACACTAGACATCTAATTTTTTCTAACAGAGTCATGTTCATTCTCTCAACGACTCCATTCTATTGTGAAGTCTTCCTCACAGTTCTATGTCTAAGTATTCCTTGATCACTATAGAATTGGTCAAACTCACTACTACAGAATTCTAAGCCGTTGTCAGTTCTGAGAGCTTTAACTCTCCTATCAGTTTGGTTCTCTACTAATGCTTTCCAACTGTTAAACCTAGCTAGAGCCTCATCTTTGGTCTTAAGCAGATAAACCCAGCCTTTTCTGCTATAGTCATCAACTATAGACAGAAAGTAACTATTTCCCCCATGTGTTTTGGTTTTTTCAAGCCCCCATAAATCAGCATGAAGATATTCTAGGTTATTGGTGGCCAAGTGAGTTCCTTTCTGGAAGCTCACCCTATGTTGCTTACCTAATATGCATGTCTCACAAAAATTTAAAGTATCGATAGAGTCCTTACCAAACATACCTTGTTGGCTCAGAATGTTGAGTCCTTTTTTACTCATGTGGCCCATTCTGAGGTGCCACTTTTCTGTAACAGTAAGATTAGTAGTGAACAAAGCAGAATTAGTATAATTTGAATAGTAATTACCACACAGGATATAGAGGCCATTTCGTTTGACACCTTTCAGAACTAAGTTCTTATTCTTATACACATTTAGGCAACCATCTTCAGCCTTAAAACAACAACCTAATTCGTCTAATGTACCTAGGGAAATCAAGTTTCTTTTCGGTTCTGGTATATATCTCACCCTAGTCAATTTGTCAGATTTACCATTATCAAGACTTAGAACTATACTCCCAATCCCTTGAACCTTGCAGGCATTATTATTTCCCATGTAAATAGTCTCTAACTAACCAGCTTCAAACTCCTGAAACCACTCCCTATTGGGGCTCATATGGAATGAGCACCCAGAATCTAATATCCATTCTTCTACATTTTTAGACCTAGATACAGTCAATACTTCAGATTCTTGGATATCAGTTTTACTAGAGGCTAGATTGCTCTCTGTACTATTCTGTTTTTGATTCCTGATCCACTCATAACAGTTTTTCTTTAGGTGACCAGTCTTGTTATAGAAGAAACATTTCCTTGTTTCTCCTTTTCCCTTATGAGTATTCTTGTTTTTCTTTTTATTTCTAGAACCAGTATTAAACTAAGAATTACCCCTAGACTGCCTAGAATCTCCCTTTCCTTTCACAAACAAACTACTGTTATTTTTCTTCTGGACCCTAAGCTCTAGTTCTCTAACCTTTAAACCTGATGTAATTAGGTCTATACTAGGGACAGTTCCAGTGTACAACAGGGCATTCTTGACAACCATATATTCTTCAGTAATGGAATTTAAGAGAATCATGGCTAAACTAGACTCATTGAGTTCTTGATCAGTGCCCTTGAGTACAAGGGTCATTTTCAAGAACTCATCTAGGTTCTCTTCTATGGTCCTAACACTATCCATCTTATAAGAAAACAGTATACCTTTCAAATAACCAAGATTAGGTGCAGATTGAACTGCATGGAGTGATTCTAGCTTACCCTAGAGAGTTAACGATGTCTCAGCACCATCTACCTTTCGCAGAACGTTGTTGGCCAGATTCATGATGATGAGATTGTACGCCTCCTCGTCAATTTCGGCTTTCTTTTTTAGCTTTTCCTCGGGCCATTTGGTTTGGTCCTTTTCCAGTGCGACTGCCACTTTGTTATGTGACAGAAGTACTTTCATTTTCTTCTTCCATGTGTTGAAATCAACTTTGCCATCATAGTGTGTGATTTCAACCCGTGTGGTACTCATTTTGTGTAACTGATGGTAATGGTGTTTGATAATTTTTTAGACAGATTTGAAGAACAAGGGTTTCACTCGAATTTGTGGTTATCACAAGAAATTAAGGACTAATTTTCGAAGATTTCCTAACTCTAGACCTCACTGAATCTTGAAATCAAGAAACCCCCAAAATTTATCAAACCCTAATTTCAACAGTAAACCCTGAAAAATTGACAAACCCTAAATAATGGCTCTGATACAACTGTTGAATTAATCTGTACTACTAAAACTCAAAAAATCATCCACCAATTTCACACACAACACACAAACAAAGAATGTAAAGAAATCAAGAACAAAGACACACGAATTTTTACCGTGGTTCGCTTATCCTATATAGGATAAACTACATCCACGTTGAGCTCAAGAAACCCAGAGCTCGCTGCACTAAAGATTAATACAACCTGATACAAACATATTCTACACCCAAATCCACTCTAAAACATCATATATCTCTCACACAACAAACTGAAATCTTCCTATGAGAACTCTAAACTTAGATCCTCAAGACTCAAGGGAAATGCAACCCTTACAAGTGATTACAACCAACCACACAAAGATTACAACCAAGAAAGAGACGATACAGAGCAGATCTTTTTTCATAGAATACACAAAACTGAAAAATAAAACCCTACCACAAAACTGAAAAATGCAGCAGCAAGGTAAAGTCGTTTTTTGCATTCTGTTTTGGGTAGAATGGATCCTGGCCGCCAGATTTTAATGTCCTTCAATGGTCTGGATTTCTTTGTGATGACAAGAGTAAAATGACAGTGTTCCACTAAATGCACAATGGCAACGTTTTGTGTGCTTCACTCTAACAAAGAGGATAAAAAATGTGCAAGGAAGATGATAATAGTGAGCTTGTGGTGCATACAGACTAATCCCTTGAATCGGCCAGCAATGAATAAAATAATGGAAATGTTCGAAGGAAGCCTTAATTCCTTGTAATTCAATGATTTAATTGTATCTTTGTCTTTTAATATAGGGCAAACTCTTTCTGATAGTTTTTCCTGTTATTATGTGTAAATCAATCGTTAAAAACAAAACTTCCAACATGTTGGTCAAGTTTGACTAACTTCTTGATAAGTTTCCAGGATCCATTTTGGGGTCTTTGCCTTCAAACCTCATAAACAATCTTGTCTTTCTACTTAACAAAATCTCCACAAGGATCACTTCACTCATTCTCTCTGTATACCCTTCAAAAAGGGATCAAAAACTTAGTTTCTCCATTAACAAGCCTATGTGTCTTCACTACTGTATTTCTTTTAGCTTCTGTAGAGCCTAACAACAAAACCTGTGAGCCCAAAACCTGTGGGCCGAAACATGACTATAAGCTAACCCATTTTAAATCAAGGGCCGGCAAGCAATTTTGGATTTCAACTCTAACAGCCAGTTATATGGACTATAAATTGTTTGAAAATTTGACAAACTAAAGCCCAGAGAAACCTGAGATTTTGAAGGACGCAATTGATCTGCCCTCTAAATAACAGCAGGAGCTCTTAAGCTTTGGTGAAGCCTAGAACCGAGTCCTCTTAATCCCTGGATCACTAAACACGTCCATTCTGGATCATATCAACACCCTTTTCATAACCTTTCTAAGCTTTGCATCTCTATTATTGGCAGTGTAAGTGAGAAAATGAAAGCTGACCTTTAAAGTACAAACCAGAAGTTTATCTTAAAAGAAGTACAAACAAACAAGTTTGTTCAGAGTAGAAAACCATCTAACCCAAAACCCAGGCAATCATAAGCCACATTATTAAAAGCTGCATCGGTATGATTGTTTGTTTGACCCAAGTACGTAGAGAATCATCTAACTCATAAGCCAGACAATCAAGGACAACACTATCAAAAGCACCATCAGTAACAGTACTGTTAGCATTATAAGTGAAAGAAAATTAGAGTCTGACGACCGCCCGTTGTCTTCACCGTCTTTCTCATCGTCCTTGCCTTTCTTTTTACGTCTGCTTCGTTGTCTGCGTATACGACCTGGGCCTATGTTCTCAGCCCGCCCACCCTTGCTACACTTCATATATTTAATCTTTTGGAAGACAGTACGTTCGTCCTGAAAATGAAGAACAAACAGAATCCGTATCAGTTACTAGTATATATGGTCATCACTAATTTCGTAAAAGCATATGCATAAGCTATTCTAGACTCTATATACCTTCGAATAGAAACCTGTAGTGGCAGACTTGAAATCTTTGTTACTGAATCCACCATTCAAATCCATTGAGCTGCTGATATATTCATCCTTTATCAGGCTAGGAACCTGTGTACATGGGTAGCAAGCACAAAATGTCAAACAGACAATTACAGAAATAATCTCAAGCTATTCATACAAGCCTCTTGCATCACGCATGGAAAAAATAAAAGGATCATGACCATAAATGAAAAACAGAGCACCAGCTCATGACCATAATGGAAAAACAGAGCACCACAACGAGCCACGCTATTTCATAAGGTATGGTTATAATCCAATCATAGGACACCAAATAAAAGGATCATGACCATAATTAAAAAACAGAGCCCCGGCTCATGACCATAACGGAAAAACAGAGCACCACAAGGAGCCACAATATTTCATAAGGTATGGTTATAATCCAATCACAGAACACCATATTGATGTAAGTAGTATCTCTAATTGCATTTAGTATATTCTTTTATTCTGAACAATATCAAGCATCATTAATTTTATGAGAAAATAGTCAATATATTATGGATATCAAAGTTAAGATATGAAGAGACTAAGGACAATAATATATAAAATATTATTAGGTACATACTCCAATAGTCAAGAAATTGATACGAACCGTATAAGCTTCGAATTCACAGAATGGTGAACCGCTTGCGATCCTACTGTAGTATAAGGCCAGAGCAATGCTGGTGCCCATTGCCAACAAAATGCTTTGATTTTCCACTACACAGTGAGACAAACCCGAATTTACCACAAGTAGAAATCCACAAATCTTTTTTCAATTTGAAAGCATAGTTAAACCAAGAAAACCTTAAGAGATAATCAACAAATTAATGCTGTAGTTTGGGTTGGGATGTAAATGAATTACCATATGATAAAAAGATTTAAATGTCAAAATTTTTTGTTTTTTAGAGCTTCCAGATATATGACTAGTTAAGGAATATTTTGACAATAAGAGTTAACAGATGTTCCTGAGATTCCAGAATGCAATATACCAAACTAGATAAGCAAGAATGGACAACAATATAAAGATAATTAATGTTTACTTCAAGTTTAATTGATTGCCAAGTAAAGAGAAAGAAAGACCTGAAGAATGAAAGATTTGCTGGGCAGCTGGTACAAACTTGTCTTCCACAGGCAGCCTAGATAGCCCAAGTTCCATATATAGCAGACTCATTCCATGATGGATCAGCTACATGTCAAGATTTATGTTAATAAAATATGGGATGAAATTTATAAGTTAACAGATCAATCTATCACCTGGAGAAAGCTATAACACTTGCAGGCATCACCAGAATCCAAGTCAGTAATTGGGATGTTTTCGCATTCAGAAACTTCAGATAGTGTGCGTCCCTCGGATTCGGGCTTGGGCAAGTTTGAGTAACAAATTCCAGAAAACAGAAATTTGGTTTCCATAATGCAAAGCTAGTACTTGTATGACACGATTTTATTTCTATATTATTATTTTTTAGCTGCGCAATCTTTTATAAATAAAACAGAAGCTTTATTCCTTGACGGGGGACACCATTCAAATGTCAATATTTTAATCTAAAGATTAAGAGTATGGACAACAAAATTGATTAAGAATATGGACAACTAAAGTGGGAATAGTAGAAAACTCTTTTACCACTGCGGGAGAGCCAACACTTGGACTAATTGGCATAGCGCCACTTGGAGGTGTGCATAAAGCTGGAAAAGTAACCTGCTCGGCCTGGCCCGTGGCGGATTACAACTTTTGGCGGGTCAGTCCTAACCCGCCTACCAACAAAGGCAGGTCGGGTTAGGTCTGCCATGTTTGGAGAAATGGCTGACCCAACTTGGCCTGTCAACCCTAACCCGTCGGGTTAGGTTGCGCGACGGGTTAACCATCTTTTTTGATTTTATTTATTTATTTAACTTTTCAAATAAATAATTAATTTATAAATAAATAAATTATAAATGTAATTGTTTTTAGTTAACTTTTCAAATATCAATAATTCAATTAATTTTTTTTTTTTTAACAATTTCAAATATTAATTCAATTTTAATACAATAAAATTGTAATATAAGAAAAATTAGACTTATTCATTTATCAAAAAATAAAATAAGAAATTACAATAATTATTGCCTCGTTAAAAACCTCACCAAGAAAAACCCAATGGGAGAAAAACTTGGTAAAGAAAAAAGAGTGCAATAATTGATAATTAATTTACAAATTACATTTTACAAAACAACTAATTTGGGGGTGGTTCACTAGGACCTCCCTCATCTCTATCATCTATATTACAAAATTGAAATGATTATATTAAAGTATCGTTGACTACCTTGTATTGATCTTGATGGCGCGACCGTTCCCAATCTCGAAGACATGTGAGGACTTCAATCATTTTTGGAGAAAGTTTAGTCCTCCTTTCATTTAAAATTCTTCCACTTGCACTAAATGTTTGTTCGGATGAGACAGTTGAGACATGAACAACGAAAACATCCAAGGCAAGTCTTGATAATACTGGAAAAATACATTTTCTAGCTCTCCAATAGTCTAAGACATCAAAGTTGGCTCTCTGTTATGGATCTGCTGGTAACATTTCGGGGGTTGCCAAATATTGTTGAAGTTCATTACTCTGCGACTGCATGGAGGACAGTATATTGGTTGTTGTTGTTGGTGGTGGTGCTTCTGAAAAGGAGGTTGTGCTTCGGATTCGGGTCCTCTTCGGCCTATTCAATGCACTCCAAGAGTAGAAGTCTTCATTTGTTTCTTCTGATGTAGCTTCCTTGGATATTTCGCCTCTTTGCGGGTTCCCATACCTGTTTTCATATTAGAAATATACTTTTGCAAGACTATTTTTTACCTCTCCTATTTGATTGGCATATGCTTCGGTTTGTAAATTTTCACTTAAAATGTCAAAACCATTTTCTAAACCTGCTAATTTAATTCTAGGATTAAATATAGCACCTAAACAATAAAGAAAAGGAACGGGTTCCCAATATTTAAAAAAAAAAAAAATTTCCAATGCCTTTATTGGTGCCTTTAAAATTTCATTGTTTTTGGTTTTTGTAAATAACTCAGAAATTTTTATAATTGTATGTATTACCAATGGACTTGTAGGATAATACACACCAGAAAGTTATAAAGTGGATTGGTAAAAAATTTTAAGAAAAGAATGAAATATTTTAGCTATATGCCAATCATTTTCTACCAAATAATGAGGACCTCTATTATTTGCTACAAAATAACTAATTATATTTGCATAAGGTAAACATGAATCAAGCATTAAATAAGTACTATTCCATCTAATAGGTATGTCTAATGCAAAAGTTCTAGGAGACATATTTGATTTTATACAAGCGTCTTGAAATTCAGCATTTCTTTTATTACTATTAGTAATCCAAGCTAAAGATTCCCTAATTCTATCAATATTTTGTTTAATTGTTTTCATACCACTTTTTACAATTAAATTAATAATGTGACATGCACAACGTTGGTGAAAAAACTTTAAATTATCATAAAAAGGATAATTAGTTTTAAAAAAATCTATAGCTGTAGTATTAACACTTGCATTATCTAAAGTTAAACTTATCACTTTATCAAGAACATCATAATCTTCTAAAACTTCAACAATTTTATTATAAATTTGTTGACCACTATGATCCACATACATTAATTTAAATCCTAATAAAGATTTATTTAATTTTAATTCATTATCAAAATAAGGACTAGTTACACAAATATAATATTGTCTAGCTCTATCACTCCAAATATCGGCAGTTAGAGCCATACTAACATGACAACTATGTATTTTATTTTTTAATTCTAATTTCATTTTTCCAAACATTTTTATTAAATCATTTCTAGTTGCAATTTTAGTATAACTTTTAAATCCTGGAAAAAATGAATTTTTAATAAATCTTTCAAAATATTTATCTTCAGCCATATTAATAGGTTGATCAGTTACATCAATATATAAAACTAACTGTTCCCTATATACATCAGAATTATAACGTCAAGTGTTAGGAAACGGTCCATATACGCAGCAGAAAACAAAATTTTATAATACAAGGATCGTTCCCATTGAGCCAAGATCAAGGGTATAATTTTACAATTTTATCATAATAAGAATCTGCAGAAATATTAATCATGAGTTTAGAAAAACATACGCACGTTTGGAGGCTCCTCCAAATTTGTCTTTGAACGTTTTTGCTATCGATCCAAGTGTATGATTGAACCGATGTAGTCCACACGAAGACAATCACAAAGAACCCTAGTTAGTTAAAACGCGTTTTATACGCGAATTGTACGGACATCCGTATAATTCGCGTATAAAACACCCGTATACGTATTTTACAAAATCTGCCGAATTATACGCGTATTTTAAGCCCTCCCGAATTATTCGCGAATTATTGAAAAAAAAAAAAAAGGTCACCCCCAAAACGACGTCGTTTTGTGGGTTTTTTACTAAAAATTAAAGCAGATCAGATCTTGGTCTTCAGTTCTTCAGTTCTTCTTCGTTCTTCCTTGCTTCAGCTCTTCTTCCTCAAATCTTCACGTTTTCAGCTTTTCTTCATCTCTTGTTCTCTTTCCAAGCTTCAACTTCAAGTTCGGGACTTCAAGGTACACACTTAACACTTGTTCTCTTCTCTTTGGTGGATTGATGGATTTGTTATGGTAATGGATTGCTGGATTTGTTTGAAACATGGTTCTTCTTGTTGAGGAGTATTGGTGTTTGATATTTCTGTTATTTTCTGACTGAACTTTTTCTATTTGGATTGTTTCCTTTATTGGGTAGTTAACCTTTTTTTGGGTATTGTATTTCTGGTATTTCTGGTATGGTATGATATGTTCTGCCGTTTGAGGATTAATGGTGGTGGAGATAGGGATACAGATGTAAGAGCCATGGCTCATCTGCCGCCACTTACACAATACACAGTCTGCTGCCGTTTGATGATTTGCTTATAAAAAAGAAGTGACTGATAATTAATGCTATACTGGAAATTGTATCCCATCAGAAAAATTAGTCCCAACAGTTCATTTGATTTTGGCTGTATAAAGAAAGAGTTCTGAAAGATTTTCCAGACATATATATCTAATCTGATCCTTGAAAATGCTTTAGTTCCTTGAGAAAAAAGATTATTAGATTGCAGAAAAGTAGTGTTTGAGTAATGCTGTTGCAGACCATATGGTAAATGAGATCTTAAACGCAGTGCATTTGATCTAATGTTGTAGCAAAAATAATGATAAGTTGCATCTGTATACAAGACTGTAAACTCTTCTGATTCATCTTCACTTGCTGTTTCTGATTAAGCATAGAATTGGATTATTTCTTCAAGAAAATCTTGATAGCCACATTATTCATGTTTGCATTTTCGCAGCCCTGTTTTGAGAGAATAGAAGAATCAAAATTTTAGTTTTTATTTTTTAGTAATAATAATATATAGGAATATTGAAGTGTGTTGGGTTTCAAACTTTCATGTAGTGCATAACTGGAGATATGACTGGAAAACATCAAGTGGGGTCTGCCTCATAATTATTCAAAGTAGAGAAATTAAGATGATTAGATGGAAAAGCAAGAATATATCACTATTTATGATGAATGAATGATTTAACTGTATCCATGTAAATATGTGCATGTGATTTTTCATTTTTGACGAGGAGATTCTCTATATATTTTACTGTTCCTCCTAAATTTAGATTTTCTAAAATCATCTAACATTCAGAGTATGTTCTTATTTACATACTGATCACTGGAGTTATGGTGAATGAATGGAAATGAGGTTTTAAGAGACAGTCTTGAACCTGCAATCACATTCTGGATTCTCATTCTTTTCTATAAAAAAATATTAATCTGACATATTTACCAGTAAGAGATAACATGATTTGTACTGTTTGATAAACATAAATACGTGTTTACTTGTTTTAGGCATTTCCTATAATGCTTTCCCTATCTCAACTATTTTCTGCATTTTAGGGAACCACAAATCAAAGGTTTCAGCTCCTGCTAAACCGGAAGTGCAAAAGGCAGCTCCACCTATTGAAGTGCCAGCATTGTCTTTGGATGAGCTGAAAGAAACAACTGACAATTTTGGATCAAAGGCATTGATTGGTGAAGGATCATATGGAAGAGTGTATTATGCAAACTTGGGATCAAAGGCATTGATTGGTGAAGGATCAAAGGCATTGTTTGGAGCTCTTATGCGACTTTGAATTTTGATTTTGTTATGACTTATGTGTTTAATTTGATACTATAGTTGAATCTTGGCTAAATATTGTGTTTGAGTCTGGAGACTATAATTTGAATATCAGTTATGTATTATGTATTTGTGTTATTGGTTAATTGAATACTTTGCATTTGAAATGTTATGTTGATTTTAACCAGGTAGTCCATAAAAATGTTAAAACTAAGATTGATATTGCCGTATTTTTCAAAACGTATTATTGACAATGCACCGTATTAAACCCGTATATACCTGTACCGTATTTTTCCCGTATCCGAATTTTATGGCCGAATTTTTATAAACGTATTTTTCATCGTTTGTCGTATTATACCCGTAAAATTCCCGTACCGTTTTTTTGCCGTACCCGTATTTACTAACTAGGCAAAGAACTAAGGAGGGATTTGCTAGATCCTCAGCTTTAAGATTAAAGAATAAAATCAAATGAAATGATTTTGGGCAAAATGCAATACTGTCGTGGGAGTGTTTTTGTGGCTGGAGGCTTTCTTTCTTTTTCAATCAAATGATATAATGAAAAACCTCTCACGTATACAATTAACTCATTTCTTTTATAGTAATGTCTAACTGCCCTATTCCTTTATGGAATAGGCTTGGGTTCCAACCCAAATACCCCATGTTACCAAACACTCTCAATTAAATATTTTATTTTTATTTTATCATTATCTCAATTAAAATCAATTAATATATATTTAATTTATATATTAACATTTAACAATAATGATGATTTAATTAAATATATGCGAACACATATTTAAACGTAATTTCACTTATTGAATTTTTCTAATAAATTAAATAAAGGCTACAACCTCAGCAAATTTAATTGCACTGTGAAATTACCAAAATACCATTTCGCCTAAAAAGACGAAAATGCCCTTCTTTCTTACTGAGTCTTAAATTATCATCTATGTATGTGACCCATAGGCTCCTCATCATACCGGCAGTGTATAGTATCGTTATTTACACCAATTCATCATCTCACTAATATACAGACCAAGATTGGCCCCTAGCAAGGCATCATGACCACCCGATAGATTCGGATTCAGCAAAGTAGCTACCTGTCAACGATATGGTTACTGTACAATTCGATCCTTTCATCATCCGTTATCTTGATGAGACGAAGGTATAGAAATAGTGCCAACCTTTGATTACTCTCGATATTATGTATTCAGTTTCTGGACCAATGACGTGTATTATAATCCGGATAGAGCAACAAATCAATCCCACTGTGGCCACAGTTTTAGTGTCATTACCATATACTGAATTGCGCCGTGAGATAACTTCTACCGTACCCAGAAGTGATGAATCCTCTGTCGATCCACCATAGTCTTTATACACTCCTCGATGCAGCCAATCTGCCAAGTATTGATGACTTTGAATAGAAGCTGCGTTAGGCTAGTGTCAAAGCTGCTGTCAGTGCACAAGGCGCTCAGATGATCTCTGTCGATCACCAATCGATGCAGCCAATCACCACCGTATTGACAGCTTTTGAATAGAATCGCGTTAGGCTAGTGTCAAATCGCACCTTACCGCTGCACAAGACGCTCCGATGATCTCAAGTCTAAGGATCACATGCACCATTCATTAGAGGATCTATTCCATAGATACTAAGGTTACCATCCATATGGAATCCTCTGGCGGGTCAGTCTAGTGAACTTGCTGCGGTATATCCGCCTACAGCAAGTACCCATGTGTTGCACCAGGTTGTCACCAAACAACCTTGACAAGTGAGATCAGTCACTGCCTTTTGACAGGGTCATTGTAATGCTTTCTTTCTAGCTAGTATACTCATAAAATAATTAATAAATAATAAATCTCATTAACAATATATATAAGAAAATACACATATATACGAGTAACAAAGTATGGGCCCATACTGATGTTTTCTTTATATACAAATATTTACAAAATATACTCAAAATAGCAACGTGACAGTGTAGCCCAACCCATCCACTGCGTGATGTTCCGTGCGACCGCAACTCACCGTTTACCTGCAAAAACATTAAAAACAACGGAGTGAGCACTAATTGCTCAGTAAGTAAACCCGCTATGCTACCCTTCTCTCTCCGTTGCTTAAAATTCCGAATTTTCTTTCCTTACATCACATTTCCTGATTATTCTCTATTCTTCCCCTGTTATTCTCTCTGTTCTTTCTGTGTTCTTTCTTTATTCTTTCTCTATTTTGCTCTCTGTTTTCTAAATTTTTCACTACCCATGATAATGAGCATGATATTATGCATATTCATGATGCAAATGCACAAATGCATAAATTATGCATTTTCTTTTCTATTTTTCAGTTTTTCTGTTTCTTTATTTCTTTTCTATTCTTTCATTCTATTTTTTCTTTCTATTCTTTTTATTCTTTCTTTCTATTCTTTCTATTCTTTCTTTCTATTCTTGCTGATCGGACTCGATTGAGGCATGGATTTGGAGCCTTGGCCATGTGAGTGAATTCTCTAATTCTGGGTACTGTCCTCATCCACACACACTTCTAACGGACTGTACATTTCTTCTTTCTGAATTTTGAGGCCGCTCACTAAAGGCGGCGTGCATGTGGGACTATGTCACTCACGGGCTCCCCATCGCAACAACCTTCTCTCTTTTTTTTTTTTTTTTTTTTTTTTTTATATCTTTTTACACTTCTTTAGGTAAAATTTCAGATTTCAATACCTTTAATATTCTTATTTATTTCTGTTTTCTCTTTAACATATTTTAGGGCTTTCTCATGCTCTTATGAATATATATGCATGTAGATGGTTTCATGCTTATAATTCTTTCTAAATTTACATATTGAAATGCAATTATGCATTACGGAATGCCAACATGTCATTCTCTACCATCTACAAACACATCCCAAGGTAACACATAATCATACTTATACATGCACTTCTCCTTGGCATTTCATCAAACAATTCATGTGCACAAATCAACACTAATTTGGCTACACTTCTATCTCTATTTTAGGCCACCAAAAACTTGGAATAAACTCCTCCATAATTAACTCCAAATCTTCCCAAAATACACACTTCAAAATTTTCACTTCAACTCTTCCAAATCTCAACCAAACATTCATCAAGTATCACATACACCAACCCAACTTCTCGTGGATAGATTCTAATTATTATTCAACACCAAATCCATCAACAATTCCACATATAACATATATATATGCACAAAGAAAATTCTCTACACAACATAACTTAAATCACACTTAGGGTAGGATTTACTTACCTTCGATATGAGCAAATTCAACCCTTTAAAAATCTCCTTTGATCAAACTCTCTTCCTCTTAAATCCTATGAGCAAAAACCATCAAAATCAACACTTTAAAAACTAAAATTCACTTCTTAGTGCAAGGATCTTACCTATAGAAGCTTAAGATTGAAAATCCACTAAAAAACACCCAAAACCTTTGAATTTCCTTTGAAGAAGAATTGAAGAATTTGAGAGAATATGGAGGTGAAAGTGGCGTGCATATGGGTAAGAGTGGTTAGGGTTTCACTCTTCAATTTGATATAACATAAAAATTATATATAGTTTCCCATTTTACCCTTGCACTTTCTTTAAAATTTCATCTATGTCCCTTAGTCAATTACCATAATGCTCTCATTTTTATTGCATTCTCCATGAAATTCTATCTCTTTTCACTCCCCACAATTTCAACTAATTTTGAGTGAAAAGACCATTTTACCCTTAATGCAAGTTTAAGGCATTTTCTTCATATTTTCCTTAAAATAACCTTAGCAAAAATCAACTAAAGGCATAAGAACATAAATTAAATTATGTACCTCCATGTGGGCGTTACAGTCGTTCAACACTATGATAGCCTTACCATATTATATGTGCCCTTACTTCAAAATAATACTGAGGCTACTGACGTTTCTAGAATGGCCATCATATGTGCTCATAGGGTTCTCACTATCAAGATTTGAAACACTTTAATACCTTCGTCACGATTCTACCATTCTAAGGACATATTTCTATACATATTGTAATAATAATGATTTACGCGATATAGAATAAAATGTCTTTTATTGATTAATGAACATTATTACAAATAGTCAATTCCACAATAATTGATTGGCTCTAGGGCACCTACTCTAACACCAAGTAGTACCCATATTAGTTATTTGAGTTTGATTGGTTTCTCTATTTCCATGTTCAACAATATGTTTATTAGCATGCCTTTTTAAAGTACTAGTACCATTACCTGAATCAGCTTTATAAAAATTTTCACAATATTTGCATCTTGCTTTCTTAACTTGAACGCCATTTTCTGTCTCGTAAAACTTGTCGAAATGCACCCAAACGTCTGATGTGTGTCTGTCTTTGGTTTCGACGATAGTTGATGAACCCGCCTCAGCTTGAGATGAAGTTGGACGAGGACGACGATTACGAGGATGACTTTTAGAACCACCAGGAGCTGTATGGGGAGGAATCGGGGGCATATTTTGAGGTGTATCAGATTTTGAGACTGGGAAAGTTGCAGGACTATTTGAATCTCCTGCATTTATGTTAGTAAAATTAGCGGGACTAGGACTAGGATAGTAGTTTTCTTTATCATTGAAATTGATGGGAGAGAAATATCTATCCATTGTAGTTGAAAAAAAAATTGATATAGAAGAAATAAAAAATTAAAGAAAGAGAATTGGAATATGGAAATTGGAAAATTGGAATATGGAAATTGGAAAATTGGAAATATGAATTGAAAATTGCAAAAACTAATAAAAATTAAAATAAGAGCAAATTGATAACAAAGAGATCAAGAGAATAAATGAATAATTGAGAGATTAGAGATTAGAGAAAATGAGAGAATGAGAGTTGTGAGAAAAGATGAGAGTTTAGGGCCAATTTATAGAAAAAAAAAAATGGGAAAAGAAAATAACAAAAAAGACCCCTCCAACGGCTATAAAATGACTATATTTCAAGGGTAAAAGGGTAATTGGAAAAAACAAATTAATTTTTCTATTTTTTTATTTGTTTTTGGGCCAACCCGTCAACCCGGCGGGTTGGCCGTTGGTGCAATAGCCAATCCGCCGGGTTGGCAATAGCCAACCCACGGGTCAAGCCAGCGGGTTGGCGGTCCTTTCTCTAGAAAGGACAAAACAACAACCCACGGGTCGCCGGGTTATCATTTCTCAACCCAGCCCACCCGGGGGTTTCTGAACCCAACCCGCCTTATTGGCGGTCTGGGTTAAACCCTCTTAAATGCGGGCTGGGTTAGGGTTGACCCACCTAACCCGGCCCATTTGTTCCACCTTTAGGTGTGCAGATAATTAACCTAAAAATTGTTAATGTACTTTTAACATTCTCAAACATTAATTATTTAGGTCTTTGGACATATTAATTATCAAAAAGTACTTGTTTTACTGTTATTTCAAATTCATGACCTCATCCAATACGACTTTGCTTAACATAAGAAGGTAAAATAGATTGCTTGCTTATCTTTTTAATTAAGTGAAGAATATAATAATATTTCATTAAAATTGTATACATTTGTGAAATAGATAAAATATATAATTAAGCTAAGAATTTCTGCCGCACTCCCAACTTTTTGTTGATGGCTGATTAGTGATCAGCACTCTCTGACTTTTTGACTTGTCTCAAATCTCACCACTCTTTTCAGCGGAAATTGTTTTTCCCATAGCTTGTCTTGTTTACCCTGAGGTCAACGATTACTGGCCTTAGTTGAATTCATCCCTCCTCCTAAACTTTCAGCTTCAATTTCTAATGCATCATATCCTCTTCAAGTACCCTCCACAAATTAATCAAAAATTCATGTTTACCATCAACGCTACCCGAGTACTGTAGACTACCCATAAATGTTAGACTCAATACTCCTGAAGATTTGACTCAAGATCTCCACAATTCTAATTAACAACTTCTGAAGATTTATCCATCAATCTCGCAGATGTTGAAGCTGTAAAACAGTTTTGTAAATTTAAATTAGTTTGTTATAATCTTAAGCTAAGTTTGTTAGCGAGTTAGCTAAGTCATTAGCGAGGTTTTTACGTATTTTAAAATTCAAACTTGTAACCAACACATCTATAAATACAAACGTTTGTTTCTGAGTTAGGCAATTTTAGCCTACTCCATCAATTCTGTGTTTTATCTTTCATGGTATAGAGCAAACAAAGGCACACGCCTGATCCAATCTCTGCTTCCGCATATCTTCATCTCTTCTCATAATGTCTTCCAACTCCAACACTATTGAGTCCCTCCCTCACCTGAATGCCAATATTCACACCCTTTCTCAGCCTGTTACTAAGAAACTCAATGGTACCAATTTCATGGCATGGAGTATGCAATTCACGGTTTTTCTAAATAGCCATGACCTTATTGGCTATATTGATGGCACCATTACTGCTCCTACTGAAACAATTGAAGATGCCCCAAATCCAACTTATGCAATATGGTTCCGGAAGGACAATTGTGTTAAAAGCTGGATACTTGCCTCCATTTCAGAGAAGTTGTTGCTTCTCTCTACGGAACAAGGACAGCCAAACAGGCATGGGATTCTCTACAGACCCAATTTGCATCTGCCTCGAGGTCTCGAGTTGCTTTACTTAAGAGACGAATTCAAACTTTGTCACAAGGTAATAAAACATGTTCTGCCTATCTTGATGAAGCAAAGGCTATTGCTGATCAACTAGCAGCAGTCGGCAAGCCCATGGATGATCAAGATCTCATTTCTCACATATTAGGTGGACTTAAAGTGAGTTACACTCCATTCATTACTTCCTACACTCTTTCTACTCGAAATGTTGATCTCACCTTGGAAGATTTTCAAGCCAAACTTTTCAGCTTTGAGACACTCTTAGAAAACCAGCAGCAAACTAATGCAAACCCTCACTATGCCTTTGCTGCTCATAAATCTAAGATGCCTCCCTTCCACAAGAAACCACAAAGATCAGGTCAAGCTCCTAATTACAGACCAAATAGGCCATCAGCAACACCTCCTACTCGTGCCTATGATAATGGTAATAGCTCTCCTTCTGTCCAACAGAACACTCGACATTCTGGAAGACCTGCTTGTCAAATTTGTTGTAAGACCAATCATATTGCTCTTGATTGTTATAAGAGATTTAACTATGCCTATCAAGGTAGAATTCCTCCTCCTGATCTTGCAGCCATGGCACCCGAAACAAATGCCCAGTTTGATAACCAAGTCTGGTATGCGGACAGTGGCGCCAATGCACACATAACCACTAATGCTGAAAATCTCACAACTCAGCAACCCTTTGAAGGCAGTGACATGATCACTGTTGGGAATGGCACAGGTTTATCAATTAAAAACACTGGACATTCCTCTCTTTATCTCAATCAAACACCTTTTCATTTAAATAATGTTCTCCATTGTCCTCAAGCCTCAGTTAATCTATTATCCATTAATAAATTTTGTTTGGATAATGATTGCTACTTTGTTTTAACTGGTTCTTATTTCTTTGTCAAACAGAACCAAACCTACAGAATTCTGTTCCAAGGACAGGCTGAGCATGGTTTATATCCGTTAGCTGGAAATAAAAGCTTCTCAAATAAGGTGCAATGCTTTGCAGCCAAACTAGGAGTCAAGACTACCAAAGACAAGTGGCATAGTCGGCTAGGACATTGTTCTGAATATGTACTCAATAAATTGTTTCAATCCGGCTACTTACCAAGTACCGATTCCTTTCAAAAACTCTCATTTTGCGATTCTTGCCCTTTGGGCAAAGCAAAACAGTTACCATATGAATTGTCCACAAGACAATCACATGGTCCCTTAGACCTTATCCACTCTGATGTGTGGATTTCTCCAATAAATTCAGTAGCTGGTTTTCGGTATTATGTCATTTTTGTGGATGATTTTTCTCATTTCACATGGTTGTATCCAATGACAACCAAATCTCAAGTATTCTCAGTTTTTACTACTTTCAAAAATCTGGTTGAGAATTACTTTTCCACCACAATTAAACAAATCCAAACCGATAATGGGGGAGAATACCTTTCAAATGAGTTTAAACAATATCTCAAGGACCATGGAATCTATCATAGACTCACATGTCCTTATTCATCTCCTCAAAATGGCATAGCCGAAAGAAAACATAGACACATTAGGGAAATGGGGTTAACACTTCTTGCACAATCCAATTTACCCACCTCCTTTTGGCAAGATGCATTTAATCGCAAAGATATTTGATTAACAGATTACCATCAAAATCATTGGATAATCTGTCTCCATTCTATTTACTCTATAAAACAATTCCTAGATATAGTGACATGCGTATCTTTGGATGTAATTGCTACCCTCTTCTTACTCCCTATGAACAACATAAACTCTATTTTAAAAGTAAGAAGTGTGTCTTTATTGGCTATTCTGCTCAACAGAAGGGTTATAGATGTTTGGATTTAACTACTGGCCGAATATATATTTCCCGCAATGTCATCTTTGATGAAAGCTCATTTCCAACTGCTGATATGAAATCAAACTCTCTAATCCGAGGTGCGAATCGACTCTGTAATCGCTTTAAATTTCCAAGCATTTTTCATTTGCCTAATATCTACACATTTGACACAGGAACCCATCATACCTCTAATGTTTCAGTCCCAGTCGAGATTGATTCAAATCTCATGCATTCACCCACTCCATTGCATGAGAATCCTCCACCTGATACCCAGACCATTGCAGCACCAACTCCTCATACTTCCACTCCTGAAATTGTGTCTCAACCCAGTCCAACTCCAGAAATTCATCATTTACTTGAGCCTCTTCCTGACCAACCTCACCATATGCTCACACGGTCCAAAACTGGTATTTCTAAGTCCAGAAAGTTTCCTGGTTTTACAACATTTTACTCAACCAAGCATCCCATACGTGTTCTGTCATCTGTTTATCTAGAAAAAGAACCAACATGTTATTCCCAAGCAGTGACACTTCCTGAATGGAGGGAAGCTATGGGCCTTGAGTTTGATGCATTAATGGCCAATGGTACATGGTCCCTCTGTCCGAGACCACTACATCATTCTGTTGTTCGAAATAAGTGGGTATATAAGATCAAAAGAAGGCAAGATGGTACCATTGAGAGGTATAAGGCCCGTTTGGTGGCTAAGGGATTTGATCAAAGAGATGGTGTTGATTTTACTGAAACTGTTTCACCGGTTATTAAACCATCAACTATTAGACTCATCTTAGCTATGGCTGTTAATTTTCATTGGTCTATTCATCAACTTGATATTTCCAATGCTTTCCTACATGGCATCCTAGATGAGCAAGTTTTCATGGAACAGCCAAGAAGGTTCATTGATCAATCCCAACCAGATTTTGTGTGTTGTTTGCACAAATTTTTATATGGTTTAAAACAAGCTCCAAGAGCTTGGTTTAAGAGGCTTTCTCAAGAACTCACTGAATTCGGGTTCATGGAATCTTCAGTTGATACATCACTATTTATTTATACCAAGGATGCATTCCAACTATTTGTTCTTGTGTATGTTGATAATATAATTATCACAGGATCAAATAAGGAGGTTATTACTCGATTTATTGCTGACCTTGGAACTAAGTTTCAACTCAGAGATCTTGGCAGCCTGAATTATTTCCTTGGAGTTCAGGCCTCCCGTGACTCTAATGGCCTTCACTTGCGGCAAAGCAAGTATATACTTGATCTCTTGGATAAAACCGGAATGGCTGGAGCTAAGCCTATCTCATCTCCAACAGTTTCTAGAAAGAAACTTACAGCTTTTGAAGGTGATTTACTCCCTGACCCAAGTCAGTATCGTATGGTAGTTGGTGCTCTCCAATATTGTACCATTTCAAGACCGGACATTGCTTATATAATCAACCAATTGTGCCAATTCATGCACAGTCCACGTGAAGGACATTGGATAGCATTAAAAAGGGTCCTACGCTACCTTAAGGGTACTATTGACTATGGACTCTATTATACTCCTTCATTCACTGAATTACATGCCTTTTGTGATTCAGATTGGGCAGGTAATCCAGATGATCGAAGGAGCAGCAGTGGCTATGGCATTTTTCTCGGCAACAACTTAGTTTCATGGAGTGCAAAGAAGCAAAATGTTGTCTCTCGTTCAAGCACGGAAGCCGAGTACAGATCACTTGCATTAGTCACGGCAGAACTTTATTGGATGAGGATGCTCTTCAAGGAACTACACATTACTCTGCCTAACTGTCCAGTTGTTTGGTGTGACAATATTGGAGCAATTGCTTTGGCTTCAAATCCGGTTTTCCATGCTAGGACAAAGCATATAGAAGTGGATTATCACTTCATAAGGGAAAAAGTCATCAACAAGGATATTCGAGTCAAACACATATCAACAACTGACCAGATTGCTGATGTATTTACTAAGGGTCATACTGCTATGCGTTTTAAATTTCTAAGGTCCAAACTGATGGTTCAGCTCCTCCCCATCAGTTTGCAGGGGGGTGTTAGACTCAATACTCCTGAAGATTTGACTCAAGATCTCCACAATTCTAATTAACAACGACGTTTCCCATAAGGTCCAACTTGCTTTTAAATTTCTTTCTAAGGTCCAAACTGATGGTTCAGCTCCTCCCCATCAGTTTGCAGGGGGTGTTAGACTCAATACTCCTGAAGATTTGACTCAAGATCTCCACAATTCTAATTAACAACTTCTGAAGATTTATCCATCAATCTCGCAGATGTTGAAGCTGTAAAATAGTTTTGTAAATTTAAATTAGTTTGTTATAATCTTAAGCTAAGTTTGTTAGTAGGTTAGCTAAGTCTATTAGCAGGTTTTTCTGTATTTTAAAATTCAAACTTGTAACCAACACATCTATAAATACAAATGTTTGTTTCTGAGTTAGGCAATTTTAGCCTACTCCATCAATTCTGTGTTTTATCTTTCAATAAAGGTATATATATAGCTCTGTGTTGAAAGTTTATTACCATAAGAATGATACAATAATTCTTAGTAGGCTTTCATTCAAAGAGATTATAACTTAGAAGAATGATGGATGATGTTTCTCAAGACATTAGAGTTCTGGAAGTCAAATGTTGACCAAACTTAATATATCTACCCCTGAAACCGCGTTGGAAAATTAAACATAATTTTCAAGCTCCTCTCTAATCTCCCACCACCGCCCTTAGATTTTCATGAATTAATTGTGCGGTATTTTGCATAAACTGTATGATGTGATTTACAATAATATATACATGAAGTGTTTTGGCTTCAAATATATTTGCTTTTATATTACTATATCTAAATAAATAAATGGATAAACATTGAGAAGCTTTGATGATAGTTTTATACAAGTTCACAAATTTTATATACCAAAGAATAGTTTTTCTCATTTAAATAAAATGAGTAGAGTAGTGGAAATGCTGGAAGGAAGCTTTGAGACGACAATTATTTGACACCTTGTGAATGCCAGAAGCTTTCTTCGCTTGGTAGTTAACACTGAGTTTAACTAGAGACCTTTTATATGTTTTTGTTCTTTTGCTCTTGTTTTTTAACATAGGATACCATAACCCTAATTTTTTTTTTTTTTATCAAATTGAGGTGTAATTTGCTCTTGTAATATATATGCTAGCATTGTAATTCAATGATAACAACTCCACTTATATGCTAGCGCTGTAATTCAATGATTTACTGCAAGTACCAAGTCTTTCTGATAGATGCCCCCATTGCTAAAAGTTGGCTGTTTGCTTACAGTCTAATGCCATTGATATAGTCTTCTGGTTATTGTTTTCTTATAGATCAGCATGACAATGCCAAGTTTGAACATGACTGCACTATAAGATTGAGGCAGCCAAAATAATCTTTATAAGTAGAGTGGATTCCACCACTCTATTCCTTTCACCGGATCCACTCCCTCACACCTGCCAATCTTCACCCTTGGACCGAGCCCCTTATGTGTTATTATGTGTAAATCAACCGTTAAAAACAAAACTTCCAACATGTTGGTCAACTTGGATTAACTTCTTGACAGGTTGCCTTCGAAACTCATAAACAATCTTGTCTTTCTACTTAACAAAATCTCCACAATGATCAGTTCACTCATTCTCTCTATATAACCTTCAAAAACGGATCACAACCTAGTTTCTCCATTAACCAACCTTTGTCTCTTCACTGCTCTGTTTCTTCTAGCAAGAACAGCTTCAGGTTCTGTAAAGCCTAACAACAAAACCTGTGAGCCCAAAACCTGTCGGGCCGAAACATGACTATAAGCTACCCACTCCATATCTAGGGCCGGCAAGAATCCTCCTATGGCAGTTCTGGATTCCAACTTAACAGCCAGTTATGTGGACTATAAGTTGTTTGAAAATTTGACAAACTAAAGCCCAGAGAAACCTGAGATTTTGAAGGACACAAATGATCTGCCCTCTATCTCGGCACCACCCCTGTTTCTAAATAATAGCAGGAGCTCTTAAGCTTTGGTGAAGCCCGGAACCGAGTCCTCTTAATCCCTAGATCACTAAACATGTCCATTTTGGTGTTAAGATTTTCATAATATTATGTAAATATTTTATAATCAGGTAAATATTATGTAATCTTTTAGTTATGTCAACTATACGATCTTAGAATATTCTAAAGATTATGTAATCTCCTAATTATGTCAGACAAAATATTATGTAATCCGCAATTGACATAATTAAAGGATTTAGGAGATCGTATACTCCCTATATAAAGGGTGTAACTTCTTAGTGATAAATCAATGAATTGAAAACATACAATTCTTCAATTTTCACATGGTATCAAAGTCAGGTTCTGACCTAAAAAATTGCTCGTAGAGCAACCGTCAGAAAATTAACTGGCAAATAACCATTATCCAGTTGTCGTCAATCCAAGAAGGAGAAAACGGCCTCAACCAATCAAACCAAACCACCACTGATATCTCATCTAAACAACCATTCTCCAACCATCCTATTCCATTCTAGAAACAACTGCCCGATTTGCCCAGTTTTTGCCAAGAAGCCGACACCAAACAACTCTAGAAAAAGTCTAGCCATCAAATCCCCTAAGAACCAACAACCATTTTTTCAACCACCAAACACCCAACAGGCTAAAAAAAAAAAAAAAAAAAAAACCAAACCATAACTCCAAACAATGTCAACATCAAGTCAACGCCAAATTCCAGCCACCTTTAGCCAATTATTCAATAAACAATCCAGTTTCCATTGGTTGATCCCAATCGTCGATCTACACAATTTCTGCTAGTTGATCTGCTGTTGTTGCCGTCTACTGCCCATTTGCTATTATCGTCCGCTGCCGATCTGCTATCATAGAAACTAATGTCGTCGAACTAACGGCTGCTGTTGAGAGGAGCCACCAATTTTTTTACCGTGAGTTTGTTTATATTTTTTACGAACTCTCTCTTTTCTTTCGTGTTTTTGTAAAGAAAAAAAGAAAAATAAAAAAAAAAAATGTCAAAAAAAAAAAGTCGGAAAAAAGTCAAAGTAAAAGGTCAAAAAAAAGTCAAATAGTTAAAAAAAAAAATAGGGAGGGTCAAATAGTTCAAAAAAAAGGTCAAGGTCAACAAAGTCAAACAAAAAAACAGGGGGAGGATGTGTGGAGAAATTCTACAAAACCAGGTTCCAAATTTGGAAGCAAGTTACTCAGAGACGACTAAACCTGGCATGCTCAATAATGACAAAATAAAAAGTTCTATTGATGTTGTTGTGGAAAAGAAAGCAGATGTCCAACAATCTTCATCATTTGTAGCTACTGTTGGAAATGATGGTAAGTCTTTAAATATGTGTACATTTGTTTCTAATAGTGCATGGATAATTGATTCTGGTGCTACCGATCATATGACATTTCATTCTAGGCATGTTTCTAACCTTAAGTCATCCTCACAAAACTTTGTTTCTACTGCCAATGGTGAATCTAATTGGGTCATTAGAGAAGGTTCGTTAACCCTAAAAAACTCTTTACACTTAAATTCTATCTTAGTTGTCCCATTCCTAAATTATAACTTGTTGTCAATCTCCAAAATAACCAAACGCTTATCTTGTGTGGTGATTTTTTGGCCCGAATTTTGTGAGTTTAAAAGTATTCAAACAAAGTAGACGATTTGTTGTGGTATTAGACAGGTGCAATTGTATTACTTGGATTTAGAGTCACAAAGTTCATCGGCGCCTCGGACATGCTTCGTTTGGCTATCTGAAGAAACTTTTTCCAAGTTTGTTTGAAAAAAATGATATCAATAACTTCCGTTGTGATGTTTGTGAACTATCAAAAAGCCATCAAGTCCTATTTACAGCAACAATCAACAAAAGTCCAAGTCCTTTTATGCTTATATATTCAGATGTCACAAGTTACTACTTTAGGTGGATCCCATTGTTTTGTTACTTTTATTGATGACTATACGAGAATGACTTGGGTATGTCTAATGAAATCTAAAGGGGAGGTTAATTTACTCTTATAGAGATTTCACAAAATGGTTCGTGCGCAGTATAATGCATAGGTTCAAGTCCTTCAAAGTGACAATGGAGGAGAATATCAAAGTTCAAATCTTCAACAGTACTTGGCAACACATGGTATCATTCATCAGACTACTTGTCCCAACACACCCCGACAAAATGGTGTTGCTGAGGGAAAAAATCGGCACTTATTGAAGGTCGTTCGTGCCTCATTAATCGAGGCTCACATGCCGTTATCCTTTTGGGGAGAAGCACTTACTTCTGCAACCTACCTAATCAATCGAGTACCCTCTAGTTCTCTTCGGTTCGAGACACGTTTTCAGGCTCTTGGTAAAGCAGTGAATGCTCTAATGGTCTCGAACTTACCGCCTTATGTTTTTGGCTGTATCGCACTTGTTCATCTCCATAAACATCAACGCAACAAGTTGTCCCCTAGTGCATTGAAATGTGTTTTCGTTGGGTATGGTGTTCATCAAAAGGGGTATCGATGTTATCATCGTCCAACTCAACAAACGTTTGTAACGATGGATGTTGTTTTCCATGAAGAGTTGATGTATTTTCCTTCTGAGTCTGAACTTCAAGGGGAGCATTGTCAAGAAGAAATTCAGACTTTTGACTATGTTGTCCAAGATGATGTTCAAGATGTGGGAGATCATGAGTCACAAACTAGGCCTATTGTTCGACAAGAAGATGAAGTGGATGATGGTAATGTGGATGTGGTATCAAACTCGTCCATAGAAGCTTATCAGTCTGAGTCTCTTATTCTTGGTATGTCACAACCATCATTTATTGAGAATGTTCCTGATTTAGAGTCTGAACCAATTAGGAAACAGTTAACACCACGTAGTACTAGAGGGATTCCCAAACCAACATACGAACCATAGCTATCTAGTAAAGTCAAATGCCCCATGAGTCATTATGTGTCTAACCATCGTCTATCAGAATCGAATATGTCATTTGTGAATCAATTATCTACTGTATCTATTCCTAACAGTGTGCATCAAGCCTTATCTGATCCAAAATGGAAAGTTTCTATGAATGAGGAAATGAAATCGTTATAGAAGAATGAGAATTGGGAACTTGTTGATCGTCCCTTCCACCCGGAAAAAAGACTGTTGGATGTCGATGGGTTTGCACTGTGAAGTATAAAGCTGATGGTACAATTGAGAGATTCAAAGCAAGACTAGTAGCAAAAGGGTACACCCAAACCCATGGGATCGACTATACATAGACATTTGCACCCGTGGCTAAAATCAACACGATACGTGTCTGATTATCTTTAGCTACAAACCTGGATTGACCATTACAGCAGTTCGATGTGAAGAATGCTTTCCTACATGGAGAATTATCTGAAGAAATCTATATGGATCCTCCACCAGGGTGTATTTTACGAGTGAAACATAGCCAAAAGGTATGTAAGTTAAAGAAGTCACTGTATGAGTTAAAACAATCTCCGAGGGCATGGTTTGGGAGGTTCACCAAAGCTATGAAGTTTTTTGGCTACAATCAGAGCAATTCAAATCACACACTATTCCTTAAAAAATAGCAAGGAAAGATCACTACACTTATTGTATATGGGGATGATATGGTGGTTACAGTAAATGATCCAGAAGAAAGGAAGGCATTGCAAAAGTACTTATCAGAAGAATTCGAGATGAAAGACCTAGGTTCTTTGAAATATTTTCTCGGAATTGAAGTGTCTCAATCTAACAGAGGTATCTTTCTATCACAAAGAAAGTATGCCTTGGATGTGTTGTAGGAAACTGGTATGTCAGCATGTCAACCAGCTAATACACCAATCGAATAAGGCTTGAAATTAGGAGTTGAGACTGATCAAGTACCAGTTGACAAAGGGAGATACTAGAGACTTGTGGGAAGATTGATGTATTTGTCTCACACTATGCCAGATCTTGCTTATGCATTAAGTATAGTCAGTTAGTTCATGCATAATCCTGGAGATGACGGATCATGTCTTGATATCAACGAGCGACATGAGCGTTATGCGTATCCTGAGATATTTAAAACATGCTCCTGGAAAGGAAATCTTATTTTCTAAAAATAAGGACTACCAAAATGTGCATGCGTATATTGATGCTGATTAGGCTAGAGCAATGGATGACAAACGATCTACTTCTGGTTATTTCACTTTTGTAGGAGGTAATCTAGTCACGTGGAGAAGCAAGAAACATAATGTTGTGGCACGCTCAAGCGTTGAAGCAGAATTTAGGGGAATGGCACTTGGGATTTGTGAAGCTTTGTGGCTAAGATTTCTACTACAAGATTTGGGTTATCAACATAATCAACCAATCCAGTTATATTGTGATAATAAAGCAGCATGTGACATTGCTCACAATCCAGTTCAACATAATCGTACGAAGCACATTGAAGTAGATAGATTTTTCATCAAAGAAAAATTGGATGAAAATATTATTGAACTACCCAAGATTCGATCAGAGGGTCAATTGGTCGATATTCTTACCAAGGCTATCTCCAAACTATTTTCTCATAAGTGTTAGACAAGTTGGGCATGTGTGACATCTATGCACCAACTTGAGGGGGAGTGTTAAGATTTTTATAATATTGTGTAAATATTATATAATCTTTTAGTTATGTCAGGTATACGATCTTAGAATATTCTAAAAATTATGTAATCTCCTAATTATGTCAGACAAAAAATTATGTAGTCCGCAATTGACATAATTAGAGGATTTAGGAGATGGTATACTCCCTATATAAAGGGTGTAACTCCTTAGTGATAAATCAATGAATTGAAAACATACAATTGTTCAATTTTCACATCTGGATCTTATCATCACCCTTTTCATGACATTTCCAAGCTTTGCATCTCTATTATTAGCAGAGTATGTGAAAGAAAATGAAAGCCGACCATTTAAACGTACAAACAAGAAGTTTATCTTAAAACAAGTACAAACAAGAAGTTTGTTCCAGAAGAACTACAAACAAGATTAAGAGTCGAAAACCCAGGCAATCATAAGCCACATTATTAATAGCTGCATGGGTGTGATTGTTTGTTTGACCCAAGTACGTAGAGAATCATCTAACTCATGAGCCAGACAATCAAGGACAACACTATCAAAAGCACCATCAGTAACAGTACTATTCGCAGTATAAGTGAAAGAAAATTAGAGTCTGACGGCCGCCAGTTGTCCTCACCGTCTTCCTCATCGTCCCTATTGCGTCGTCTTCGTAGTCTGCGTATATGACTTGGGCGTATGTTCTCAGCTCGCCCACCCTTGCTATACTTTATATGTTTAGTCTTTTGGAAGACAGTATGTTCGTCCTGAAAATAAATAATAAACAGAATCCGTACCAGTTACTAGTATGGTCATCATTAATTTCATAAGAGCATATGCATAAGCAATTCTAGACTCTAAATACCTTCGGATAGAAACCTATAGGGGCAGACTTGAAACCTTTGTTACTGAATCCACCATTGAAATCCACTACCATCAGGCTATCAACCTGTGTACATGGGCAGCAAGCACAAATTTTAAACTAACAGTTATAGAAATAATCCGATCAAGCTACTCATGCAAGCCTCTTGCATCTCGCATGAACAAGTAAAAGGATCATGACAAATGAAAAACAGAGCACGAACTCATGACCATGGAAAAACAGAGCAGCCACACTGTTTCATAAGGTATGCTACTTATAATCCAATCACAGAACACCATATTGATGGTAATTAAGCAGTATCTCTAATTGCATTTTGAACAATATCAAGCATCATTAATTTTATGAGAAAATAGTCAAGTACATGATGGATATCAAAAATAAGATGTGAAGAGACTAAGAACAAGAATATAATGTATAAAATATAATTGATACGAACCGTATAAGCTTCGAATTCACAGAATGGTGAACCGCTTGCCCTCAAAATGCTTTGATTTTGCACTGCACAACGAGAGAAAGCTGAATTTACCACAAGCAGAAATCCAAGAAATTTAAAAGCATAGTTAAGCCAAGAAAACCTTAAGAGATAATGGTATGTAAATGAGTTCTCCCACAGTTTGGTGACTTCAAGTTTAATTGATTGCCAAGTGAAGAGAAAGAAAAACCTGAAGGAGAAAGGGTTTGAGCTGAATAACGCTTAAGCTCCTCTTCAACTGGCAGGCTCAAAAACTTAACCTCCAGTTTGGACATTTTCTCATCAACTTCTTCTAAACTCATTCCATGATCGATCAGATACATGTCAAGATTTATGTTAATAAAATATGGGATGAAATTTATAAGTTAACAGATCAATCTATCACCTGGAGAAAGCCATAACACTTGCAGGAATCGCCAATTTGTTGAGCAAGCTGGCTTTTACCACATCCCAAGTCAACAATTAGGATGCATTCGAATTCAGAAACTTCAGATAGCCTGCGTCCCTTGGAGGGTTTCGGCAACTTTGACTAACAAAGACTACGAAGTAGAGAAAATAGAACGTCGGTTTCGATAATGCAAAGCTGGTTAGAAATGTAAGGAAGAGAGGCAAATATGGCTCGAAATGAAGAGCTTTATTCCACCACTCTATATTCTATTCCATTAACCGGACCCACTCCCTCGGTTGTTTCTTTTATTATTCAAAACACGTGTCCTATTAAATTCTTTTCTTCTTCTTTTTTTTTTTTTTTTAAACATTGTATTTTAATATGTTTAATTTATTTTTAGATCACTGATTATTTGGAACCTTGAGGTTATGTTCCATATATATATATATATATTGCCACCAAAACTTTATTAAATATATTTTTCACCCTTAGTTTGGTTTATACTAATTTTAAAGTTAATAAATTTTTAAAAATAAAGTCAATTATTAAAAAAAAAATCCAAAAAAAAAATTATAAAAATTTGCAGCTTCGTGAAGTGAAGTAAATCTAGTCGCTGTACGAACTTAAGTCGTTTTCTACTTTTCTTTACTTCTTGTGTACGCATTGAAGTTTCAACACATGGGAAAGTAGAAGTGGCAATGATGTGCTCACTGCTCCCCAAAACATGCAACTATTAACCACTCATTCCCGTCTTTACGGGAAAAGGCTATGAATAATTGGAATATTGGAGTATCAGAAATGAAGACTCTACTCACCAAGCAATTAATACAAAGTCAAGAAAGGAGAAAGGAGGGAATGAATCATAATAAAACGCATGTTTCCACCTTCGCATTAATATTCAAACACGGTCTTTGTAAACCCTTAAATAAGGAAAACGGTATCAGTATAATGATTTGTAGACCTTCTTAGGCAATTAAGTTTTAATATTTTCACGATCTAACTATGTTAAAATAATATTGGTAAGTTATATATCAATTTCAAAGTTTCAATTATGAAATAAACGAATCGGTCTATCCAAAAAAACAATTGTAATAAGGTTATAATTTCCTAACAAAAGGAGATGAGTGTCGGATTAGGTTAATCGGATCATAATTGGCTTCTTTTAACTATTAATGTTTTGGGTTAACATATGATTATATTTACCAATTAAATTATATATGCAGCCCATTTGCTAGTACCATATAAATTATTTATGTAATGAAACAAATAAATATCATAATTTAATTAGTACATACCGGTGGAGTTGCAGAGGTAGATGCGGATGCTTCTCCTTCAATGGCTTTGTACTCATTCATTTTCCACTCAGTTTTTCTTCCAGACGGAGCTCTTCCTCTATAGAAAACCATTGTTTCTCAATAAATTTAATACATATGTGACTCCCATTTATATAAGTTCTTTTTCTTTTGATGATATATAAGAGACTAAAACTAATCTCAATTTACAAGTGTTTCTCACGGTATTTCAGTGTTTTTATTTTTCTCACAATGAAGCTTGGAATTTGATTACTATGACCATGGTGATCTATTAATCTCTTAATCATGTAGATTGATTTGTTCCATGCTTGGATTGAATATCTTAAACTCTTTCCTATATTTTCAATAACCAAATAAACTAAATATTTAAAGCAAGAAACTTGTTTTTATTTTATTACTTAAAATTGAATCGCATTACAACACCAAAATTTTGCCGAATACATGACACATTTCCTTTTCTTTTTTTAAGTTTGTGAGTGCTTATAGAATTTATAGTGAAATAGAACGATAAATGAAGTAAAAAATATTTTCATGGATGTTTCTATATATATTTTAATTAAATCTTAAATGGTAGCATATGATATATATATATATATTTGCTATAAATCTACCATTTGATGATGAATAAATATTAAAAGAAGAATAATTATTCCCCCTTATCAAGTATTGTATAATAACTCGTAGTTTTAAATTTTTTTTTTTTTTTTTAATAATTTTATGGACCTCCTATACTATAGGTCCTTATTATAGGGTGAAATCGAGAATCCAATTATCCATCCGGGCCAAACAGTTGGAGCCCAGAACACAAACTACAATGCAAGGCTAAAAATTTCAACTCTGGTCAAGGTCCAGCCCACATCATAAAATTCCTGAATTCTGATGTCCATCGAGGCAATTTATAGTATAACACACGTGTATATATTGGCTCTGCAAGAAGCTTTGTGAGAAGATAAGAAACTTTGTGGAGAGGCTAGATAGTGTGGTATTAAATGTATAGGGAAGCCATATATCTGGGACATTTATATATTAGGATATTGTGGTTAGTTTTTCTATTTGTTTCTTGTAAAATAAAAAATTGTATGTCTTTAAGAAAACTATTTGATAAAGAAGACAATTATAAAAAGGAATAGAATATAGGAGTTCTAATTAGAATTGAAATATGAATCCTATTAAAAAAAAATATATCTCATATACTACTTATAAATATAGGGATGATAACTCATTCAAGATTATGAGAGAATATTAGAATGTGAGAGCACATGATATTTGATGTAAAGGTTATTAAACGCCAAAAATAACATCATGGGGAGAGTGTCTTAAAAACTGGGATTGTTTCCACTCCAGTACCGGTTGAGTATGGTTAGAAACTATAATTTTTTTGCTCTGTTTTATGTATTGGGTTTATGGTGTCGTGTACTATTGTATATTGTGTTCATGAAATTATAATGGATTTTCTCATCCGTAGATATAAACAGGTTATGTCGAACCACATAAATATCCTCTCTCTCTCTCTCTCTCTCTCTCTCTCTCTCTCTCTCTCTCTCTCTCTCTCTCTCTCTCTCTATATATATATATATATATATATATATATATATATATATATATATATATATATATATATATATATATATATATATATAACGTGTCTTTTACTCCACTTGTGAAAACAACCCGCGGCAACAGCATGTACTTATATCCTAATGTCTTCAGTTTATAACATTTCTCCTTTCATTCTTCAATTTATAAGTTTTCTCCCTTTACTTATTTAGTAAATGCACTCGTGCTGGTATCTATAATCATCGTTAATTAACCTAATATATTGAGGAAACATGTTAAGTGTTACTTTTATTTTACATTTGTTTTGTTTTTGTTTTTGTTTTTTTTCTTATTATTGAAAATTTTCTTCAATTTTGGTTTTTAATCTGATTACATTGGAAATTTTCTTATTTTTATAAAATCAAATAATAAAAGGTATCGAAGTAACGGGGCCACAAAGTGAGCACTTTAATGTTTCTTATTTTTGTGGAAAATCTTAATTGAATTCTTGGCTATCTCCTCCATGAGTGGACTGTCTCCAAGATTCTGACCAATATAAGAAACAAATAAAACGGAAAAGACTTTTGTTTGTTTACCCTCTGGTTTGATTTTTTGTTAATCGCTCATTAATTATCAGCAACATGAGCATGCATACACGCTGTTAATCGCTCATTAATTATCAGACATTTCTTAATTTAGGGAGGGTGGTGCTTTCTCTCCCGAAAAACCAGTTCAATTAACGGTTCAGTGGTTATTTTACAAAATAAAGTATGGTCATCATTAATTTCATAAGAGCATATGAATAAGAAAATTCTAGACTCTGTATGCCTTCGAATAGAAACCTGTAGTGGCAGATTTGAAATCTTTGTTACTGAATCCACCATTCAAATCCATTAAGCTGCTGATATATTCATCCTTTTTTTACACATCATCAAGGCCCTAAACGCCGCCGTTGCATCCAACCGCCATAGGTCCCACTCGTCGTCCCATAGTTTCTTTATTTGCCCTTTGATAGCTGACGTGTGTTCTCTTTTATCTCCCTCACCGCTTCCTCATCCACCCCTACTCCCACCCTCCTTTTCCTTCAAGATCTCAACTTTCTCCGCCGTGTACTCCCTGAAACACCTCTCGAAACTTGACTAGAAAGTGGTGGAGAATGTTTTGATGTTCAAGCAGAGAATTCTTGTTGGTCGTGATATCAAGACCCTTGTAGACTTGCATTTTATTGGAGTTGATGATTTCAGAAAGGAAATACCTGGTGGCGAGACTGCATGAACGTCAAAACATTCCCCACCACTTTCTCAGCGAGTTCCACTCGCAGGACATCGAGTTGACTCCCCTCGAGTTCCGCCACCTCGCTTACTTAACCATCTCCGATATTATCTCCCGTAGAAGAAAAGTGTTGAAGAATGATTCAAAGCTTGACTTGGTCTTTGGTTTGTTAGTAGTGGTCCATATTTTTCTAGTTCTGTTAGTCAAATAAGGGGTCTGATATTGTGGCCAGAATCCCGTTAGTAGCTGTAGTTGTTGAGTAAATCTCTGTTAATTTGTTTCTAGTTTTAAGCCCATATATAGGCACTTTCACTTCAGTAAATTAATGAGTAAGCTTCAATATTCTGCATTTCTTTTTATTATCCTCTTTGTTGCAACTTCTTAATTGAATACTCTGTTTTAAATCCCCAACATTTTTGGTATCAGAGCCGTGAGCATTGAGAGTAGAGAGAGCTAAACACGTGAGTTGAGTGAAACACCTAAGGGTCTGCTTGGGAGTTTTTTTTTCACTGGTTTTAGGGGGTTTTTAATTAGACTGGTTTTGAGGTGCTTAAAAACCTCTACTTGCCAGATTTTTAATAGGCTGGTTTTAAGGAGTTTAAAAACCCCCCAAAACCAGTGTAGTGTATTTTTGAGGGGTTTATAAAACACCCCAAATCGGGGTGTTTTCACTGGTTTAAAACTTTTATCCCCAAAAAACCCCTTTCCACTCCCTTTTACAAATCTATCGCTGCTGTAGATTCTCTCTAGCACATAGATTTCTCAAATCTGTCATTCCTGTTCTCTTCTCTCTAGCACACAATTCTCTTGCTGCTGCACACGAATGGTTTTAATTTGCTGCACACAAAGCCCTTTGCCGCACACAACTCGTTTGGGTTTGTATTAGATTCTCCTCACTTTCAACAAATTAGGCGTCAACCAAGAGAATAATTACACGAGATAAGGTGATTTCCCATCTGGGTTCTTGCTTCTTTTATGAATTTGTCAATGTATTTGCATGATTGATCATTCGTCACTTTTGCTTCTGTTGAATGTGATTGTCATGATTGGATTTTGATGCCTGTTTATGAGTTGATTCTTTATATCACTAGCTTTTATTTGATAATAGGAGGAGATGGTCATGGGTAGTGCTATTGATTGGTGGACTTTTGGTATTTTCTTGTATGAATTACTGCTGTTCTAAACTTGTATGACCAAATATGGCATTATTGTTAAAGTTATTTTGAAAGTTGGATTTGAACTCAAGACATGTCAGTAGTGTTGTTTAAGGGGAGGAGTGATGTAAGCCTGATAAGTCCATTTTTACCAGAAAATCTGAAATTTACGGTGGAAGACAAAGTGCTTCTTTGTGTCGTTTAGCTAGGAAACAAAATGATATTATCTTTTTGATCAGTATTGATCAATATTTAATGCTATTGTATTTCCTTAGAAAACTCTTGCATAATGAACTGATTCATTGAATTGGTGGAGATGTTTCTCTGCAGAAGAAACTAATTTGGCAATTCCATTTGAGAGCTTTATTTTATCTTACAATTATATTTGAGATTCCTCATTTTAGCAATTGAAATAAGATCTTCTAGTCAGACCATCATTGTATCCTTTCTTTCTAGTTATTATTATTATCATTATCATATTTTAAAATGTTCAAGATGATGACAAACTAATATTGATGATGAGGTCCTTATTTTAATGCCTAGAAGAGGTGGGGAGGCTATATAATTCGAGCACACACACACACACACACACACACACACACACACACATATATATATATATATATATATATATATATATATATATATATATATATATATATATATATATATATATATATATATATATATATATATATATATATATATATATATATATATATATATATATATATATTCTCCTTTCCTTTTGTAATGAATTTCATATTGAACAAAAAACCCATATTATGAATTCATAATCAAATGCCAAATTTACTCTGTATTTCGCTAGATTAGTGATCATCCAATACATGGATTCTTGCTCTTATATCTATATAGGAATTGACCTCCCTTGTAGTTTAATCTAATAAAAGCAGATGCAGAGTTTATATTTCTCATCAACGGTCTTTTCTGGAATTTTTAAAATCTATCATGCAATGCATCAAAAATCTCCCTTCTAATCGGTCAACTGTGTAGAACAGCAGTAATTTCTTGTATAAAGCTTGAAAACAAATTAATTTAGGTATGTTACTGTTGTTCTAAACTTCTCTCAACTGTTTCCTCATTTGTTCCACCCAATAAAGATGATAATTTGATGAGGGGTTAGCAGAGTAGGCGGGTGACATGAGATGGCTTCAATGGAAGATGTATGGAAATAGTCAATGGAAGAGAGACAGGTGTTGGATCAAAAAGGGCTATCTGGGGTAGTAAGTTTAACCAGAACTGGACATTTGTGGAGCTATCAATTGAGTTTAACCAAGACTAAGACATTTGTCGAGATATCAATTATTGTTTCTGTAGTGATTATGTAGTATCTTATAGTTTGCACTTTGCTGTACAAATAAAAGGATTGCAACACATTGGCAATATATCGTACTTGGGATCTGAATATAGGCGTTGGCTGAAATGAGAGAACAAAATTACAGATAGCTAAGTGAGGCCTATATGGTGGCTAGCATGATTGATACCATGAACTGATGTCTTCTTTGCTTCAACACCAATTAGTGCACCTAAAAAAAAAAAAAAAACTGATTGACCCAGTTTTTATTCTCTCACACTTTATCTGAAAATTAGTTTTTGAAAAAGAATTGGATCGTAGTGTAAACTTTAACAGTGTCCTCGAAAGAATGAGCAAAATAAAGAGCATTGAGAATCAAAAATTTGCGTGGAAGAGAGCAAGTGACGGAATTAGTAATAAGATAATCACCAAAAAGGAAGATAGGCTTTCTTGTTAACTACTACACTAGGCTTTCTTGTTAACTGCTACACAAAAGAATGAATTTATAATTCTTTCGTGTTTTTATACACGGCAAAAGGGTAGACAAACAAAAAGGATCCAAAGAGAGATAGATGTTAACTACAACACAAAAGAATGAATTTATAATTCTTTCGAAAATTATATCATAGCTAAATATATTACTTATGGCTCACATGTTTTACTTTTGATGTAGGAATTGAATTAATTATAAAGTTAATAAAAGCTGTTGTGTGAAAATTGAATTAAGCAAATGTTTTAAAGCTGAGCCAAAATGTAGGCATTATTTGTATTTATCAAAGTTAATTAAGCAAAAGAGAGTGTTTTAACTTTATAGGTATATATGTAAATTTATCATTTTAAAAAACTATCAGAACCGTTGGAAAATAAACTCCCAAGCACAGGTTAGGTGTTTTAAAAACCGCTACTAAAAACTCCTCAAAACCGCTACGGTGGTTTACCCTCAAAACTGCTACGATGGTTTACTCTCATAACCGCTACCCTGAAACTCCCAAGCAGACCCTAAGAGATTATGGCTGGCAACGGAAATGCAATGAGTTCCACACAACCACTCATTCCCGTCTTTACGGGAAAAGGCTATGAATATTGGAGTATTAGAATGAAGACTCTACTCACCTCTCAAGATCTTTGGGACTTTGTAGAAAAACGGGTATGATGATTCTGATAACGAAATCAGATTGAAGGACAACAAAAAGAAGGATTCCAAGGCATTAGCAATCATCCAGCAAGCTGTCCATGATAGTGTTTTCTCAAGAATTGCAAGCAGCGACTACATCGAAGCAAGCTTGGTTAAGTCTGCAGAAGGAGTTCCAAGGTGATTCAAAAGTAAGGCTGGTGCGACTACAATCTTTCCACCGTAACTTTGAAACTCTGTATATGCCAAATATAGAATCAGTGCAAGATTTTTTGTCTCGAGCAATGGCAATAGTTAGTCAAATGCAATCCTACGGAGAGACGATTTCTGATCAAACAGTTGTTGCAAAGGTATTAAGAAGCTTGACTCCAAAATTTGATCATGTAGTTGCCGCAATAGAAGAGTCAAAGGATTTGTCAGTTTTTTCATTTGATGAACTAATGGGATCTTTGCAAGCTCATGAGTCAAGAATCAATAGATCACTTGAAAAGAATGAAGAAAAGGCATTTCAAGTGAAAGAGGCAACCATCCAAAACCGGAGAAATTGAAAGTTCAACCAGTAGGGGCCTATGGAAGTGGAGGATTCGTGGTCGTGGTCGTGGCAGAGAAAAGGTAGAAGTCAATTTGACCAGCAACAAAGGTTGTCCAAGTGAGCAAAGAAGTTACAAGGAGTGGTATTCAATGCCATCATTGCAAAAAGTTTGGTCATTAAGAAAGCGGATTGTTGGTACAAAGATCAACAAGTGAATTATGCAACAAAGAATGGTGAAGAAAGTAAGCTTTTTATGGCCCATTTTGGATACTAACTATGAGTCAAGTGATGTGTGGTTTGTAGACAGCGGCTGTTCAAATCACATGACAGGCATAAAATCCTATGTTCAAAGAGCTTGATGAGACACGTAAGATGCAGGTCAAGCTTGGAAATGGTAAAGAAATTCAGGTTGAAGGGAAAGGTACAGTGGCAATCAAAACTAGCCATGGTAAAGTAAAACTCTTGCACAATGTTCAGTTTGTACCTTGATTTGGGATACAATTTATTAAGTGTTGGGCAACTAATGGCTGGTGAATATTCTGTGGTGCATGTGTTATTAAAGATAAGCATTTAGGGCCAAACACTGATCAATGTTAACATGACTCAAAACAAAATGTTCCCACTAGAAGTCTCAAACATGGGAAATTTTGTTCTTGCTGCTGGTGGAAAAGATGACTCGAAGCTATGGCATTTGCGATATGGGCATTTAAACATCAAGGGCCTGAAAATTGCTGAGTGGAAAAGGTATGGTTCTTGGACTGCCAAAAATTGACATTATTGAATTATGTGAAGGATGCATCTATGGAAAGCAAACTAGAAAGTCGTTTCCAATTGGAAAGGCTTTGGAGGGCTTCAAGTTGTCTTGAATTGATACATGCAGATTTATGTGGGGCCTATGGACACTAAATCTTTTGGTGGGAGTCGTTATTTTTTACTATTTACTGATCATTATAGCCATATGAGTTGGGTTTATTTTTTGGAAAACAAGTCTGAAACATTTGAGAATTTCAAGGCAATTCAAAGCCATGGTTGAGAAACAAAGTGGACTTTACATTAAAGTTCTTCCGCACAGATAGAGGTGGTGAGTTCTTGTCCAAAGGAATTTAACCATTTTTGTAAAAGAAATGGTATTCACAGAGAGTTGACAGCTCCTTACACTCCAGGGGCAAAACGGTGTTGTCGAGCGGAAGAATCGTACAGTTGTGGAGATGGCAAGAAGTATGTTCAAGCAAAGGGACTTTCAAATCAATTTTAGGTTGAAGCTGTGGCAACGACAGTCTATCTATTGAATCTTTCACCCATAAGAGTTGTCTTGAATCAAACTCCATATGAAGTTTGGCTTGGTAAAAAACCATCCATAAGTCACCTAAGAGTCTTTGGTTGTATTGCCTATGCTTTATGGTAAATTCAAAAATTCGTCATAAACTTGATGAAAAATTTGAAAAATGCATTTTTGTTGGTTATTGTACACAATCCAAAGCATACCGGTTATATAACCCTCTTAGTGGCAAGATAATAATAAGCAGGAATATAGTATTTGATGAAGATGCAAGTTGGGATTGGCATGGAAGTGATGAGAACATGCAAAAACATATTCCAATATACAATGGGACCTCTCCAAATGAAAGTCAAGAGCCATCTCCGTCAACGTCACCAAGCTTATCATCCTCAGCGTCACCAAGTTCATCATCCAAAACCTTGAGCCAAAACTCTACATTCACCTCTGAAGAGTTTTCAAATGAGACACCACCAAGAAAGTTTAGATCCGTGAATGACATATATGAATCTTGTCAATTTGCTCTTGTTATTTCAGATCCAATAACTTATGAAGAAGCAGCAACAAAGGAAGAATGGCAACGAGCAATGAAGGAAGAGCTGATAGCAATCCAAAAGAATGAAACATGGGAGATGGTGGAATTACCTGAAGGCAAAAATGCAATTGGCTTGAAAGTGGGTATTCAGAACAAAATATCATGCAAATGGAAGTATACAAAAGCACAAAGCTAGGCTTGTGGCGAAGGGATATGCGCAGCAATATGGTATTGATTTCGAAGAGACTTTTTCTCTAGTAGCTCGTTTTGAAACTGTGAAGAATTGTCTTAGCCTTGGCTACACAATTACGTTGGCTTGTTTATCAATTTGACGTCAAATCTGCGTTTTTGAATGGAAAATTTACAAGAAGAAGTTTATGTAACTCAACCTGAAGGTTTCATAGCAGAAGGCAAAGAAGCAAAGGTATACAAGCTACAAAAGGCGTTGTATGGATTGAAGCAGGCTCCACGGGCATGGTACAGTAAAATTGATAGATATTTTCCAGCAAAGTGGGTTCATAAGGAGTGAGAATGAGCCAATTCTTTACTTGAAAAAGGAAGGTAAAAATGATTTTATCATAGTGTGTCTTTCGCTTGATGAAATCATTTACACAAGCTCTTCTGACTCCCTTGTGGCTGAGTTTAAATCGTACATGATGAATGAGTTTGAAATGTCAGATATGGGTTTACTACATTATTTTCTTGGCCTTGAAGTACAACAAGTAGAAGATGGAATTTTTATTTGACAAAGAAAATATGCCAAGGATCTTCTCAATAAATTTGGCATGCTCAATTGCAAATCTATAGCTACACCAATGAACATTAATGAGAAATTGCAACTTGAAGATGGAGTGTAAATGGCTGATGCTAAAAGTTTCAGAAGTTTAGTCGGAGGCTTGATTTATCTAACCCACACTAGGCCCGATATTGCATTTTCTGTTGGTATGATTTCCAAGGTTTATGCAACATCCTTCAAAGCAACATTTTGGAGCAGCAAAGCGGGTCTTGCGTTACATTGCAGGAACTATGGATTATGGAATTTGTATTCAAAAGTTTCCAATTTCAGATTATGTGGGTTCACTAACAGCGATTGGGCAAGTTCGTTAGACGATATGTGAAGAAATGAATTTGTAACATAAAAATGAATTCGTTTTGTTGAATTAACTTGAAAGATACAAAGGTTACAGCTTATATATAGGAGCTTCAACACTTTATCATGTAACAAACTACAACCAACTGAAACAAATTCTTAACTAATTATCAAACTAATTCCTAACTAATTAACAAACTAATAACTGGCTTAACAAACTAATTATTAAGTGTTAGGATTAGTTGAAATCCCCCCTCAAGCTGGAGAATGGATAGACAAGAAGTAATGCTTGAAACGAAGCACGAGCGAGAGACTTGGTGAAGAGATCAGCTAATTGATCTGAAGAAGAACAAGGCATGAGATGTATTAGACCTGCTTTAACCTTCTCACGCACAATATGACAGTCTATCTCTGTGTTTGGTACGTTCATGGAAGGTTGGATTTGCAGCAATATGAAGTGTAGATTTATTGTCGCAAAAAAATCAGTGCAGGATGAGGATGTGATACATGAAGATCTCGGAGCAAATAAGCAAGCCACTGGAGCTCACAAGTGACAGAAGCTAAAGCATGATATTCTACTTCTGACGAAGAGCGGGACACTGTGGGCTGTTTCTTAGCATGCCAACTAATCAAAGATGAACCAAGAAAGGTGCAGAAACTAGTGACTGACCTCCTGGTATCTAGACAGCCAGCCCATTAATCGAAATCACTGAAAGCTTTCAGTGTTAATGAAGAAGAGGCAGAGAAAAAAAACCAAGAGCAGGGTAGTTCTTGAGGTAACGCAAGACATGATGCGCAGCTTGTAAATGCAAAGAAGTAGGCTTGTCCATATATTGACTAAGTTGTTGTACAGCAAAAGATAAGTCAAGACGTGTAGAGGTGAGATACAACAAACAACCAACTAACCTCCGATACATGGAACTGTCTTCCAAAGGAACACCAATATCTTTTGTTAGCTTTGAAGAAGTGTCAAGGGGTGTCTTAGTAGGTTTGGATTCCAGAAAGCCAATATCAGACAAGATATCAAGGGCATATTTACGCTGAGATAACACAAGTCCTTTAGTTGTGCGAGCCACCTCTAAGCCAAGAAAAAACTTAAGATCGCCAAGATCTTTGATTTTGAACGTGGCATCTAAATAATTCTTAACAGCATCAATCTCATGCAAATCATTTCCAGCCAAAATAACATCATCAACGTAAACAAGTAAGACAGTAATGGTACTAGAACAATTCTTGACAAATAAGGAGTGATCAGAAGGTGATGGAGAGTAACCCATTTTAACCAAAGCAGAAGTAAGCTTTGCAAACCATTGACGGTTGGCCTGTTTTAGACCATAAAGCGATTTTTGTAGCTTGCAGACTTGTGTGGGATAAGCTGAGTTAAAGCTTGGAGGTAAAACCATATAAACATCTTCATGAAGATCACCATGAAGGAAGGCGTTATTAACGTCAAGCTGGTTAAAATGCCAGTTTAGGGAAGCCGCTAATGCAAGAAGTAAACGAATAGTAGTCATCTTGGCAACAGGCGAAAATGTATCGAAATAGTCCACTCCTTCAATTTGTGTGTAGCCTTTGGCTACCAAACATACCTTATAATGCTCAATTGTACCATCAGCTCTATGTTTGATGCGATAAACCCATTTGCAGCCTATTGGAGACTTATCAGAGGGTAGATCAGTGAGTACCCAGGTGTTATTCTACTCAAAAGCTTGAATTTTAGCCTGCATGGCATCTTGCTAACACTTGTGTTTGATGGCTTGACTATATGATTTTGGTTCAGAGACAGCAGATACTGCAAGAATAAAATGTAGGTGTGAAGGAGAAAGGTTAGAATAAGAGAGAACATAAGATAAGGGATAAGGAGAGTTACCTCGTGGAGAGACAATGGGAGCAGATACAGCAACCATGTTGCAATGATAATCCTGCAAGTAAGATGGTGGTTTTCTATGACGTTCAGAGTGACGCAAAGGTTGTGAGGAAGAGACATCAGTATGTGTTGAAGAAGAAACATCATTAAATGAAGGTTGAGGAGGTGTAAGATCAGATGGCAAAGTATTAGCTTGTAGTAAAGGAGCAGATTGTGTTGTATGGGCAAAAGGAAAAATGTGTTCATGAAAAGACACATTTCGAGAAACAAACATTTCCTTAGAATGAATATCTAAATGGATAAAACCTTTAGTATTACTTTTGCAACCAAGAAAGACACATTTGCGAGCCCTTGGATCAAACTTTGTGCGATTAGCAAGCAAGGTTGAAGCAAAACACAAACAACCAAATACACGTAAGGTTTCATAATCTGGAATAGTGTTGTAGAGCAGGTGAAAGGGAGACTGATTGTGCAGAAGAGGAGAAGGAACTCGGTTCATTAGATACACAGCATGAACGATGGCATAACTCCAATAGAGTTTTGGCAAAGAGGACTGAAAAAGTAGTAAATGAACAACGTTTAATATGTGTTGGTGTTTGCGTTCACCCAAACCATTCTGCTGAGGAGTTTCGATGCATGAAGTTTGGTGAATGATTCCTTTAGATGCATAGAATTGGGGCAAAGTAAATTCACCACCATTATCAGTGCAAATGTGATGCGTGTTTCCTACGACATGCAATATGTAGCAAGTATACTAATCGCACAAGTAATATACTGATGAGTCGAGTATCGTTCCCACGAGGATTGTAAGCAAAGCACTGAGTTTCTTAATGTTATCTAGTTGAAGCAATCGAATTCTTTGGATTGGTGGGAGCAAATTCTAATTAAAAACAACAAATTGAAATTTAAACTAAGATTAAAACTTAATTAAGAAAGCAATATGAAAATACGGAATATCAATTCAAGTAAAACGGGTAGGGTTTTGACTTCATTTGGATTTTTATGGGTTAAACCTAAAATTACACTACACTCACATTTATACACAATGGTTGTAAATCGAACTCACTAATATGTTAAACATACTCTCTCGGGCTATATCTTCCTATTCTTCCTTATTAACCTTCCGCACCCAACAATTTAAAGATTAATAATTCCAAACTCATTAAGCAAAAGAATCCTATAATGATTTCATTAATTCTTGAATCTATCTCTAGCATCCAATACTATAATGGTGATTACCCAAGAAGTCTAACATGATTCATTTCTCAATCTCACCATGTTCATCACATACAACATTAAAAATCAGAGTAACACACAACCAAAGCATATTCATATGAAAATAACACAATCAAACCCTTAACCCATTTAAAATCCAAACTACCATCAAAACCCTAACCCAAAATAGATTAGTTCATAGCTAAATCAATAATACAAAAACAAAAATCGGAAATAAACAAGTTCAACATAATGAAATTGAGGTAAAAGATTAGAAATCTCCCCAAAAGATGAATCCTCTAGTTAGAAATCGAATCTTCTTCTTTTTACAAACCAAATCGCTCAAAGTTCTTAGAAGAATGCAAAAGTGGCTAAACCTAAAACAAAAACGAAGACCCTGGGCAAAAAGACTAAGTTTTTCTTTTATACTTCGTCCAAACAACCCTTTAAACAAACTGCAGCAGAGCGTGCGTTTAACAAAACAAAATCAAATAAGTGGAGTCGCCGCGGCGAAGAATGAAGCAGACAAGCTCATCCTTGGCTTACTTCACCTCGGCGAAGACATTTCCTTCACCGGGGCGAAGCTTCTTGAAGAGTTCTGAAATTACAGAACTGCCACTCTGCTTGCTTCTTCGTTTGATTCTTCGATTCTCGGTGCTCTCCCTTGGAAACAAGCTTCATCGTGCTTTATCCTGCTCCGGAACTCTCCTATCTTCTGAGATCCGCTAATTTCTGAGTCAAAAATATCCAATTTTGTTCTTATTTGCTCAAAATGTCCATTCTAACCTGAAATACGAAAAGTAAAGAATTAAGTAACAATTCAGGTAAAAATGCACTAGAAAGTACCTGAAATCCGACAAAAAGGTATACTGAAAATTGTATAATTCACGGATTATCAAAATGCATTTTATTTTAACACCAAATTGAGTTTTAATCAGATTAAAAAAGGAAGGAATTAAATGCTTAACTTCAGATTTATTTTGCAACAAATACACCCAAGTGTAACATGTGCAATCATCAACAATGGTGAGAAAGTAACGATGTCCATGAATAGAATAAGTGGAAAAGGGTCCCCATATATCAGCATGAATAAGATCAAAGCTTTTATTTGTTTTTGAATGACTTACAGGAAAGGGTAAACGCCTATGTTTTGCAAAATGACATATACTACAAGCTGAATTATCATTCAATTTAAGACTTGGAATAAGAGAAGATAAAAGCTTGATCCTGGAATCAGATAAGTGACCAAGTTGGTAGTGCTAGAGGTCAGGAACCTTATCTGTAGATGTCAAAGAAACAAGAGAAAAAGGGGTAAACAAAGTTGCAGGTTTATGCATTACATATAGGCCGTCAACCACCTTAGCTGAACCAATCGTCTTCCACGAGTTCAGACAACAAGAGTTTTGAAAGATCAGGCAACAAGGAGTGGAAGATGTAAGCTTAGTAACAGATATCAAGTTAAAAGAAAATTCAGGCACATACAAGACATCGGTAAGGATTAATCTGTCAGAAAAGAAAACTGTGCCTGAGGTATTTGTGGTGATTTTAGCACCATTCGGTAAAGTTATGGTGATGGGTTTAATACGTTTATAAGAGATAAAAGATGACAGTGAATGGGTAATGTGGTCAGTGGCACCGATGTCCACTATCCAAAGGCTAGTATTAGAGGAACAAGATAGTAGGAAGTGATTACCTTGTGAAGCAGAAAAATTAGCAGAAAGATGATGGTTGGGATGAGATGATACTTGATTTGTAGTGTGAGAAGATTTTTCCAGATTGGTAGATTAGAGTAAGGCAACTAACTGATGATATTGTTCTTAAGTTAGAGTAACACCTGAATGCTCAAGATTACCTTTTGACATGTCAGTTTGTAAAGCAGAAACTTCAATACCTTCGGCATCATCACAAGTTACCACATTGTGAGCAGTAGAATGAACATTTCGAGGCTTGTATCCTGGAGGATATCCATGTTTCTTGTAACAAGTCTCAATTGTATGGCGTGGCTTGCTACAAAAAGTGCAAAATCTATTATCATTATTACCATGACTGTTTGTAGGACCAGAGGACCTTTTAGGTTGTTGTGACTTGAAATTTTGTTGATTGTTGGTCTTATGGACAAATACCTTTGATGCCCCTAGATTCATCTGCCTTTCTTGTTCAACTACCAAAGAAAAAACTTTGTTGATGGACGGCAATGGATCCATAAGCATGATTTGAGATCTGACTGTTCCAAATTGATCATCCAATCCCTTGAGGAACCGAGTTACATAATCATTGTTTTGGTAAATTTTGATCTTGCTCAAAGCTTCACAAGAACATGGGACATCACAAGTACATGAAGGTACTGGCCTGAAATTTAACAGTTCATCCCAAAGAATTTTTAATTCAGTGAAATATTCTGTTACATTCTTGTTTTCTTGCTTAAAGGCATATATTTCCTCTTGTAATTCAGAGATTCTGAAAACATCCCCTTGAGAAAATCTTTCCCGCAAGTCATCCCATACATCATATGCTTTATCAATCCACAAAATAGAGCTTGTTATTGAAGGAGAAAGAGAATGTGTTAACCAGGACAATATCATGGTGTTACATCTTTCTCAAGCAGAGTATAAAGAATCATTACTTGAAGGAATTATAATGGTGCCATCTACAAACTTCAATTTGTTCTTTGAGAAGAAAGCCATCTTCATCGATCTTGCCCAAGCATGGTAGTTGGTCCCATGAAGAACTGGAGACACTAAAACTGCAGCGGGATTTTCATTGGGATGAAGATAATATGGACTAGTTGCATCTTGAGAAGGAACCACTGTTGATGCAGAGGCAGCCATTGATGCAGCGGAGATAACAGTTTGGAGTTCAAGAAAAAAGGAGAGAACACAGCTCTGATACCATGTGAAGAAATGAATTTGTAACGTAAAAATGAATTCGTTTTATTGAATTAACTTGAAAGATACAAAGGTTACAGCTTATATACAGGAGCTTCAAAACTTTATCGTGTAACAAACTACAACCAACTGAAACAAATTCTAAACTAATTATCAAACTAATTCCTAACTAATTAACAAACTAATAACTGGCTTAACAAACTAATTATTAAGTGTTAGGATTAGTTGAGACGATAGGCGAAGTATTTCAGCACATGTTTTTAGTCTTGGATCAGGAGTAATCACTTGGAGCTCAAAGGAGCAAGCCACAGCAGCATTGTCTTCTTCAGAAGCAGAATACGTTGTAGCAACCTCAGCAGCTTGTCAAGCTGTTTGGTTAAGGAGAATATTAGCAGAACTTCATCAAAAGCAAGAAAGAGCAACGACAATATTCTGTGACAATAACAGTTTTTCATGGCAGATCAAAGCATATTGATATTAGTTTCCATTTCATCCGAGATTTGGTTGCCAAGGAGGAGATAACTTTGAAGTATTGTAATACAAATGACCAATTGGCAGATATAATTACCAAGCTTCTGCCAAGAGAAGTTTGTTTACTTCAGATTTCAACTTGGTGTTTGCAGCTTTGAATCACGGGAGAGTGTTAAAGAATGACTCAAAGCTTGACTTGGTCTTTGGTTTGTCAGTAGTGGTCCATATTTTTCTAGTTCTGTTAGTCAAATAAGGGGTCTAATATTGTGGCTAGAATCCTGTTAGTAGTTGTAGTTGTTGAGTAAATCTCTGTTAATTTGTTTCTCGTTGTAAGCCTATATATATAGGCACTTTCACTTCAGTAAATTAATGAGTAAGCTTCAATATTCTGCATTTCTTTTTATTATCCTCTTTGTTGCAACTTCTTATTTGAATACTCTGTTTTTAATCCCCGACAAAAAGAACCCCCTTTATCGTCGACGGCTCCAACTCCTTCAGTTATTCATTACTTGTCGAAGAATACAACCCAAGGTTCGATGCTTTCGACACCTTCAACTCAGTGAGTTCAAGCTTGAGAAATGAGATATAACCGTTGTTTTCTCTGGGTTGACTCATCATTACCTGTTCTGTATGAATATCTGGACAGTGGACAAGAGAGTAAACGAAATGTTTGAGACGGGGGTGTTCGAGGAGTTAGAAGAGTATTTTCATGAGTCAGAAGAGTTGAAAGGCTGCGTTAACTCAGTGAGTCGGAGCGGGTTAAGGAAGGGCACCAGTAATTTTCCTTCTAAAATCATTAACTTCGATAAAATGCAAGTCTACAAGGGTCTTGAAATCACCACCAACAAGATTTCTCTGCATGAACGTCAAAACATTCCCTACCACTTTCTAGCCGAGTTCGAGAGGTATTTCAGGGAGTACCCATCAGAGAAAGTTGAGAGCTTGAAGGGTAAAGCAGGGTGGGATCAGATGCGCCGAGGTGTATATGAGGAAGCGGTGAGGGAGATAAAAGAGAACACAGTCAGCTAGCGAAGCGGCAAATAGGGACAATAAAGAAACTGAAGAGACGGCGGGTGGGACCTACAGTGGTTGGAAAGGCGGGATTTTCCGGTGCCGATGGCACCCATGATGACGATGATCATGTCTTTTTTATGGTGGTGACGGTGGGGCTGGAAAGTGGGAGGAGTTGTGATGGGATTTCGGGATTGGTGGTGGTAGTGGTAGAGGTAGCCATGACAGTTAACGTAGATGGTCTTCTGCAAGTTGAACGCCGTCGTTTAAGGAGGAATGAAAGTGAAAGAAAATAGTAATGTAAGTGGTGATGGGTAGTAGTAGTAGTAGTAGTTGGACCCTGGAGGTGGTGAAAATGCAAGTCTCATAGCATAAAAAATGTTTTTAAAAAACAAAAATAAAGACAGGCTGGCTGGGTATTTGCTGGCTACTAGTGAGACATAGTACAAGGGGTTTGAGGTGGCGATGTTTTGGGGAGTGAAAATAATACTGCTGTTGCGACAGAGAGGCTGCAGCTGCACTTACCGAGGGAGAGAATTTACAAAGAGGAAATGGAAAAGGGATGAAGGAGAGAATGAATGAAAAGTTTTCAAAAGGATTTGTGAGAATGAAATGAAATTATATGTGTTATTATTTACTAGTGATAATTTGGAGCGTGCGCATTATAAAATAATAAATAACTTGGAGTTAATATTACTTATAGAAAGAAAAAAAAATCGGCTTTTATTTGTTTTCAAAGGATATGACTGATTAAACCCACTACTATATATATATATATATATATATATATATATATCCAAGTCTCCAGTCTCCACTTCCCATCAAACCATTGGGTTACTAGGAATTACATAATTTGGGTTTGTAATTTTCTTGTTGACTTTATTTTACGTATTTGAATGCTGTTGGCCCACCTCCACCACCACTATCATAAATTCTTTTCACATGAAAGCTAGCTTCTAACTCTATATCTTGAGCAGTAAGAAGCAGTATAACTCCATATCTTGAGCAGTAAGGAGCAGTAGCGTGATCAAGAATTTTTTTCGTACGATATTTTTTGAAAAGCATTCAATTCAACCGTCGGTGTATCCTCTTAAGCAATATGTTTAAATTAAAAAAGCCATCAAATATGTAGCCTAGCTTTCCTTCTTTAAGAAAGTGGTCTGTCATTTACCAGACATCGAGGCTATGGTAAATATAAGGCTAATATTAAGAAAAGTTTCATTAGGATTGCTTTCTATTTAGAAAACTTAAAAAAAAAACAAAAAAGTTTGAGACTTAAAAGAGTCGTAAGTTGCTTGAAGGAAGATAAAGTTGCCTAGTTCTTTCTCCAACAGGAGGCGAGTGGATATCTCTTGAGGGTCAATGGGTGCTAGCATATGGTATGTAATACAAAATTATAAGAAGATCATTCATGAACCTAGGCAAAATATTTCTAAAGTGATTGTGGTTTTGATATCTGTGCAACATCATATATATATATATATATATATATATATATATATATATATATATATATATATATATACTCTCTCTCTATATATATATATATAGAGAGAGAGAGAGAGCTATAATCTGATAGTGATAAAAAAACAAAGATAGTGAGCACGCTGCCGTCGACCCCACCAATTGTCGGTTAATTTTGATATCATTGCGACTTCAAACTATCACCATTCTCTTCTTCGATCATCACTCATCAAAACCTTTCAAACCTTACTCTCACTGACCCTGTCAATCGCCAACAATCGAGTAATTAGGGTTTGCATAGCCACCTCTCTCAAGTCAAATTCTAACGAATCACGACCACCAAAATCCAATCTACCATCACCAAAAACCTCACCAATCTCTCTTTTTCAAAAACCCCAATAGTCTAGACTGAGTTTACTCTTCATTCACCGGCAAATATTTTGGATAGTCAATGGAATATAAATTTGAGTAATAAAATGATATTTTAAAAATCTGTTGGTGAAAAGGTATCCTTAAGTCATTATTTAGATGCAAAAAATTTTTATTAACTTTTCAATATATTGATGAATATTTATATATACATCATTTCAAGCTTTCCCACTTCTTGGACGGAGCCCATCCACTTCTCCATGCAAGCCAAATTTCATCTCTTGCAACCGGACCCGCGTCCATCTCATCTAACATCAAAATTCTTTGTGAATACTGAACTTGAGACAGAATATTGTTCTATATCCTCTGTTAGCAGTCCACACCATTGGCTAAGAGCAGGAAATCTCCATGGTCCATTCCTCCAAGATCTGATCAGTTTTATCGTGTTCAGGAATCTCAACACCGGATGGCTTGATGAGCAAGGCCACGGAAACTTAACTAATTAATGGTACCCAACTATGTAGATGTTGAGATTTACCGAATATTTTCTGAATATATTGTAATCTCTTAATTTTGTTAGTTTTAAGATATTCATAATTATTTGATATATTATAATCTTTTAATTATTTCGATATATTGTAATTAACATAATTAGGAGATTACGTAAATTATTTTCTACTTATAAAAATCTGTAACTATAAGTATAAAAATGAATTAAAAACCCAATTCTTTAAACTATTATAATATCAGAACCTAGGTTCAGTTTTAACATTAAAAGTAGGAACAGCAACATTTTTCCACCCAAGGTTTGGCGAAACCACACTTTCCCACATTTCAAGTTTCAAAATGACACTTTCTCACCCTTTGTTAAGTTTTGTTATTTTTATGTTAATATTTTATTGAAATGATAAAAATACCCTTAAATAGTTGATTTTATAAAATTTTTATCATTTTTTAATTAGCCAAAAAGTCAAAAAAAAAAAAAAAAAAATAGTTAACCTAACCTAAAAAGTTAGGAGTAATGTTATATTTAAAGTTAAATGACCTTAATATTTATTTATAATGTCATCAATATTCTATCACTATTATTCAATAATCTATTAAATTTATAATATTTTTTATTTTCACTAATTAACATAAAAAATTAATATTCATAGGTAATTAAATAAACAAAGAAAAAAATATCTTTACTCTTGAATAAATAATCAAGTAAAGAATTTACCTTGATTAAATTTTGATTTATAATAAATTATTTAAAAATATTTTTATCTTTTTAATCAAATAATAATAAAATTTGATAAAATATAAAAAAATATCATTTTGAAACTTGAGAAAATGTCGCTCTCCCTTAAAAGTAAGATGAAAAGGACAAGCATTCAATCCAGCTACGAATGAATGTTCATTTTAAGATAATAAATTCCAAGCACGATCTTGGAAAAAGCAAGCCAGCCGACTTAACCAAACCAAATCAACGTGAACCACAGCCCACAGGATGAAGAAAAATTCTCAGAGACTGGATGACACTGTTGGCATGTAAAATTCATTTCAGGTTCTATTGAGTCATCCATTCTTTCTTTGAACTTGACATACACACTCTCCTTAAGTTAAACCCTAGTTACAACTTTAAATTAGAATATAATATTTCATCATGATAAGTCTTTGATGTAACAAAATTATTTTTCGTAAATATATTAAATAAATTAAATACTATAACTCAATATTTTCATTAATCATCTCCATATCAATCTCTATTTTCTGTAAGAATATATATATATGTATATTTTATTTATTTATTATGAAAAAATATCCGATTGAAATTGATTAATGTATTCATCATAATAAGTTTTTGATGTAACAAAATTATTTTTCGTAAATATATTAAATAAATTAAATACTATAACTCAATATTTCATTAATCATCTCCATATCAATCTCCATTTTGTGTAAGAATATATAAATGATACTCCCATTGTTCAAAAATATTTATTTTTTACTTTAAAATTTTCTTATGATTTAGTTAATATTAGAATTTTCTATGATTACAGTCCAGCTTATGCACAATTTAACTAATCTTTGAAGTCTATTGAACATCTTACAAGCCTAAAAGACAAGGTATGTTACAATATTATTGTGATATGTGGTCCTAAAGTTTGAATCCAGAAACTCAAAGAGTTGAGCAAACCTCTTTGACCATCGAACCAACCCCTTAAGGTTATTTAACTAGTGTCTTTACTTTTGCCACAAATGTAATTACAGTTTATAAAATTATATAAATAAAGAAAAAGAATGGGATGTGTTTATATAAATAAATATTGTAAATAGGACATTTAAATAGGAATTATCTGATAATATTCACAGTAAGACTGGGGCTGTATATCATTTTCTAGAAAATTTTATGAAATTATATATAATATAATATTTGGTAATTTAAAACAATAGTAAGCAATTATCAGAGTAAATGATGGTCTGATATCTGTCGAGGAATATCTTTCTTTCCTGTTCATTCGTAAGATGTATTGAACTCGAAATGCTTTTCATACCTTCCTGTTTCCCGTCTTCTAGTTCACCCCACTACTGAAGTATTTTTGCACATGAATTCAGATTTTTTGAACGATAACAAAGGGTTAACATAATCTTAGAAACAGAAGCCCTTGGTAATTAATCTTTCGTTAGCTGTGTTATAGATTTTTTCAGCTGATGAATCCCATGGTTATTACAGGTTTGATAATATTTGTTGCTGATACATAAGCCTCTTGTCTGTATCCTTTTGCTTAATCTTTGACTGTTTCCAGGTAATCAAAAGACAAGTTTTATAGTGTTTCTTGTTTCATTCATAAGTGTGTTATTGTTATATAAGTTAATCAAAAAGAGAAACTCATGTAAGAGGTATTGTTGTAGGAACATCAGCACATCTAGCACCTGAGTATTTATATACAGGTGATTTCAATGAGAAGTGCAATGTTTACAATTATGGTGTATTGCTACTTGAGCTTTTGACAGGCAAGAGACCCACTGATATTCTTGTCCATTTTGAGTTTTGTAGCGTGCATTCTTAGAAGGATAACGTTGACAATAATAGGTTCAATGAGAGAGCAAATTGTAAATTTGCTGGAGATGGTTTATGCCATGGAAAAGTACATCATTTGCAAGCATTTCTAGAACTGGCCTTCAAATGTCTCTCTTATTCAGAATTTCAGAGGAGGATAGGCCAAACATGATTGATGTGGCAAAACAACTCAGGCAAATGCATCAATCCAGTTAATTATCGCTCATTAATTATCAGACATTTCTTAATTTCATGTCATGTAATTTAGGGAGGGTGGTGCTATTCCCTGTATATGAATCATTTCCTTTTATGTTATGTAACGTATGAGTCTTCCTATTTCATGTCTTTAATAATTCTCATGGAATTAAGGAGTTGCAATCGTTTACTTTAAATGTATAGATTATGTCTCTCAGCTTTTACTTGTTTTCTTAATTTATGAAGAAAAGGTATTCAATGGAAAACTTTTTTTTTTTTTTCAATAAATTCATTGCCACCAAGTAGATTCAGTAATGAAACAAGCGGTCTACTTGTATTTTAATCCTTACCTCATGTGGGTTATTGCCTTAAATTCAACAGCTAAGATGTGAGGCAGATATGTTCCATCCTTTCTAGTCAAACAAACACATCATGGCAACTCTCTCTCTATTCATTTCTAAATTATATATATAATCATAACAATCTCTCTCTCTCTCTCTCTCTCTCTTTTCTCTCTTTCATCTTCACAAATTCATCATCTCCTGATGAAGAATCAAGTTCCAGGCTTCTGTGTTTTCATTCTTTGTATTCTTTCCAGAACAGTTTTAGCCACAGTGGACCCTTTTTACAAAGCCTGCAGTGTGCGCGAAACTTGTGGCGATGGACAAACCATAACCTTCCCGTTTTATATCTGGGAAAAACCCTTCTGTGGCTATCCTGGATTTGAAATCTCCTGCAATAGCAACGGAAACCCAGTTCTGAACTTAAACAATATCGACTACATTATCTACGAAATCTCCTACAACAACCAGGTTGTTCGCGTGTCAAACGCCGCAGTTTCTGAAACAAATAACTCTAACGCTTCTTGTATAGATCTCTCCAGTCACCGAATCCAAAACTTGTCTCTTCCTGAGGACCGCTTTGCGCTTCTTTCGAATCAAAGTGAACTCGTTTTGCTATACAATTGCAACTCTTCATTGCCTGGGGAACTTTTACGGTACAGAAATGGTATCTGTGAAGATAAGAACAAAACTGCAGGGACAGTTTTGGCGCTGGTTAGTAATGATGCTAACCTGGAAAATGCTTCCAGGGAATGTAGCGGTGATCAGGTGGTGGCTCCAGTGGACGTGTATGCCGGAAACGGCGGTGGTTTTGGGATTGGAGAGGTGATAAAAAGAGGGTTTTTGCTTAAGTGGACAGCAAGTAATTGCAGTGATTGTGCAGAAAGTGGTGGCAAGTGTGGATTCAATGGCTCTACTTATCATTTCAAGTGTTTCTGCCCGGATAGGCCTCATGGTCTGCAGTGTGATCCAGGTAGGTTTTTCAGGAATTCACGATTCATCTTAATTATCAAATTCTTCCTTTAATGTTATGGTGTATATTGCAGGCAAAGCTAATGGCCTTATCACAAAAGTTGCTGTAGGTAATACAGCCTTCAACTCCTCCTCCTAAGAACAGTACACTGTTTCCTGTTAGACCCTTTTTTTTTGGTGGCATCATAATTGATGATTCCTTTCTTTGATTGCAGCGATAGTAGCCACTGCAATTGGCATCTTGATCTTTCTAGTTTTCTGCTACAGGAGAAAATTTTTATTGAATAACTGCTTAGTCTTCTGGAAGAAGAAAACTAAGAATTATCAAAACATTGAAGTCTTTTTGAGGAACTATGGAGCCTTAGCTCCTAAAAGGTATAGCTATTTACAAATTAAGAAGATGACCAATTCATTCAAGCATAAACTAGGTCAGGGAGGCTATGGAGGTGTTTACAAAGGTAGCCTACTTGATGGTCGTACTGTGGCAGTGAAGGTCTTAAATGAATTGAAAGGTAATGGGGAAGAATTTATCAACGAGGTGGCTAGCATTAGTCAAACTTCTCATGTTAACATAGTCACCCTTTTAGGTTTTTGTTTTGAGGGTCATAGGAGAGCTCTAATCTATGAGTACATGTCCAACGGATCACTTGAGAATTTCATATATGAAAAAAATCAATTGGACACAGATCGGAAGTTGAACTGGGAAACATTGTACAAAATTGCAATTGGCATAGCTCGAGGATTAGAGTATTTACACCGTGGTTGCAACACAAGAATTCTGCACTTTGACATAAAGCCTCACAACATTCTTCTAGATGAAGACCTTTGTCCAAAGATCTCTGATTTCGGTCTAGCTAAAATTTGTCCAAAGAAAGAAAGTACCGTATCAATGACAGGTGCACGAGGAACTATTGGTTATATTGCTCCAGAAGTGTTTAGTAGAAACTTTGGTGAAGTCTCTCACAAGTCAGACGTTTATAGCTATGGAATGATGGTTTTAGAAATGGTCGGAGGAAGAAAGAATATTGATGTTGCAGTTGATCATACTAGTGAACTATATTTTCCACATTGGATTTACAGCCGTCTTGAACTAGATGAAGAAATAGGACTGCAAGGGATCGTAAACGAAGAGGATAGAGAATGTGCAAGGAAGATGATAATAATGAGCTTGTGGTGCATACAGACTAAGCCCTCAGATCGGCCAACAATAAGTAGAGCAATGGAAATGTTGGAAGGAAGCCTTGATTTCTTGGAAATCCCACCCAAACCTTTCCTAACTTCTCCAGAATCACCGGCAAGAGATTCTTCAACTCCACTTGTATGCTAGCATTGTAATTCAATGATATTGTATCAAATTACCCATTTTTATAAATTGTTTTACTTTGATAATGAATATCGCATTTGCAAATTTGAAAAAGGTTTAGTAAAACAGGCAATTTAATGATCCTGATGAGATTAATCTGCAAATTTAGTCAAGGTTGGAGGCTAGCTGTAGCACATCAATTCAATTGAGGAATCTTCCTGTAAAGAGAAATTAAGAATCCAACGCTTTTATCGAATTGTTTTCTAGTAAAAGTTAGTGGTGGGTATGAAAATGATTTTTACTCAGATGATCGCATCACATACAAATGTTTGTGAATCATAAATAGTTCATTTTTTAAGACTTAATATTATTTTACTTGTTTTGAACGGCTTACTATGATCACCAATGCAACCAAAGTTTCCAAAACCATGTTCTCACCACTCTTTTCAATGGAAATTGTCCATATTTTGTCTCGTCTACTCTGAGTTCAACTATTAATTGCCTTAGTTGAATTCATCAACCATTCATATAAAAAGTCCCTTCTGCTAAACTTTCAACTTCAATTACAAACTCACTCACCATAGATGAATCAAAAATTCATGTTTACCATCAACGCTACCCGAGTACTGTAGACTACCCATAAAAGTATATATATAGCTCTATATTGAAAGATTATTACCATAAGAATGATAAAATAATTTGAAACAATTTGCGTGATATGTATTTGTGAAATTAGTAGGCATATTTGGGAAAGAATAGTATTATTCTCATATATAATAATGTATAAAAGACCCAGAATTTTCCATCACTGTTTGGCATGTCCTCAATTTTCTAACACCACATTAGAATTTAGAAGAGTGATGAATGATGTGTGTTTCAAGACATTAGAGTTATATTCTTTTCATAAGATTTGTCTTCACGTCACGGCACATAATATTTCTCCGCTGTAGATGAATGAAACTTTATATTAAGTAACACGTTTTATATAAAAAAAATTAGCGACAAGACAAGCATTCACACGTCACTGATTTTCCTTTCCAGAGATAAGCATGAGTCATTGGCATATTTAGGACTTAGGAGCCACCTGTTGTTGGCCAAGAACGGAGCTGACTTCAGGTCTCTTTTAACTTTATTTCTGTATGATATCGTAAACGTAATTAAAGTATTAATTAATTGAACACACATATGACGTTCGGATATTTTTCTGGGTAATTTTTTTTTTTTTTTTTTTTTTTTTATGACTGACTTAACCACCTTCGGTGTTTGGATGATTGAATAAAGACACCTAAATATGTTATTCAATAAATCCTGAATTTAATTACCCTTAGTTATTAATATAGATAAGCATTAAAGGTTTATTGGGTTATTAATTTAGGATTTAGAGGATTAGTTACTAGTAAAAAAAAAATTTTGTGACTCAACTAATCTCTTAAGAGTAGATATTTCAAACAAGTCACGTTGATTCTAGTTGCTTGCCTCATGCATTTGGTATGAATAGGTATGGAGCAATGGGAGGTTGAAGAAAGTGAGAGGAAGACAGTGGCATGTTTGGGAGGTGGAGATTATAAAGATTGACGTTGCGTATCAATGACCCTGCTTGTGATCTTCCAGCAGCGAGTAGGGTTTCTCCTCTCATTCACAAAGCAACTTTGACTAGTAGCGGTACTGGTCAACACGAAATCATAGAAGATCATCCATGGGAACTTGTTGAAGGAAGAAGAAGAAGAGACTTTAATGTTTGAGTCGATTGATTTTGATGATTATGCGTGGAGGGTGTATCATGAACGTCTCCATCTCAAGACCCACTTGAGGATTATACAATGTTTTAATAACCGACCCGGGACAAAACCACCGATCGAACCGGTTTGATTGGCGGGTCAAACTGATGACATCATCATACTGCAAATACAATCCAACGCCATGCAAACAAAACTTGCAATGTTCTGTCAATGCAAAACTACAAGCAAAAACTGCAGTTTGCAAAATATAAAGTTGTCTTGTTGGGGAGATTAAGTAAATAAAACAACCCAAAACCAAACACTACAATTTTTTAAAACAATTGAAATTATGTCAAAAATCTAAAATTTTCTCTGTTTTTAAATCATTATACTCAATCTCTTAGCATGCATTTCCTCTTTACCAAGTTTTCATCACAAAGCATTCCAATAATTTGACCAAGTTTTCAAGAAACCCAAAATTTAGATGAATGCGTAAATGATAATTTATAAAATAAATAAATCATACTCAGTTCCCTTTTCACTCAAAATTGGAAACTATTCAGGCGAAAGAACCGCACGCCACTCCTCTGGTTTCTGGACAGACCCAGATGCGGCCATGGCCACAACAAAATGACCGCGAAAGTTGCACTTGCTGTGGTGAAAATGGAGAGAGCCGCTGAACCCAAATGAGGAAATGGAGCAAGCGGCGGGATTAAGAGAAGAAAAAGAGGTTAAAGGGTGGTTGGTGGAGAGTGAATGAGAAAAGAAAAGAGAGTAGTGGTGGGCTTGGTTGTGGTGGTGAAGAGAAAGGATTTGTGGAAGAGATAGGCGAAGTTATGAGAGCTTGAACCTTAATTCCACCCAAAGTCGCGAAGAAGAACTGAAGATCATTACCTTATTGTCGGCGACTGCCGGAAATGCATTGACCACGACTGCCGAAAATGCAGAAATGAAGAAACGGTGAAGATGAAATGAAGCTGAAGTGAAGAATGAAGATTGAATGAAGCTAGAATGAAGATGAAATGAAGAAAATGTGAGTGGAAGAGAGAAAATGTCGAATGAAAACTGAAAAGGAGAAATTAAATTTAGGTTTTTACAAATTAGGATGGGGTTAAGAGTAACCCGGTTTTGGCTTAAAAGCGGTTGAACCGGTGGTTCACTACAGTAACCATGGTCCAACCATGGGTCAATCTAGGTGAATCATTAACCCCAGGTTTTTGCTCAACCTGGCCCAGCTCAATGGCCAGTTCCCAGTCGAACCGGTTAAACTAACCGAGTTAGGCCGGGTTTTAAAACATTGTATTTATATTAAAGTTATCGACCGCTTCAACATTAATGGACCACGCAGACACATTCAGAGATCCCGTTAATATATAGCAAACAATAGAGCAAATTGCATTCATTGTAAACGAGAGGGTAAAACAGTATTACAATAATATTGGCTCAATTGGACATAATAATGGTTTATTATGGAATGATGGTTTTAGAAATGGTTAGAGGAAGAAAGAATATTGATGTTGCAGTTGATCATACTAGTGAACTATATTTTTCACATTGGATTTACAACCGTCTTGAGCTTGATGAAGAAGTAGGATTGCAAGGGATCGTAAATGAAGAGGATAGACACCCAAACCTCTCTTTACTTCTCCAGAATCACTCGCAAGAGATTCTTCAACTCCACTTGTATGCTAGCACTATAATTCAATGATATTGTATCAAATTACCCATTTTTATAAATTGTGTTACTCTGTTAACGAATATCGCAATTGCAAAGTTGCAGAAGCTTTAGTAAAACAGTCAGTTTAATTAAGCTCGCAATATAGAATTTAGTGGAAGTTTTAGCAGTCGTATAATGATCCTGACGAGATTAATCTACAAATTTAGTCAAGATTGGGGGCTAGCTGTAGCACATCAATTCGGTTAAGGAATCTTGCTGTAAAGAGAGAAGTGAAGTGGAAAAATCTGATCAAAAATTAAATTCTAAATGGAAAAGTTACGGCAAATGGAAAATTTGACAAGAAAGGGGATAAATGGTTACATGTTTATTTTAAAAGAAAGAGGAAAACATATTTATTTTATTTTGTCTATTTTTACCAATAAATAGTAACAAAAAAGAATGTTTAATGGAAATAGATTGACTTCATATGTGGTTGGATTAAATTCTATACATCTAAGCAGTGGCGGATCTAGGATTTTTATTAACGGAGGGTCTCCGCAACTCCGTCATTATTTGCTAAACAACTAGTAAAAACTTTAAAAAATCATTAAACCTTAAGCAAATAAAATAATATAATATCAAGAACCTAAGAGAAAATAATGCAATAACGCAATATTTTTCTACTCGAATAAATTCATTGGAAGCAAAATTTTGAGTAAATGTGTCAAATGAATAATACTTTGGGTACTAATGGATGAGTACTAATATGTGTACCAACTAAAGCATAGTACCCGTACTATGCGCATAGTACGGGTACTATGCTTTAGTTAGTACACATATTAGTACTCATAGCATCACTCGTGTCAAATAAGTCTTGAGCAAAACCTTCTTTTAATTTTTTAATTTTTGGCTTCGAAATATTATAATATAAATTTTTATGACTTTGACCAGACATAACTTAAGCTAAAGTCAACTAAAACTTAAATCAAATCAACATTGGGTTGACTTTTAATATAAATTAATTAAAAAAAATTTCTTGATATAAACATAGATAATAACTCAAATTTCTTTATTTATTTTGAGTAGAAGAAATATGACGTTTGAAATGTAGAAAAGTGATGGGTGATGGGTAAATAATAACTTCTTTTAAAATATAGTTAAGGTTTTAATTTGGGAAAACAAGTTCATTCTTAGACACAAAATACAAAATAAACTTACAAGATCCAGGTCTTTTCTCGTCAAATTAGAATAAAAAACCTCAAAAAAAAAAAAAAAAATGATTCAACCCTAAAATAAACTAAATTGAAATGAGCAATACACATATCTAAAACTGATAAAACAACTAATTATGACACCTTGAGTAGTGAAAGCTTCAACAATTTTGGTCTTTAAAAGTTTTAACATCGAATAGCATGAGGAAGAGAATAAGAGAGTAAAGAATTTTGGGGGTAAAATTATAAAAAGAATGTGGAGTCGGAAGAAGAGTTAAGAGAGTTTTAAGCTTTTAATATGATGTGGGTTTTGGTGTTAGACTTTTTACAATATGGTCCTACACTTCTCATATAATTACATTTTGGTCCCTGTTGATGTGGTCATACGGTTGTGTCTCTTGGGCAGTTGTCTTTGATGGAAAGACAACGCATATAAAAGAAAGAAGAACAGATCCCCATTGATGCGCTTTTAATTTTTGATTCCCAAAACCATCACCCAAAATTGCAGTCAAGTGGAAGATCCTGTAATTCATAAAGGAGCAAGAAGATCAAAGAAGTAATTGCTATGGCTGGAGGTTTGTCATTTATTTCCGCATATATTCCATGGAGTTTTTAAACTGAGATTGATTGTATTGTAAATGAATATTGGAATATGAATGTATGTGATTTTCATTTGGTATCAGAGCTTTATATGAATCTCTGCCTAGCATAAAGTTGTTTGTTGCAAATCTGAAAAATATTGCATAAAATTAGAATTTTTCCATTAAAACCCGTACTGTAAATCAAGCATAACTTTTATTATAAATAGAATTTGTTTTCGATTTTGATGTCATTGGAATCCTTGTTGAAAAAGCTTTCCAACGGTATATTATTTGTCAAAAACGGAGTTCTGGATGTAAAGTTATGCTAGTTTAAAGTTTTGGTTGGTAGTTATTGTTTGGGTGTTTTCGGAAGCCAATTATGGCATCGATTTAGGACGAAATTGTCATTTGGGATGTCACTGATATATGTTATAAGTCCACATTTGAGTTTCCCATCGAAAACGCCGGAAAAATGGTCGGAAACGGGCAGTTGAAAATCTGGGTAAAAGTTGCAGAAAATCGGGTCAAGAAGAACCGACCCAATAGGAAAACGGGTCAAAACGACCCGGTCAAAGTCAAAAGTCAAACTGGGTCAAACAACCTAGTCAACTCAGCCCAAACCCGTCAGTCAACCCGACCCGGTCAACAGCCCAGACCGGTCAATGAACCGGTCAACGAACCGGTCAACGGGTCAAACCGGTCAACGGACCGGTCTAATGGGGCGAACCAGGTCAACCGACCCGATCAAACGGGTCAACCCGACCCTGGTCAAGACCCGGCGCGTGGAGGAGCGTGCAGGACTTGCGCTTGCGTTAGGCGCGTGAGGGTTTAGGGTTGGGCGCGTGTAAGCGCGTGTAGGCGCGTGAAGGGACCGTGGAGGCGCGTGGGGGCGCGTGAGAGAGTGTGCCTTCTGGCGGCGCGTGGGGGCGCGTCCTTTGGTCACGGTGGCGCGTGGAAGTCGGTGACAGCTTGTATGATGGTTTTTTTATGTTATATATTACTTTTTTATGCATAAATAATGTATTATTCTTGCATTGATTTGTGTTATATTATACAAATTCATGTTATAAATTATTTGATGTTTTATGATCGTATATATTTTTGATTAATTTAGAGTAGCCGCAGCATCTAAATTATGATAATATATGCATTAAGAAATATTAGTTGTGATCATATTAAGGTTAATAACATCGGTTGTAGTTAATCATATTAGTATAATCATTTTACCCACAGGGAATGTTATATTTTTTATGATTAATTAGGGATGAAATAAAAATTATTCTTATTTCTTAATTAGCCCACAGGCATTATGAAATATTAATAATTTCTAGTTTCATCATTAAAGGATAATGAATCATAATATGTAATGTCTTTACCCATAGGGAGATTTTATGATATGTCGATTCATTTATGATTTATTATTTGTTTTACATTGGTAAACTTATAATTTTTTATTGATGGTTTGTGCCTCATAATTTATTTAGTAAGCATGTCTATTGAATTACCTACAGTTGATCAAACTTTGATGATGGTTGAGGATAAGGTTCCTAATTTAAATGGTGATAACTACAAATCCTGGAGAGAGGCTGTCCTCCTTCATTTAGGGTGCATAGATCTTGACTATGCTCTTCGTAAGGAAGAGCCACCAACACCTACAGATACTAGCTCTCAAGCTGAGATTGCTTTGTATGAACGGTGGGAGCGATCTAACCGTTTAAGCATGATGTTCATCAAATCTCACATTACGAGTAGTATCCGTGGGTCGATACCGGAGTGTGAAAATGTCAAGGATCTTATGGAGGCAATTCATGCACGCTTTGAAACATCGAAAAGGCATTAGGAAGCATCCTAATGAGTAGATTGACATCCATGAAGTTGACTGGTATTAAAGGAGTCCGTGAGCATATTATGAAAATGAGGGACATAGCTGCTCAGTTGAAATCCCTTGAGATGGTGATTAATGATGATTTCCTGGTGCATTATGTCCTGAACTCTCTCTCGACTCATTATACTCCTTTCAAGATATCTTATAACACAGAAGAATAAATGGTCAATCAATGAGCTTTTGACCATGTGTGTTCGGGAGGAGGAGGAGAGCTGAGAAGTGAATGAAACAAAGACATCCGGTGACAGGAAATGTCAAGTACGCTTCAAACAAAAAATAAGAAGTGGAAGGGAAAAGGCAAGTGCATGAGGTTATGAGCAAAGGTAATAAGGACAATATCAAGTGTTTCTTCTGTAAAAAGACGGGACACATGAAGAAGGATTGTCCTAAGAGGAAGGCTTGGCTTGATAAGAAAGGTAACCTCTTTTCTCTTGTGTGTTATGAATCTAATATGATTTGTGTTTCACATAATGATTGGTGGATTGATTCGGTTCTACAATCCATGTTTCTAATACCATACAGGGTTTTCTGGATCAAAGGAAGCCATTGGGAAGTGAATGCAGCATCTATTCAGGAAACAGGATGCCTTCACGTGTTGAAGCTGTTGGAACTTTTAGACTTATTTTAAGTACTAATTATGTTTTGGATTTGGAACGAACCTTTTATATTCCTAGTTTTTCTAGGAATTTAATTTCAGTTTCTAAACTTGTACCATGTGGATACTCTTTCAACTTTTATGGTAGTTCTTTTAATTTAATTAAGAACTCATCTATTGTTGGAAATGGTACTTTGGTTGATGGTTTGTTTAAAATTCATTTAAGTGATCTGTTCCTTATAGTCTTATGACTTCACATGCTAATCTTGGTATGAAACGTAATATTATGTATGAAAACTCTTCTTTTTTTGTGGCATAGGAGATTAGGACACATCTCCATTGATAGGATTAAAAGGTTGGTAAATGCTGGAGTTCTTGAAACTCTTGACTTTACTGACTTTGATACTTGTGTAGACTGCATTAAAGGAAAGCAGACTAACAAATCCAAGAAGGGTGCCAGGAAGAGTTCTGAACTTTTAGAAATCATACACACAGATATTTGTTGCCCTGACATGAGCTCTAGTGGTCAGAAATATTTCATCACTTTTATTGATGATTACTCACGATATATGTATCTCTATATGCTTTATTACAAGGATGAAGCGTTGGATGCTTTCAAAATATATAAAGCAGAAGTAGAGAAACAATGTGGAAAACAAATTAAGATCGTGAGATCTGATAGAGGTGGTGAATATTATGGTAGATACACTGGTATAGGACAAACACTTGGTCCATTTGCTAAATTTCTTCAAGAGCAAGGTATTGTGGCTCAGTACACCTTGCCTGGCACACCATCTCAGAATGGTGTAGCAGAACGGAGAAATAGAACATTAATGGATATGGTACGGAGTATGCTAAGTAACTCCAAACTTCCTCATTCTTTGTGGATTGAAGCTTTAAAAACTGCAGCGTATATATTAAACCGAGTTCCAACTAAGGCGGTTTCCAAAACGCCATTCGAATTATGGAAAGGTTGGAAACCAAGTTTAAGTCATTTACGCATCAGGGGTTGCCCTGATTGAGGTTAGAGTTTATAATCCACAAGAACGGAAGTTAGATCCTAGGACTATTAGTGCATATTTTATTGGATATGCAGAAAAATCCAAGGGATATAAGTTTTATTGTCCTAACCATTCCAGTAGAATTGTTGAATCAAGAAATGCCAAATTTCTTGAAAATGATGTGGTCAGTGGGAGTGATCAACTCAGAGACTCAGTCTCTGAGAAAATTGATATTTCAGACAATGCTCCTACATCAAGTAAAAGATTGGTTGTTCATCCAAACAGGGTGAATAATGAGGAACCACTCAATCAAAATCCACATTCTGATGCAATTGTTTTAGAAGATCATTTTGAACAACCTCCAATACAAGTGGAACAACCAGTTGTGCAACAGTCTCAAGAGACTGTTGATACAACATTAAGGAGATCTACTAGAACAAAGAAATCAGCAATTCCTACTGATTATGAAGTGTATATGCAAGAGTCTGACTGTGACATAGGTATTGAGGATGATCCAGACACATTTTTACAAGCTATGAACAGTAGTAAATCTGAGTTGTGGTATAATGCCATGATTGACGAGATGAATTCTATGGCGGATAATACAGTTTGGGACCTTGTTGACTTGCCTACTGGAAAGAAACCTATTGGTTGTAAATGGGTATTTAAAACCAAAAAGGATTCATTAGGCAACATTGAGAGATACAAGGCTAGACTTGTTGCCAAGGGGTTCACGCAAAAGGAAGGAATAGATTACAAAGAAACATTTTCTCCAGTTTCTAAAAAGGATTCCTTTCGTATCATAATGGCATTAGTTGCCCATTTCAATTTAGATTTACATCAAATGGATGTTAAAACAGCTTTTCTCAATGGAGATTTGGAGGAAGAGGTTTATATGAAACAGCCTGATGGGTTCATTTCAAGTGATGGTGAGCATTTGTTTTGCAAGCTTAAGAAGTCCATTTATGGACTTAAACAAGCCTCCCGACAGTGGTATTTAAGATTTCACACTGTTATCTCTTCATTTGGTTTTGTAGAGAATGTCATGGATCAGTGTATATACCACAAGGTCAGTGGGAGTAAAATCATCTTTCTTGTGTTATATGTAGATGATATTCTCCTTGCAACCAATGATTTGGGTTTGCTACATGAGGTGAAACAATTTCTCTCTCAACATTTTAGTATGAAGGATATGGGTGAGGCGTCTTATGTCATTGGCATTAAGATTCATAGGGATAGGCCTCAACATGTTTTGGGACTATCTCGGGGAAGCCTATATTAATAAAATTCTTGAGAGATTTAGGATGAAAGATTGTTCACCCGTGTTGCACCCATTGTTAAGGGTGACAGTTCAATCAACCAATGTCCTACACTTGAGATTGAAAAGGAACAAATGAAAACTATTCCTTATGCTTCAGCTGTTGGAAGCCTAATGTATGCTCAAGTCTGTACTAGACCTGACATCGCTTTTGCAGTTGGCATGTTAGGAAGATATCAAAGTAATCCAGGTTTGGATCATTGGAGAGCTGCAAAGAAGGTCATGAGGTATCTTCAAGGAACTAAAGGTTTCATGCTTACTTATAAACGTTCCGACATTTTAGAAGTCGTCGGATATTCAGACTCAGACTTCTCTGGATGCGTTGATTCTCGAAAATCAACATCCGGTTATGTTTTTATGCTCGCCGGAGGTGCTATATCTTGGAGAAGTGGCAAACAATCTTTAGTTGCCACTTCTACCATGGAGGCTGAGTTTGTTTCCTGTTTTGAGGCAACTACACAGGGTATTTGGTTGAGAAGTTTTATTTCTGGGCTTGGAGTTGTTGAGTCTATCTCTAGGCCAATAAAGTTATATTGTGACAATTCAGCTGCTGTATTTTTTGCTAAGAATAATAAGAGTGGAAGTCGAAGTAAACACATCGACATTAAGTACTTAGCAATAAGGGAGCACGTTAAAGCCAAAGAAGTGCTCATTGAACACATACATACTGAGCAGATGATTGCTGATCCTCTAACGAAAGGCATGCCACTAAAGACGTTCAAGGATCATGTTGTCCAAATGAGACTATGTCCCGCTTTGTCACTATGAGAGGTAATACTTTCATTGTCTGAAACTTTGTAATTTAGTTTGTTTTCTCTTTTAAGTTGTATACATTTTGGTTGGAGACAAACAAACATTCTAGAGGACCTAGAATAAACATTTAAGGTTTGTTCATAAAGTGGTATTCCACATTTAAGCGTTTATTTAGAAAGAGTAAAATTGCATTGTAATACATAGAAGGTAATACTTGTTTAAAAGGGACTTACCGCTATGATTCATGTACTTTTTCCTTTTTCTAATTGAACATACCGCATATACATCTCTTGTGTTTTGGATTATATTATACAAGTTTGGACCAAGTGGGAGAATGTTAGACTTTTTACAATATGGTCCTACACTTCTCATATAATTACATTTTGGTCCCTGTTGATGTGGTCATACGGTTGTGTCTCTTGGGCAGTTGTCTTTGATGGAAAGAGATTTCCGTGTTAGAACTTGTTAAACTTGGTTTTAATTTAAATTTTTCCAGTACTGGTGTCCATTTATTTTTGGACACAACATACTATGGTTGTGGTTATTTTTCCGATGGTTTTATAGTACTTGATGTTGCTTATAATAATAGTAATGTTTGTTTTTCCTTTATTACATCTTCTAATAATGATGATGTGAATGTATGGCATGCAAGGCTTGGCCATATTGGCCAACAACGAATGAATATACTAGCAAGAGAAGGCTTGTTAGGATCCTTAACAAAAGTAGACTTGACTACTTGTGAACATTGCCTAGCTGGAAAAAACAGCAAGAAAACCATTTGGAAAAGCGATAAGAGCTGAAGTTCCATTGCAACTAATTCATTCTGACATATGTGGTCCAATGAATGTGAGGGCTAGACATGGGGTTGTTTATTTCATCACATTTATAGATGATTTCACTCGATATGGTTATGTTTTCTTGATTTCTCAAAAATCAGAAGCTTTAGAATGCTTTCAAAAGTTTAAAAACTTAGTTGAGAATCAATTAGATAAAAAGATAAAAGTTCTACAAACCGATCGAGGACGTGAATATCTATCTTATCAGTTCAGAAATTTTTGTGATGAAATGGGAATAGAACGTCAATTAACTATTCCCTGAACTCCGCAACAAAATAGTGTTGCAGAACGAAGAAACAGAACCCTACTTGAGATGGTGAGGTCTATGATGGCACGAGCAAACTTGCCCATCACCTTTTGGGGTGATGCCTTATTGACTGCCACATATATCCTCAATCGAGTACCATCCAAATCTATTACTACTACACCATATGAGTTATAGACAAATCGGAAACCCGATTTGAGTCTCCTAAAGCCATGGGGATGTGCTGCCTATGTTCATGATCCTTCTCATAAATATGGAAAATTAGGTCCAAGGGGGAAGAAATGTATCTTTATAAGATATTCAGAACATTCAAAGGGATATGTCTTCATAGGAGAACAAGAAAGTGGTAGCATCACTGAGTTTGAATCACGAGATGTCACATTCTTAGAAACCGATTTTCCTAAGAAGGGCGAAATAGGTAAAGACTTGTTTCTATATGAAACACAAGACCAAGGCAATTACATTGCGACAATCGCTTGGTTATACTACATCTCGGGTGGGAGCAATATAGAAGTTGATGAATCGTTTCAAATCCTCCATCATTCCCTACCGGTGATCTAACTATGATAGTGGTACAAGTGGGAGTAACACCAATCAATCTCCAATACGTCGATCAAACAGGAAACAAGTTCCACGTCGACGATTTGAGATTGAGGGGGAAATTTTTCTAGTTACTCCACAAGATGACGAAGAGCCAAGGAATGTAAATGAGGCTCTCAATTGCCCTTCTAAGGAAAAATGGATGAAAGCAATGGAAGAAGAATTGGAGTCTATGAAATCAAACCAAGTATGGGAATTGGTTGATTTACCGAAAGGACGCAAAGCCATTGGGAACAAATGGGTTCTCAAAATCAAGCGTAAAGCTGATGGCAGTATTGAAAGATACAAAGCTCGCTTAGTCGCGAAGGGGTATACACAACAAGAAAGAATAGATTATGAAGAAACTTTTTCACCTGTTGTACGGTTTACCTCAATTCGACTTATTTTAGCTATAGTTGCTAGCATGGATCTTGAATTGCATCAAATGGATGTAAAGACTGCTTTTCTCAATGGAGAATTACAAGAAGAAATCTATATGGATCAACCAATAGGTTTTATTAGAGAAGGTCAAGAACACAAAGTGTGTAGACTTTTAAAGTCAATTTATGGCCTCAAGCAGTCCTCAAGACAATGGTATATTCGATTTCATAATGCGATAATGTCGTATGATTTCAAAATGATAAATGAAGATCATTGTGTATATACAAAGAGATCCAATAACAAATTTGTTATATTATCATTATATGTTGATGATATACTTATAGCTGGAAATGATATGGGATTTGTCAATGAAATCAAAGGATGGTTATCATCTCATTTTGAGATGAAAGATATGGGTGAAGCTGCATATATTCTTGGAGTCAAGATTTCAAGAGATCGCTCAAGAAAATTAGTATCTCTTTCACAAGAATCATACATTAAGAAAATTCTTGAACGATTTCATATGCAAGATTGTAAACCCATAGACAACCCTATCGCAAAAGGCGAGACTTTAAGTCGTAAAATGTGTCCGAAGACTCCACAAGAAAAGGAACAAATGAAGAATGTTCCTTATACAAGTGCTGTTGGAAGTCTCATGTACGCCATGATGTGCACTAGAGCCGACATCTGTTATGCCGTTGGGTTGGTAAGCAGATACCAGTCCGACCCAGGACAAGCACATTGGAAAGTAGTGAAGAGAATCTTAAGATATCTAAAAGGGACAGCTGATTACTCATTATGTTATCAAGGAAATGATTTACACTTGAGAGGCTACACCGATGCTGATTGGGGAGGAGATTTAGATGAGAGGAAATCTACTTCCGGATATGTTTTCTTACTAAATGGCGGGGCCATATCTTGGAGCAGTAAAAAACAATCATGCATAGCCTTATCTACAATGGAGGCTGAGTTTGTAGCATTTTCAGCTGCAGTGCAAGAAGCCGTTTGGTTGAGACGGTTCATGAATCATCTGGGAATAATTAATGTTGCTATTGAACCAGTAAGAATAAACTGTGATAGTCAAGCAGCAATAGCATACACTAAGGATCCCAAATATCATGGTAAAACGAAACACATAGATATCAAATATAATTTTGTGCGAGACTTGGTGGCACAAAAGGAGGTGAACATGAAGTACATATCTACGCATGACATGGTTGCGGATCCATTCACAAAGCCTATACCGAGAGATACTTTCAATAGACATGTTAGATCTCTAGGCTTACGTAGGTGTTGAATGTACTCATACTTTGAGATTTCCCAAAATTGTTCACATTTGTCTTATCAATATTAAATAACAATATTGTCAATGCTCAATTTCGATTATTATGGAACATACATGAAGGAGCATATATATACATATTAGTTATGTAAATATTATATATGTCTATTTTGAAAAGCATGTCGGACAGCTAAAAGATTGGCCTTCTCACACAGGCAATCGCCTCCATTACTTCGTAGGAATGAAGATGAGGACGATTTTAAGCTTATTATCTAGGTGATAATAGAGAGCCAAGCTTAAAATGTTTGACGTCGCCTAAAACGAGAATTAAAATAATGTCATAATGAAATGTGACCACAAGTGATAAATGATCACTTTATCTGTCTAATTGCCAGATTAGAGTTCGATGAATTAAAAGTATGTAAAGTAAACTCAAGTTAGACATTAGGCATGTCGAACTAAAATCAGACAAAGATTTACAAGAAAAGAGACATGCACTCCATGGGAAAGGAGGAAATCTTTGTAGCATGTGATTCATACCACATGTGCAAAACATTGACCAAAGGGGTAATGAAAGTCAAAATCTCAACTTTAACATTGTGTGAGACCCTGAGTTTTTTTTTGAATAAAATATCATAGAATACCCTTATTACTCTATTCTGTTTCTTGAAAACTTCATTTAATGATTGCTATCTTAGAGTGTTACCAAAGGATTAAGATAAATTCAATCTGCTGGGACATTTCTAGAAAAGCAAGTTAAATAAAAGTTGCAGGAATCGAGAAAAGAGGAAGATTACGATTTTGAATTATCACATTATAATCACGTGTATTCATTGGTCGACCAATTATGTTTTACTTTTATGTAAAGATAGAACATAATTATGAATACAACGGATATTTTTTTTGAGATTGTTAGAAAAATGTGATAAGTAATCTAGGGTATTGCATACAACATACAACCTGAGTTTCACAATTCGAGAAGTTATATATTCCTAACAGATATATGACTAACGTGCTCTCGAAGTATGCATGGTCACACGGCATATTTACTAAAGTATGAACCTTAAAGAAGCATAGAGAGAGATAGTCCCATCATGTGTGAGTGGGAGATATTGGATAAGGGGTACACCCATGATGGGTTACCCCTGAGCGTGTGAGAGAAACGCCAAATGCGGTTTCTCCAACCTATTGCCATATAAAAGGAAAACTTTTTCCTTTTAGTTTTGTTTTTTACGAACACTGTTATTCAAAGAAAACGCAAGGAAAAGTACACTCTCTCTCTCTAAAAAATTTGGAAAACAGAAAACGATTCGTGGCTTTCTTCCAAATTAACTTTATTGCTTCAGAGATAAGGAGTGGAGGTATTTATGCTGTGTAAATTCATTGTAGTTCATTTATGTGAAAATGTGATTGCAATGGTGACTATGATCTTGGGATTATGTTAGGATATATGTTATTCTATATAATTTCCAACATTGGTATCAGAGCCAGTCCCTATGAATCTTAATGCCAATGAAAAATTAAGTGTACTTTTCCTTGCGTTTTCTTTGAATAACAGTGTTCGTAAAAAAAAAAAAAAAAACTAAAAGGAAAAAGTTTTCCTTTTATATGGCAGCGGTTGGAGAGAAAACGATTCGTGGCTTTCTTCCAGATTAACTTTATTGCTTCAGAGATAAGGAGTGGAGGTATTTATGCTGTGTAAATTCATTGTAGTTCATTTATGTGAAAATGTGATTGCAATGGTGACTATGATCTTGGGATTATGTTAGGATATATGTTATTCTATTTAATTTCCAACATTGGTATCTCCACTCCTGACTTTTAGTAAATATGTGGCTGTACACTTAATTTTTCCTTGTTGTTGTTTTGGAATTTGTTTGTTTTAATTTTATTACAAGTTGAATTCTATTTACATAATAAAATTAATTTTTTTTATTAAATTTTAAAATTTTATGTGAATTGATGTTGATTTATATTTATATAATTGTGTCTAGAAATATTTTTAGAATTGCAATTAATTATATCTATGATAACTGGAAATTGGAAATTTTGGATGATGATTGTTGACATTGTTAACTTTTGATTCCAAATCTAATATACAATTATTATTGGTATAATTAATTAAATGAACATGTATGTTCCGAGCATTGAATAACATGCATTATCCAACGTGTAATTTTGTTTAGAAATGGCATCTGCATCTAAGAACATTGTCGCCGAACTTAACAAAGGAGAAAAATTTAACGGCGACAATTATGAGATATGGAGCATGAAAATCCAATATGTTTTGGAAGAACAAGAGGTTCTTGAAGCTCTTACTACAACCATGGAAGAGCCTGAAGAGGGAGTCACGGCTCAACATAGACGAGACCGTGCCGCTTATGACATATGGAAGAAGAAGAATTCCCACCTCCGCATTACTTTGTTGAGCAGCATGGACAATGATCTCATGAAGAAGTACCGGGATTATGAATTAGCAAAGGACATGTGGTCCGCACTTGCTACAAAGTTTGGTGGTACGTCCATTACCAAACTCCGGTCACTCACTATCAAGTTTGACACATATAAGAAAAAGCTTGAACATACTATGAGAGTACATTTACGGCATTTCTCAAACATGATAAGTGAGTTAAGAGATGCAGGTCATGTCCTAACAGATGAACAACAGGTTCAAGCTGTCATAAGATCATTGCCTCAAAATTGGGAACATATGAAAATACACCTTACCCACAATGAGGGCATCAGAAATTTAGAAGATGCCATACGCCATTTGGAACTGGAAGAAGATCGCCTTAATGCGAGTAAGGCAAATACTGATGTGTATATGGCTGGTTCTAGTTCACATGGTGGGAAGAGATTTAAACGTAAATTCCAAGGTGGATCCCAAAGAAAAGGCAATACTGAAAAGGCTCAAGGGAAGAAGAGAAAGTTCTTCAAACACGGAAAAGAAAAGCATCCTGCCAGGAAGAGGAATATGGCAAAGGTGAAATGCTATAATTGTGGTAAAAAGGGACATTTTGCTCGCGATTGTAGCGAGCCGAAGAAGGTAAATTACTTGTTTACACAAGTAAGTTATATAAATGTTTCCAGTTCTGTTTTTCTAACTGAGTCTCATCCTTTGTGGACTGTAGATTCAGCAGCAACAGACCACATAGCGAAAGACAGAGTGCTTTCGTGGAATTTCGACGAATACCACGGGAAACAAAATGGATATATGTAGGTAACAATTCAAAAGTGGAAGTTAAAGGGATCGGCACATGCAAATTGATCATGCGTGGAGGTCGAATCCTATACCTACATGACGTGTTATATGCACCCGATATTCGCGAAATTTGATTTACGTGTTAGAACTTGTTAAACTTGGTTTTAATTTAAATTTTTCCAATACTGGTGTCCATTTATTTTTGGACACAACATACTATGGTTGTGGTTATTTTTCCGATGGTTTTATAGTACTTGATGTTGCTTATAATAATAGTAATGTTTGTTTTTCCTTTATTACATCTTCTAATAATGATGATGTGAATGTATGGCATGCAAGGCTTGGCCATATTGGCCAACAACGAATGAATATACTAGCAAGAGAAGGCTTGTTAGGATCCTTAACAAAAGTAGACTTGACTACTTGTGAACATTGCCTAGCTGGAAAAACAGCGAAGAAAACCATTTGGAAAAGCGATAAGAGCTGAAGTTCCATTGCAACTAATTCATTCTGACATATGTGGTCCAATGAATGTGAGGGCTAGACATGGGGTTGTTTATTTCATCACATTTATAGATGATTTCACTCGATATGGTTATGTTTTCTTGATTTCTCAAAAATCAGAAGCTTTAGAATGCTTTCAAAAGTTTAAAAACTTAGTTGAGAATCAATTAGATAAAAAAGATAAAAGTTCTACAAACCGATCGAGGACGTGAATATCTATCTTATCAGTTCAGAAATTTTTGTGATGAAATGGGAATAGAACGTCAATTAACTATTCCCAGAACTCCGCAACAAAATAGTGTTGCAGAACGAAGAAACAGAACCCTACTTGAGATGGTGAGGTCTATGATGGCACGAGCAAACTTGCCCATCACCTTTTGGGGTGATGCCTTATTGACTGCCACATATATCCTCAATCGAGTACCATCCAAATCTATTACTACTACACCATATGAGTTATAGACAAATCGGAAACCCGATTTGAGTCTCCTAAAGCCATGGGGATGTGCTGCCTATGTTCATGATCCTTCTCATAAATATGGAAAATTAGGTCCAAGGGGGAAGAAATGTATCTTTATAAGATATTCAGAACATTCAAAGGGATATGTCTTCATAGGAGAACAAGAAAGTGGTAGCATCACTGAGTTTGAATCACGAGATGTCACATTCTTAGAAACCGATTTTCCTAAGAAGGGCGAAATAGGTAAAGACTTGTTTCTATATGAAACACAAGACCAAGGCAATTCTGTTGCTGACAATCAGTTGGTTATACTACATCTCAGTGGGAGCAATATAGAAGTTGATGAATCAGTTTCAAATCCTCCATCATTCCCTACTGGTGATCTAACTATGATAGCTGGTACAAGTGGGAGTAACACCAATCAATCTCCAATACGTCGATCAAACAGGAAACAAGTTCCACGTCGACGATTTGAGATTGAGGGGGAAATTTTTCTAGTTACTCCACAAGATGACGAAGAGCCAAGGAATGTAAATGAGGCTCTCAATTGCCCTTCTAAGGAAAAATGGATGAAAGCAATGGAAGAAGAATTGGAGTCTATGAAATCAAACCAAGTATGGGAATTGGTTGATTTACCGAAAGGACGCAAAGCCATTGGGAACAAATGGGTTCTCAAAATCAAGCGTAAAGCTGATGGCAGTATTGAAAGATACAAAGCTCGCTTAGTCGCGAAGGGGTATACACAACAAGAAAGAATAGATTATGAAGAAACTTTTTCACCTGTTATACGGTTTACCTCAATTCGACTTATTTTAGCTATAGTTGCTAGCATGGATCTTGAATTGCATCAAATGGATGTAAAGAGCTTTTCTCAATGGAGAATTACAAGAAGAAATCTATATGGATCAACCAATAGGTTTTATTAGAGAAGGTCAAGAACACAAAGTGTGTAGACTTTTAAAGTCAATTTATGGCCTCAAGCAGTCCTCAAGACAGTGGTATATTCGATTTCATAATGCGATAATGTCGTATGATTTCAAAATGATAAATGAAGATCATTGTGTATATACAAAGAGATCCAATAACAAATTTGTTATATTATCATTATATGTTGATGATATACTTATATGGAAATGATATGGGATTTGTCAATGAAATCAAAGGATGGTTATCATCTCATTTTGAGATGAAAGATATGGGTGAAGCTGCATATATTCTTGGAGTCAAGATTTCAAGAGATCGCTCAAGAAAATTAGTATCTCTTTCACAAGAATCATACATTAAGAAAATTCTTGAACGATTTCATATGCAAGATTGTAAACCCATAGACAACCCTATCGCAAAAGGCGAGACTTTAAGTCGTAAAATGTGTCCGAAGACTCCACAAGAAAAGGAACAAATGAAGAATGTTCCTTATACAAGTGCTGTTGGAAGTCTCATGTACGCCATGATGTGCACTAGAGCCGACATCTGTTATGCCGTTGGGTTGGTAAGCGATACCGGTCCAGGCCAGGGACAAGCACATTGGAAAGTAGTGAAGAGAATCTTAAGATATCTAAAAGGGACAACTGATTACTCATTATGTTATCAAGGAAATGATTTACACTTGAGAGGCTACACCGATGCTGATTGGGGAGGAGATTTAGATGAGAGGAAATCTACTTCCGGATATGTTTTCTTACTAAATGGCGGGGCCATATCTTGGAGCAGTAAAAAACAATCATGCATAGCCTTATCTACAATGGAGGCTGAGTTTGTAGCATTTTCAGCAGCGGCAAGAAGCCGTTTGGTTGAGACGGTTCATGAATCATCTGGGAATAATTAATGTTGCTATTGAACCAGTAAGAATAAACTGTGATAGTCAAGCAGCAATAGCATACACTAAGGATCCCAAATATCATGGTAAAACGAAACACATAGATATCAAATATAATTTTGTGCGAGACTTGGTGGCACAAAAGGAGGTGAACATGAAGTACATATCTACGCATGACATGGTTGCGGATCCATTCACAAAGCCTATACCGAGAGATACTTTCAATAGACATGTTAGATCTCTAGGCTTACGTAGGTGTTGAATGTACTCATACTTTGAGATTTCCCAAAATTGTTCACATTTGTCTTATCAATATTAAATAACAATATTGTCAATGCTCAATTTCGATTATTATGGAACATACATGAAGGAGCATATATATACATATTAGTTATGTAAATATTATATATGTCTATTTTGAAAAGCATGTCGGACAGCTAAAAGATTGGCCTTCTCACACAGGCAATCGCCTCCATTACTTCGTAGGAATGAAGATGAGACGATTTTAAGCTTATTATCTAGGTGATAATAGAGAGCCAAGCTTAAAATGTTTGGCGTCGCCTAAAACGAGAATTAAAATAATGTCATAATGAAATGTGACCACAAGTGATAAATGATCACTTTATCTGTCTAATTGCCAGATTAGAGTTCTGATGAATTAAAAGTATGTAAAGTGAACTCAAGTTAGACATTAGGCATGTCTGAACTAAAATCAGTACAACATTTACAAGAAAAGAGACATGCACTCCATGGGAAAGGAGGAAATGCTGTAGCATGTGATTCATACCACATGTGCAAAACATTGACCAAAGGGGTAATGAAAGTCAAAATCTCAACTTTAACATTGTGTGAGACCCACGAGTTTTTTTTGAATAAAATATCATAGAATACCCTTATTACTCTATTCTGTTTCTTGAAAACTTCATTTAATGATTGCTATCTTAGAGTGTTACCAAAGGATTAAGATAAATTCAATCTGCTGGGACATTTCTAGAAAAGCAAGTTAAATAAAAGTTGCAGAATCGAGAAAAGAGGAAGATTACGATTTTGAATTATCACATTATAATCACGTGTATTCATTGGTCGACCAATTATGTTTTACTTTTATGTAAAGATAGAACATAATTATGAATACAACGGATATTTTTTTTGAGATTGTTAGAAAAATGTGATAAGTAATCTAGGGTATTGCATACAACATACAACCTGAGTTTCACAATTCGAGAAGTTATATATTCCTAACAGATATATGACTAACGTGCTCTCGAAGTATGCATGGTCACACGGCATATTTACTAAAGTATGAACCTTAAAGAAGCATAGAGAGAGATAGTCCCATCATGTGTGAGTGGGAGATATTGGATAAGGGGTACACCCATGATGGGTTACCCCAAGCGACGTGTGTGAGAGCGCCAAATGCGGTTTCTTCTCCAACCTTGCCATATAAAAGGAAAACTTTTTCCTTTTAGTTTTGTTTTTTATGAACACTGTTATTCAAAGAAAACGCAAGGAAAAGTACACTCTCTCTCTCTAAAAAATTTGGAAAACAGAAAACGATTCGTGGCTTTCTTCCAGATTAACTTTATTGCTTCAGAGATAAGGAGTGGAGGTATTTATGCTGTGTAAATTCATTGTAGTTCATTTATGTGAAAATGTGATTGCAATGGTGACTATGATCTTGGGATTATGTTAGGATATATACATATTAGTTATGTAAATATTATATATGTCTATTTTGAAAAGCATGTCGGACAGCTAAAAGATTGGCCTTCTCACACAGGCAATCGCCTCCATTACTTCGTAGGAATGAAGATGAGACGATTTTAAGCTTATTATCTAGGTGATAATAGAGAGCCAAGCTTAAAATGTTTGACGTCGCCTAAAACGAGAATTAAAATAATGTCATAATGAAATGTTTCCTTTTAGTTTTTTTTTTTTACGAACACTGTTATTCAAAGAAAACGCAAGGAAAAGTACACTCTCTCTCTCTAAAAAATTTGGAAAACAGAAAACGATTCGTGGCTTTCTTCCAGATTAACTTTATTGCTTCAGAGATAAGGAGTGGAGGTATTTATGCTGTGTAAATTCATTGTAGTTCATTTATGTGAAAATGTGATTGCAATGGTGAAAAAGTTTCTTCATAATCTATTCTTTCTTGTTATGTATACCCCTTCGCGACTAAGCGAGCTTTGTATCTTTCAATACTGCCATCAGCTTTACGCTTGATTTTGAGAACCCATTTGTTCCCAATGGCTTTGCGTCCTTTCGGTAAATCAACCAATTCCCATACTTGGTTTGATTTCATAGACTCCAATTCTTTTTCCATTGCTTTCATCCATTTTTCCTTAGAAGGGCAATTGAGAGCCTCATTTATCTCCCACTCACACATGATGGGACTATCTCTCTCTATGCTTCTTTAAGGTTCATACTTTAGTAAATATGCCGTGTGACCATGCATACTTCAAGAGCACGTTAGTCATATATCTGTTAGGAAATTATATAGAATAACATATATCCTAACATAATCCCAAGATCATAGTCACCATTGCAATCACATTTTCACATAAATGAACTACAATGAATTTACACAGCATAAATACCTCCACTCCTTATCTCTGAAGCAATAAAGTTAATCTGGAAGAAAGCCACGAATCGTTTTCTGTTTTCCAAATTTTTTTGAGAGAGAGAGTGTACTTTTCCTTGCGTTTTCTTTGAATAACAGTGTTCGTAAAAAACAAAACTAAAAGGAAAAAGTTTTCCTTTTATATGGCAGCGGTTGGTCCTACACTTCTCATATAATTACATTTTGGTCCCTGTTGATGTGGTCATACGGTTGTGTCTCTTGGGCAGTTGTCTTTGATGGAAAGACAACGCATATAAAAGAAAGAAGTTTCTGAGTCCCCATTGATGCGCTTTTAATTTTTGATTCCCAAAACCATCACCCAAAATTGCAGTCAAGTGGAAGATCCTGTAATTCATAAAGGAGCAAGAAGATCAAAGAAGTAATTGCTATGGCTGGAGGTTTATCATTTATTTCCGCATATATTCCATGGAGTTTTTAAACTGGGATTGATTGTATTGTAAATGAATATTGGAATATGAATGTATGTGATTTTCATATATATATTAATAACAAGTTTTCTGTGGGCCTAGATATATGTATAATAATTCTTATTTTTTAAAAATCCAAGGATGAACCTAAGTATATATATTAATAGCAATTTTGTAGGTTTATATATTAATAATTTTTTTTTAAAACTTGAGGGTAGGCCCAAGCCTACCCTTAAAGAGGCTGGATCCGCCCCTGCATCTAAGCAAATTGATCATCAACCCACATTTTTTTTTTTTTTTTTAGCACTTCTTTTAGGTTAAATTTTGAACTTTTTCGGGTTTTATAGTTGTTCAAAGAAAATGTTTACCTAATTCCATGCGTTTAACCCAAAAAAAAAAATCCCCTTTTCTTCCAATTTTTCGATCTTCTTTCCAATTCTACAAACAAACATTTTTTATTATTAAAAAAAAAAAAAAAAAAAAAGAGAGAGATTATGCATTTTGAAGAGATTGTTGAAGTGTTTTTTATATCGAAAGTATATGTGGGTTTAAAGAAGTGGGCTTGCATGTGTAGGTTTGAAGGATTGGGCCAGTAAAGGGCCTTTTGCAGTCTTATATTTATATTTTTTTGCGGCTGTTATCTGCTACAGAAGTATATTACACGTGATGATCTCTTGTGACTGTGCGAGGATTTAAGAGGTTTGCATGCATGCAGATGCAGATGAGAGAAGCATCTTTTGGCTTTCTCCTCTTACCGGGTGGATGGAAGGCGACACGGATGAATTAGCTAAAGGAAACCTCAGAGGTTTTAATGGACCATTTCGAGGTTGTCTTTTGCAATTTTCTGCAGTAGACCAATCACCATTAATCAACTTTCTATCCTCAACTTTATGCTATTGTATCATGACTATTGAAGTCGATCATTCAATCGGATGGATTTCATTATGGATCTCATTCTCTGGCTGTTGTTTTATGTCTTCATCCTGTGAAAATTCAACCTTGTTGGGATCTACAGATGAAATGGCTCAGTTTCATTTCTACTATTAGCAGTGTAAGTGAAAGCAAATGAAAGCTGACCATTTAAAAGTACAAACAAGTTTATCTTAAAAAAGTACAAACAGCAAGTTTGTTCAGAGTAAAAAACCATCTAACTCAAAACCCAGGAAATCATAAGCCCCATTATTAAAAGCTGCATCGGTGTGATTGCTTGTTTGTCTCAACTACGTAGAGAATCATCTAACTCATAAGCCAGACAATCAAGGACAACACCATCAAGAACAGCATCAGTATGAGTACTATTAGCAGTATAAGTGAAAGAAAATTAGAGTCTGATGGCCGCCGGTTGTCCTCACCATCATCCTCATCGTCCTTGTCTTTCTTGTTACGTGTTCTTTGTAGTCTGCGTATACGACCTGGGGCTATGTTCCGAGCCCGCCCGCCCTTGCTACACTTTACCCATTTAATCTTTTGGAAGAAAACAAGTTCGCCCTGAAAATAATAAATAAACAGAATCCGTATCAGTTACATTAATTTCATAAGAACATATGCATAAGAAATTCTAGACTTTATATACCTTCGAATAGAAACCTGTAGTGGCCAACTTGAAATAATTGTTACTGAATCCACCATTCAAATCCATAACCATCAGGCTATGAACCTGTGTACATGGGTAGCAAGCACAAATTTTAAACTAACAATTATAGAAAAACAGATAGAAGGATCATGACAAAATACTCTCTTGAGTTGGAAGTGAAATTTTCCATGAAGCTGACAACAAAATGAGTAATGAAACAATTGGAAACTTCATTTTCTCAAAGTTCAATTAATTCTAGCTTCAGTATTCTGTGTTTAGTTTGAGTTGTATTTATATATGAATTATGGAGATGATCATAACGTGTATTTGAGCTAATCCTAACGTCACGTTTTCGGATATTTACATTGTTGGTCCATTAATTTAATTTAATTTAATATTTCCTGTTAATTCTGCTTCTGGGTCCTAGACTTTTGGCTATGACTAAGAGAATTTTGCCATCTCCCTCTTATTCCATCTACACTTCAATCACTTTAACTTGTATTTCGAATTACTTATCTATAAATGAAGTGATGTGGCATTTTGATGACACGAAGGAGTCAAATTTTGGAGTTGGCTGGTCAAAGTAATTTGTTAAAACAAGAGGGGCAGTTCTGTCTTTTCCCTTCATTCCAGAAACCTAAATCGAATTAGGTTTGTGCGCAGCTCTCATTTCTCTCGTTTTCTCTCTTGGTTACCAGAGAGAGAAACGGTTAGAGATGCTGTGCTGGAAACCCAAGATCCGTCCATGGAATCAACGGTGATGGTAGGTGTGAGCTGTCCTTTCTTTGTTATAGCCTTTCTGTTTGTATAAATTTGTACTGATTTTCTGCTTCGTGTGCAATGTATGAGTGGTGAGAGCATCTGGGTATACGGGTGTGTAATCAGAGGGTTTGTATCGGGTTGATGCCTTGGTGTAAAAGGGGTGAGCCGATTCTTCTGTAAGGTTTCTCAAACTCATAATAAAGTTCTTTTTCTGGTTGCCTTTGAGGAGTGGATGTAGGTAATCTCTCAGATTACCGAACCACTATAAATTGGTGTCTTTCTCTTCTTATCTTCCTTTACTGTTTTGTTTTCACTTTTATGCTTGTTATGGTTTGAATGCCTAATCTGGACTATTGCATGATTCATTATATATTGGGTCTGATTTACAACAATAAACACAAAGGTTATGAAAATTTTTGGGGTGCAACGTTTCGGTCCAAGAGTTTGGGGTTCCAACTGCACCCCAAAGAACTCCCAAAAATTCCACCCCGAACTCTCCAAGTTGGGAACTTTGGGTTAGAACTCCCCAAAGTTCTACCCCAAACTCCCCAAGTTGGAGAACTTATTTGCATGCCAACCCAAATCACAACATGATTATCTCTTAAGGTTTTCTTGGTTTAATTACGCTTTCAAATTGAAAATGGATTAGTGGATTTCTGCCTGTGGTAAATTCGGCTTTGTCTCATTGTGCAGTGGACAATCAAAGCATTTTGCTGGCAATGCGCACCAGTATTGCTCCGGCCTCATACTACTGCAGTATTGCAAGCGGTTCACCATTCTGTGAATTCAAAGCTTATACGGTTGGTATCAATTTTTTGAATATAGGAATATGTACCTATTATATTTTATACATTATATTCTTGTTCTTAGTCTCTTCACATCTTAACTTTGATATCCATAATATATTGATTATTTTTCTCATAAATTAATGATGTTTGATTTTTGTCAAAATAAAAGAATATACTGAATGCAATTCGAGAAACTACTAACCATCAATATGGTGTCCTGTGATTGGATTATAACCATACCTTATGAAATAGTGTGGCTCGTTCTAAAATTTGCCCAACACTCATACGGTGCTGTGTTTTTCCTTTATGGTCATGATCCTTTTATTTGTTCCATGCGTGATGCAGGAGGCTTGTATGAATAGCTTGAGAATATTTCTATAATTGTTAGTTTAAAATTTGTGCTTGCTACCCATGTACACAGGTTCATAGCCTGATGGTAATGGATTTGAATGGTGGATTCAGTAACAATTATTTCAAGTCGGCCACTACAGGTTTCTATTCGAAGGTATATAAAGTCTAGAATTTCTTATGCATATGTTCTTATGAAATTAATGTAACTGATACGGATTCTGTTTATTTATTATTTTCAGGCGAACTTCTTGTCTTCCAAAAGATTAAATGGGTAAAGTGTAGCAAGGGCGGGCGGGCTCAGAACATAGCCCCTGGTCGTATACGCAGACTACAAAGAAGACGTAACAAGAAAGACAAGGACGATGAGGATGACGGTGAGGACAACCGGCGGCCATCAGACTCTAATTTTCTTTCACTTATACTGCTAATAGTACTCATACTGATGTTCTTGATGGTGTTGTCCTTGATTGTCTGGCTTATGAGTTAGATGATTCTCTCCGTACTTGGGACAAACAAACAATCATACCAATGCAGCTTCTAATAATGTGTCTAGCTTATGATGGCCTGGGTTTTGAGTTGTATGGTTTTCTACTCTGAACAAACTTGTGCGACCATATATATTAGCATGTAAGTGGAGTTGAAGAATCACATAGTTCATGACAAATGCTACACGTTTTACCATATAATAATTCATGAAAATCCTAGGGACCAAACCAAGAGAGATTATGACAGTGTTTAGATATTATTTAGTGAGGGTTGTTGGAGATTGGAGATTGGAGAGGAGGTTGAAATGACGTTTGTCTTTTTATAGGTTTATCAACCATGATGGGACTCACCGAAAATATGTTGCAAGTGAAAACCGCCCGTCTTCACCTAAAATTGCAACTGCCGCCCATAAATAAGAGAAGAAATTAAATTCCTTTTACAACTTCTTCAATCTCTCTAAAATTTATTAAAGGAAAAAACACACATATGGTAATTCTCTCTCAAGATATAAAGTTAAAAAGGTATTTATGTTGTGAACTTCAATGTTATTCGTTTAAGTAGAATGTGATTGCAATTGGTGACTATTAATATAATATTGAGATAAATTAGAATATTTGTTATTCTGAGTTTTCCAACATTAGTATTAGAGCTGTGGTTTGCATTTTTTTAATTTTGTACTATTGTGTTAAAACATTCTACAAGTTACTTAAATTCAGTTTTGAAATTTCATTTTTCATGCTTATAGAGTTGTTTTTCAGGTAATAACAATTAGATTATTAGATTTCTTATGAAATTACGAAGAAAATTGCTTTTGAATCACAAAAAAGGGGTTTAAATGGCTTAATTAGGGGTGTTATCGAGCCGAGTTTTCGACTTAACGAGCTCAGCTCGTGAGAGAGGAGGAGTAAACGAGCCAAGCTAGAAATTATATGGCTCAGCTCGACTCGATAGTGAATGTGGCATATTTCGAGCCGGCTCGCGAGCCATCTCCAAATAATATTGTTTTTTTTTTTAATTCAATTTTTTTTACAAAATTTATTTGATGATGATGATCGACTATGAAATGTTCTTTTTAATTCAATCCCATATGGATTTTATTTCCCAGAATAGATTCTCATTTTTTTCTAAAGTGTGTGTTTAATTAATTTATATATAATGTGAAACTATTAACTGCAATTTTTAATAATTATTTGTTACATGAATTAATGATCATAGCTGCATGTATTTCATGTCACACAAATTAATTCTATATTGCTTCATGCAGTAAGCTAAGAATAAATATTTGAGTCAAATTTTGCTCATGAATTCAAAAAGAGTGGATGGATAGATAATTCCTTGGAAAAATATTGAAAAAGTAATTTTCCATAATTAAAACAATCGATAGCTAGCTCGAAATATGTTTTATTTTTCACTTTTCATTTATTTTGTCAAATGAAAATAAACCTACTTAATTTTCCATAATTGTCTGAATGTCTTCTCCGTCCTCATACATCACCCAACAGTTAAACCTACTTAAAATCAACATTAAATGAAATGCTACTGCTATTAAGAAATTATCATTTAACATACTGTATGTACCACAAATTAAGTTAAGTGAACTAAATATTTTTTGTTTAGTTCACTTGACTTAATAAAGTTTTCACAAAAACAAAATGGGGGATTAGCATAACTATACATCAAATGACATCCTCATCCATCAAAAAATATATATAATAGCAAAAGATAATTGGCTGTATGTCTATTGTAGCCCCACTCCTCCTACAAACGAATTAATGTGAAACATATTAAGTATAATTGTCATTTTATATAAACCATAAAGATGAAAATGCAAACCTCAACACAAAAGTAATAAATATAGACCTGCAGAATCCTACAGTCACAGCCAATAACTCACGAGTGAATCAACCAATCTGCTGACTCCCATCACCTGATAGAATAGGAAGCTGAATCTCCAAGTGATCCTCATCCTCCTCTTTCTAAGATGAAAAAGAGAAAAATAATCTATAAGTTAGAATAAAGTTATTTTAAATATAGAATTAAACAAAACATGTAAGCAATGGAACTTACTCTGCACCCTTTCTTCACTCCATTCAAAGTGCGACACCAGTCACATCCACATAACAACATCTCCACCATAGCTGGTGACAAAGAAGCTCGGTAACTATCAATAACCCTACTCCCAGCACTAAATGCAGACTCTGAAGCAATCGTAGTGATCGGGATGGTTAGTATCTCTCGAGCCATCGTAGACAATACAGGAAACTTGGTTGAATTTGCCTTCCACCACTGTAAGGCATCAAATGAGTCATGATCCCCCACACACTTATGGCATCCCTCTCCCAAATAACTGTCCAACTCAGACTGACTAGGCTCAACAGTTTCAACCATGTCCAGAAAAGTGGTAAAATCATCCCAGGCCTCGGCTTCCTCAACCGCAACCACCTCACCAATGGCTCTATGTCCATCCCTTTGTGATGTAGAAGCACGGGCGATAGTCACACCTTGGTTAGCTTGAACATACTCCCCATATAACTCATACAATGCATTCCAGACCGTCACCATATTTTCTCGTCCTTCTACCTCAGAATACATCTTAGGGAATGCCCACTAAATAACCCTCATTTTCAACCGAGGATCCAATATAACAGCCACAGACATCAACATATTACATTCCCCCCAATATTTATCAAACTTATGTTTCATTTTCCTAACCATTACTCTAATGAAATCATCTTCAGATTCACTTTTACTATCCAACATACATTTCACTGCACACACCTTCTTCAAGAATAAATTAGACGTTGGATAATCACTTCCTGAAATGAGTTTGGTTGAACCACTGAATACTTTCAAAACTTCACAAACTTTCTCCACTTTCTCCCAATCCTCGTCACTCGGATTATTATGATAATTGATATCCCTCTCTTTCACTCTTGGAAAAAACCTTTTTGAACTTAATTGCTGTTGCCAACATTTCATAGGTAGAATTCCACCTTGTTTTACAATGAAGAATAAGTTTCTGATACAACAATTTAAGTTGTTGAACAATCTCAGAAAATACCTTGAGTCTACTTTCGGAACTGTTGATATACAACACACTCTCATAGATGTCGTCAATGATGTGCCTAATTTGATGAAGTCCATCTTGAACAATCAGGTTCAAGATGTGTGCGCAACATCTCACATGAAACAGTTTACCTCCACAAAGGAGTTTCCCCGAAACTTCAAAATTTTCCTTCAAAACCTTAATCGCAACATCATTACTTAAAGCATTATCCACAAAAATAGTATATACCTTATTTTCAATTCCCCATCCCATTAGGCACTTGAAAATGCCATCCACAATCGCAATACCAGTCTGAGAAGGAGGCAAACGAACAAAGTTGAGGATAGGTCTATTCAGCCTCCAACTACTATCTATCCAATGCCCTGTCAACACCATGTACTCCATCTTTTGATTCCCTGAATTCCATAAGTCTATAGTCAAACTGATTTTTGTCACAGTCTTCAACAAAGTCTTTAATTTGGCCTTCTCACTTTCATATACCATCATACAATCTTTTTTACAAGTGTGGCGGGAAACCGGAGTCCATCCAGGAATCCCATACTTCATCATATTGTTCAAGCCCTCTTCCTCCACAACTATAAATTAATGGATGCTCATGCATAAGCACCCAATGGGCGATCAATTCCCTCATTTTCGATATGTCAAACTTCCCACTTAAAGCTAACAAAATAATAGTTGGAACATCATTACCGGCAGTCAGAAAACTAATATGTTGTTGCCTCATGGAAGCTTTTCTCCTTAAACACCAGCTTAAATGTCTATTGAACTAGGTGGTGCTTCTGGTGGCATTAATACACAACTTGACTTTGCAATGAATACACTCAGCCTTTTTGGTGCCATTAAGGAGTACCACCTCCTTGAACTCCGACCATGCCACTAAAGTCCTCGCTCTTTTTTGCTTTTGAATCGGATTTTGATTTTCATCACCATTATCCGGGCTACTAATATTTTGCTCCGTATCAATAGTGGTTGCATTCAAGTTAAGGTTACCGCTAGGTGTATCGGTAATTGTATCTTGTATTGCAGGGGTACTTAAGGAATTACCCTCCATTTACAAACCTATAAATGAAAAAAAAAAAAAAATCAACAATTTAATGCAAAACCAATATGAAATAATGTCAAACTATTACATTGCACACACATCAAACCAATACATTATACATTGCACACCAATATTAATTGTCACCAATACATCCCAACATTCATTCATTCTTTAATTAGAGACATTGGTTTTGTATCATGTTTGATTAAATTTCACATGTTATAATATTTAGAATTTAACATGTTTTATTTTGAATTCATTAAAGTTGCATATATAAACTTAATTTATGTAAATAAATTGGAAGGGTACATAAATCTATGTGCTGCCATGCCATGCCATATTAAGAAACTCACCTCGTATTCCATGTGAGTCACTAGGCCAAATTGGGAAATCATCTGTTCTATGCAAAGTAAGTTTTGAAGAATAATCTGTTTCACACATATCATGTATTTCTCCATTATCATCATAATCACATGCTATATAACATGTATATTTATTTCTATTCTAGTTAAGAGAACCAGATTCCACAAGAGCTTGAATGACCCCTCTGGGGGCCCATGCAGAAGTTCCTCTGAGTGAATCTTGAGTTTAAAACCTTCTTTAGTATTGTTTTGAAATTCATATTCCATTGATCTTTTTTTATGTCTACTTTACATTTAAGGGTAAAAAAATATAGATAATTTTACAGTAACTGCTTAGAATACACACAAAACCAAGGTAGATCCCCATTTCATCTATAATAGTCTGAAGTGGACCCAAGTGGACCCCACATTAGTGCAAATTGCATTTCTTATTTTTGCTCACTTCTAAGCATGCTTTTACTTAAGCTTCTCATTATACTTAACAGGGTGGGCTTTATGTGTGCCGATAATAGATGATGTTTGAATATGCAGGGAGATTATATGTTGTTGGCATTCTTGGGATTTGTAGTTCAACACAATGTGACAGGAAAAGGACCATTTGACACCATTGCTCAAACACTAAAGGGTTACTAAATCAACTGTCTTCCTTTGGCAATCAATTTGAGTTAGATTTGAGCATCAATGTAAACATAGGACCTTTAATGTACAGGGGAACTTAGATGGCATTTATATTATCGTACATTACTTGCCCCAATTAAATTTTACTTTTTGTAGCAAGAATGAATACATACAAACACAAATCTCATCTACTCATATTTAAGGTACTGGCTCTGCTTTCTTTACCCCACACCAACACATTCCCACAAGTCAACCACAAATTTTTAAATCCCCAGTCCCCACCAGCAGATGCAGGACCACATTCCCATAAGCCACAACAAGCCACAAACACATTTAAAAACTACCTGTCGGCCAGCCCCCACCAACAAATGCAAAACGCCATAACCACATTCCCACAAACCACAATAATTATATAACAACCATTCAACCATTAACAAACTGCAATTGAAATTTTTCCCAACCCAACCACAATCACAATTCACAAACAATTTAAATAAACAGTCAAATAGACCCATACGCGGCACTACTCTTCACATATACACAAGCATTTCAAGTGATCGATGTTCAGATCTGTAGATAACAGTCGATCGCTTAAGCAATCCTTAGTGTCTTTTAAGCGATCTGCTATTATCTGTAGATCTGAACATCAGATTGCTTAAACGACCAAAGATTGCTTAAGCGATTTGCTGCTTAGATCATATATGAACACTGGATTGCTTAAGCGATCTCCTGCTCATATCAGATTTGGTGGCCACTAGATCGCTTACGGATGTAAGGCCGCTTAAGCGATCTTTTCTTATATGCAGATCTAACATTATGTTTCTCTTTTGTGGTGCATTAAACTGATTTAATGTCTCTGTATTTCCAATTATGTCATCAAGAAGAAGGATAAAATCGAGAGAGTTGCCTAGGCCAACCAATGAAGAGTTGTTGTTTTCAATTTTTTATGTTTTAAATTTTATTGTTACCTTGAATAAATCATCCTTTATAACGTATTAAATCAAATTAATTATTTTTCATTTTCATCAATTTTAAAAAGCGTTTAAGTTAGTAAATTTCGCATATTACCTCTAGACAGCACTTATTGCTGCCCAAAGAAGTAAGACAAGCAAAATAAATATTATCAACATCATTATCATATCAAGACAATCAATCAATTTACTAAATTAGTCACGAGTGTGGCACGTTAGTAAAAACATACATCATTTCACAGATATCAAATGTGCACAATATCAAAAGATCGGCGAGATAAGAAGCACTTTTGGCCTTGGTAGCTTAAGTGAGGCCAAAAGTGAAGAATCGCTTAAGCGACCAAGGGTAAAAAAGAAGAATTGCTTAAGTGAGAACTTAAATCGCTTAAGTGATCGTGCACCTGAGGGGACTTGATTCTGCTTTGGACATGATCACTTAAGCAACCAATGGTAAAAGTGAAGCATCGCTTAAGTGATCTTGATCCTTGCTTGTATGTGATCGCTTAAGCAACTGGATTTGATTGCTTAAGCAATTTATTATCACTTAAGCGACCAAGGCTAAATACTTAAGTATTTAGCCTTGGTCGCTTAAGCGAAACCATATATCGCTTAAGCGACCAAAGCTAAATAGATGGGATCACTTTAGCGACACCATATATCGTTTAAGCGATTAAGGGTAATTTATTTCGGTACTTTAAAAACATTTTATACTTTCATATTTCTTTTCCATGTTTATATATCATGTTTAAGTACAGACGTAAAAGAATTAATTTAATTAAAATATAATTTTTTTTAAAAATCGATTAAGTGATATAAATAATCAAATCAATTGACACAAGACAGATCATGATCCACTGAACTAATCGTACAGTCAAAATCTAAGCTTATTTCAATCTAATCATTTTCAAATACATCATCCATATTTATGAAATTAGGTACGTTTCTACTAATGTGTCACACTAGTGCGCTATGACATTCACCCATATATCATACGGGTGTAACCTTAATATGTGTTGATGGAATTAGGTTGTAAATAATCCTTCTTAATTGGCCTTAATAAGTGTTATTAACCGATGTCGCTTAACATTAACGTTAACAATCATGTGATGTTGTGAACATCCGAAGTTCACATTAACATCACCTAATATGAGGTTAACAACGTATTCCCAAAAAAAAAAAAAAAAAAAAAGGAATCGCTTAAGCAATCCAGTGTTGATAAGCTTTCATCGCTTAAGCGATCTTGTGAAAGGCAATAAAATTAATCCGAATACTTTGGATCGCTTAAGAGATTTCATTTCTCACTTAAGCGATCCTATGTATTTAACCTTAGTCACTTAAGCAATCTAGTACCGTTGCTTAAGCGATCCGTACAAGCAAGAATTAAGATCACTTAAGCGATGCTTCACTTTTACCCTTGGTTGCTTAAGCGATCATGTACAAGGCATAATCAATACTTGCCCAGATGCACGATCGCTTAAGCGATTTATTTTCTAGCTTAAGCGATTGTTCACTTTTACCCTATGTCGCTTAAGTGATTTGGGATCGCTTAAGCGATTAAGTTTGAGGTAGAATCAAGATCTACACAGATGCAAGATCGCTTAAGTGATTTATGGTCTCGCTTAAGCGATTCTTTACTTTTACCCTTGGTCACTTAAGCGATTCGGTATCGCTTAAGCGATCAAGTCCATGGAAGAATCAAAATTTGCCCAGATGTACGATCGCTTAAGCGATTCTTTGGTAGAATCAAGATCTGCCCAAATGCACTATCGCTTAAGCGATTTATGGTCTCGCTTAAGCGATTCTTTACTTTTACCCTTGGTCGTTTAAGCAATTTTTAATCACTTAAGCTATCAATTCCGTGGCAGAATAAACATCTGCCCAGATGTACAATCGCTTAAGCGATTTATTGTCTCGCTTAAGCAATTCTTTATGGAAAATCCTTGGTCGCTTAAGCGATATATGTAATCGCTTATATATTGCTTAAGCTATCATGGGCAATATATGTTTTTTCTAGCTTTTCTCCTGATTTTGACAAACTAAAATCACCAACACATATTAATTTCATATTTTCTCCTAAATTTGACAACCTAATTGCATCAACACATCAATGCCGTGTAACAAGAATACTAAATAAACTCAAACTCAAACTCAAAAGGGGAAGAGAATTATTGAATTGCTTTTGTATTAATCTGAAATGTGTCAATTACATTAAATTACAACATTTTATGCAATAAATAAATGTCTTATATATACCCAAAACAAAAGCAGGGTTGGCAACCTCCATCCCCCCTCTTCATCATTCTCTTCAGCCACTTCCCCATCCTCCAAAATTATCCAGCACACCTTCAGCAGCAGCACCACAACCCAAATATCAACAGCCTAATGCCTAACAACACCCGTTGATCCAATTCAAAACAATCAAATTATTGAAAACAACCCAATAAGACTACATCCCATAAACTACAAAATTCTATGTCCAACTTCCATACCTTTTGATGACAGCATCAACAATGACTTCGATTGCGTTCTGGTCACTCAAAAGGGATCCATATGCCCATGGAAGCACTCAACAGCCCAACGCTCCCAATAGTTGCTCATTGTTTCGTCATTCAAGCCATCCATCAGGGTGTTGGTCATGTCAAACTCAATAAATTTCAGTGCATATGCCCCACAATCATCACTACAATAGAAGGAAGACATTAGCGTTAGCATCACCTTATAGAACAATTGTATTAAGTAAGTTTTATACAAAATTTACCTTGAGTCATTTATCAGGACGGGAAGGCACTTGAGTGACCACTTTCCCGTCCGTAGTTCATCACCTAAATGCTGAAACATCTCGCTGACGTGCAACAATCACTGGAACAATAAACATAGTGGCTATAACTGCCTCTCTCGACAAATACTCGGGTTGTAATCAAGGATCTACAACATGCCCTACTCTAGTAATGCAACGACGGTTATCCAATGCATATCATTGATGTTCATAATGTAGTATATTCTTTTAACGTTTGCCCAACTGTTGTCATGTTTGGGCCTTTCCCCCCATACATACTGCATCATCCTGTCATCAAACTGAAAATCATCAGGGACACAATCGAAGTCATCTGTGGCCAATCTTTTCCGCTTGCCTCCCCTTGTTGCACCTCTACCAATGACCTTTTTCATTAAAGTGTTATATGTAGTTACTAGCGTTTGGTGAAAGGCCACATCGGTGATGGCATAGTGCAGTTGCAAAATATCACCATTACTGCTTTGTCGTAGCCTCATAAGTGCCAATACCTCATCGATGTGTTGCATTAAATAAAAACAACATGATAAGTATACAATACCTCATGGAAAACATAAGCAAAAATAAGGGAAAATAACTCACCAAGTCGTCGAGCCACCTGCCCATCATCAACATCTTTTCCAACCACTCCTAGGGATAATCCCTAGTCTTGCACTTCACATGCCCATCACTTCCTGAATCATTGTAATAGGCATAAAAGAGTTTTTTTTCCTCATCTATTGGCCTATACAAGTCGACCTTTAAGTCTTCAGTTTTCACTTGCCTATTTCCTCCTCCTTTCTCCTCCATTTTCACTTCCCCACTTCCTTTGCCTCTCTCCTTACCCTTCTCCTCCATTTTTGCTTCTCCACTTTCACGGACTTCCTCATTTTTTTTCTTCGTTTTCCTCTTCTTTCCATATGTTACTGTTGTGTAAGGAGAAATTACATGCTTAATCTTTCGGCTCTTTCTTTTATGCTCAGGTTGCACATCAACCACTTTCAATACCTCACCAACTTCCTCCTCCACCCTATCAACTTTCTTCTCCGCCCTATCAACTTTCTCCTCTACCCTTTTCATTCGCTCTTCCATCTTCTCAAACATCTCATAAACGGTTGTTGTAAAACTCTCAAACAGCCCGTTTATGAGGTCAATCATCTCATTCTCTCGACCTTGACGCCTTGGCAAAATGGTACTTGTTATACTAGTTTGCCAATTGGGTGGAGGTGCATGAACCTCTTCATCCTCCTCTCCTCCTCCTCCTCCTCCTCCCTCCCGCTAATTGGAACTTCATCATCCTCGGCGTCAACAACATTGCAAGCAGTGGCCCTGCAATTGCACTCACATGCGTGACCCCTTCTAGGTCCCGTATTAGGCGGTCTATCCCTTCATCATCTACATCATGCAGTGCTTTGAACGATGTAACATACTTCTCCCCCGCTTCACCCCTAGTAGTGGTGAGGAAGGGACAGACGACTCCCTGTAATAAGAAAAAAAATCCATCAAATTTAAGCCACATTTAAAAACAAGTGCATATCAAAAGATTAATCCTTTAATCTTACCTAAGCCGCTTGAATTTCGATTTCTATTTTGTCGTAATGCTAATGGGTACACTTCTTGATATGCCCCCGCAACATCCTAGGAAATTGCGGCCGCTCATCCAAAGTCTTTATCCCCCCCGCCCCACCTTAGCCAGGACAGGAACGACCTCATACATCCAAGCTACATTGTAAAAAAAACAATCCATATCATAATAAAACACATATAATACAAAAAATATAACAAAAACCTATTAATATTTACCTGCATTGCCCATGGGAAGTCAAACAAATTGTACGTGCTCGGTCTATTCTTCTCAATAGATTGGCACTGCTTTAACGCCATGTCTTTTCCTTGTAAAGAGTCCATGGTTAGTTGAAATGATACCCATCCACACGGATAAGCATTAAAGAAGTCCATGTTGCTCGCAAACTTCACCCAATCCATATTAATGACTTTTGTTGAGTCAAAAGTCATTAGGATCGAATGCACGAACCATACCAGGAACATCTTGAACCTTTTTGCCTAACCTCTCCTCTAAATCATATCCCGTAATAGACGTCTTCCTCCCCAAAACCTTTTTAGCCAAGTTATCGGCTGCCCTACTCTTCTTTATTCTCTCTTGCTCTTCCGCATCTGGAAATGCCCCACATCTTAAACCTGTCATTAGGGCATATTCCATCATCCCAAAATGTAGTGGCTTTCCATCCACCATGAACCACATTTCATTTTTTTTTTTCTTTTTTTTTTTTTTTTGGCTTTTAACTAAGTGCATCAACATATAATGCACTCCCTGCCCCTAGAACACCTTTTTCCAACTTTCTCCGATGTTCACAAAATGACCGAAACAACTCTCTTTGAATCGGTCTATACCCTTCTTCTGTTCCCATAAAATCTCCATTATTCTCGTAAAAACTTGTCAACTTAACCTAACTGTCACCCTTATGGGGAAGCACGGTACCTTATAGCTTACAATCTCCAATAGCTCCTCTATATTCTCTTTTGTTAATTGTAAAGAGTTCAATAGCATGTCAACTTCATGATGATCATCTTCCCATTTAAAAAGAACTCGTTGGTACGTGTTCTTATGTCCATGTCTGAATGACTCATTTCCTGGACGCACACATACCATTTGATTGTTCAGTACTTGATCTCCTTCCTTCTCGATCTTTTTCTCTTCTGGTAAAAACCCATAACTAGGAGTAACAAGTTGTCCATAAGATAAGTATATCTCTTGAACGGGCTTGTCCATCATTTTTCTTTTCTTCATTTTATCTTCTTTCTGCGTCTCCATTACTGTTTTTTCAGTTTCTTGGTAAGCATAACAACCACCGAGATTTTCACAATTCTCCAAGAGATCAAGAAACATATGGATAAGATCAAGATATTGAGAGATCGTGTGAACAACTAGACTCCCCATTTGACGAATGTCAATCTTTTGATTACTGTAATAATGAAAATGTTTTAGAAAGCACATACGATAATCAAAACTACTCAACTTACCCTTACTTTCTCACAAAACCCAATTGCTTCCTCTTGAACCCTCTCTATCGATAACTTTGTCTGATCCATGACCTAAAAAACAAAAACAAAAAACAAAAAAAATTGATTATAAGAATGAATATTATTTTTATTAAGAGGCAACAAAGTGAAATTCTTCTCTGTGTTCATCCTATTACTCTTTAAATTTCAAGTAACATACCAAGATTCATGTAAACACAATTATAGTCAAGTTTTTTAATCATCAAAACAACAAAAACTTCACCTTTTCAATCAAAAAAACATAACCAAAGATTCATAAAACTCACATTTATTTGGTTCTGAAGCTTTCTTGGCCGCTTCTTGGGCTTCCTCGGAGTTCTATGTCCCACCGACTCCATTAAATCTTCTTCAATCTCCTTCCTCGTCGAACTCACAGCAAATTTTGCTCTCTCTTTGTTAATCTCCTTCAGCTTCTCCATTGACAACTCTCTATCACGCGTTCTGTTTCTCATGGTGTTTTACAATTTAAATTAGGATTACAAGTAAACCCATATTGTTAGGATTTCGTGAACCCGTCCTTATGGAAACATTTCAACTAACCCCCAAGAAAATTACTAAGAAGCCCTTAAAAATCTTGAGATGTCCCTGAAAACTCCTCCATAATTTAGGCTTGCAAATGAGCCAAGCCGCTCGCGAGCTGCTTAGGCTTGACTCGAGTCGAGTTCAAGCTCGATATATTATATAATATTTTAATTTTTATATTAATATTATATAATTTAATTAAAATAATTAAGTAATATTATATGTCATCGAATCAAGCTCGAGCTTATCATATATCTATCAAGCTCAAGCTTTTCAATACTCGACTTGGCTCGATTGCAACCTTGCCTCGTACGCCTTTTATGAAGTAAAAGTTTAGAAAAATTCTTTCAAAATTACTTTAACTCTTATAAAATTACATCGAGCCTACACAGATCAATAAAATTCATTCCTGTATTGGTCACTTTAGGAATATTTCATTAGCGCAAGTCCAAAGGAAATGATAGTAAATATTTTGTTAAACCTACAACTTAGAAAATAGCATAAGAGCCTCAAGATGATTAGACCTTCTGATTCTAATGCAATGCATAGATACTGACAAAAAGAGTAAAAAATTGTTATCCATAATTGGGCGGAATGATTTGCCTGGCAGCTTGTTTGTTGTAATTCATTGCATAAGATATCACGATCCAAAAAACACACTTTTGATATATTGCATCAGTATTAATAAATACATTCGGACATATACAATTGAATACATCAAAATCATTGTATATTAACTACAACCAACAAAGCTTTACTTCATCAAACGCCAAACCCCAAATGTTCATGCAGGCAAGATAACTTGCACAATAACAACCATCACAATCCAGCAACACCGAACCCAGAATAACCAAATCTCTTAATCACCATCACCATCATGTCGCGATACCAACCATGGCACTCCAACAGCACGAAACGTTCACGTCCACAATCTCTAAACCCAATACAATAACATTCCATTCATAAATCACAAAATCGAACCTCAACTACTATCGGATTTTTCCATCTTGTGACAACAGTGCACGGACCATACAATTTGATGATAGTTGATGTCCGATTGTGTAACCTGAGAACAGAGCTAGCAAAAACAACACCCACACAAATCTTGTTAACATAAACCAATCCACAAATGTTTCATGTAGCCCAATCCCAAAACAAATGATTACCTATCGACCGGAACAAACACATAGCATGGCCAAAAAAATAATGTTTAATCTTTAGAAAAAGTATAGACCATGAACATTTAATGTTACTCAACGTCAATAATACAGGAAAAACTAATTGCCCGTCACATGAACATCCCAACAACAAATACTCACTACTAGGCCAGAATTGTAAGCTGAAAAATAAAATCAGCAAACATCAGTGAGCATATAATTTACACCAATAGATTGCAACCACAGACATACCAAATCAATGAACTTACCAAAGACTTAATAAACACAACTTGGTACGAAACACGCTGGACATTGTATAAACACGTCAACTTTTTTCCCTGCAACCTGTAAAATGAAATCAACAAAATCAACGAATTCATATTTTATACCGATCGGTTGGCAAAAGAAACACACCAAATCAATGACTCTACCAAAAAAATAATAAACACAAATCCTCATTTCCCTGAAACAAACATAACAAAATATAATCCATCTTCATGTTAACATTGTTAAGGAACAATTATCCATCCGCATAAAAACCGGTACCTGAAAAACGGAAACAACAAAAGTTAATTAAAATACTTAGAACATATACTTTCAGTTCATAAGAACAAATCAAAATAGCAACTCACTTGACAGTATCAATCTGACATCTTGCCTTTATTCCATGTCAATTCATGAATCTCCGACTTGTAATCAACAACCAAAACATACATAAATAAAAAACCATCGATCAAGATGCACGTGAGGAACATACATATTATTCTCACAAACTAAAATGACATATAAACAATTAACAAAAGATTAGACGTATCATTGATGCCAACTAACAAATTACAATGATACACAACTGAACATGAGCCCCTTTTGTAAACCCTTATTTAAACATTCCGAATACCAATGCAATTAATGTCAATACAATGCACCTACATGATTATAGATAGCAATGCAAGACAAATGTCATTAAACCACAATTAGTAATAGCTATCTAATACACCTGTATACTTGTTATTAATGCACATCTTTGAAATGTCAATGCAATGCACCTGTATACTTGTTACTAACGCACATCTTTGGAATGCCAATGCAATGCACCTGTATCATTATTATCATTATTAAATATTAATACAAATCCCTTTTTTTAATTAATTAATAATTATAGATGCATCAATAAATATCAATCCAACATATCAAGATAGAGCAATTTAATTGGGTTGTCAATCCAATGTGTCAAAATTAAGCAATTCTAGATCTTCCAAAATGTGCCACGTGGTGAACAACCCGCATGGGTATTCATTGCAAAATATTAATACAAATCCCATTTTTTTAATTAATTAATAATTATAGATGCATCAATAAATACCAATCCAACGTGTCAAGATAAAGCAATTTGATTGGCTTGTCAATCAAATGTGTCAAAATTAAGCAATTCTAGATCTTCCAAAATGTGCCACATGGCAAACAACTTGCATGGGTATTCATGGCGAAATATTAATACAAATCCTTTTTTTTTAATTAATTAATAATTACAGATGCATCAATAAATACCGATCCAATGTGTCAAGATAGAGCAATTTGATTGGTTTGTCAATCCAATGTGTCAAAATTGAGCAATTCTAAATCTTCCCGAATGTGCCACATGGCGAACAACCCGCATGGGCATTCATGGCAAAATATTAATACAAATCCCATTTTTTTAATTAATTAATATTTATAGATGCATCAATAAATACCAATCCAATGTATCAAAATAGAGCAATTTGATTGGCTGTCAATCCAATGTGTCAAAATTGAACAATTCTAGATTTTTCAAAATGTGCCACATGGCGAACAACCCGCATGGGTATTCATGAATCTTAGAGTTAAATATCTCATTAAACCACATATCCAACATGGCAAGAGAGAGCAATTCTAGAGTTTGAAAATAAACCAATTTTAGAGCCAAAAAAAAAAAAAGGAAAAAAAAAGAAAAAAGCATTCTACGTGTCACTCAAACAAATATGCTTTTTCCTTTGGATTTGGAATACCAATTTAGCAATTAATATCTCTTTACAGCATCACCAATAAGATTCAACCACATAGCAATCACAAATCCTACGTGTCAAAATGGAACAATTCTATATGTTCCAAAACATTCCAAATGGCAATCAATCCACATAAGTATTCAGCTTAATATATATATATAGATTTTTTGTTTAATTTTTTACTTATATAGACTATTTGAACTAAACTACTTGTTTGTGTATCCATTAATTCTTAGAAGGCTTCATTCAAAGACATTAGAATTTAGAAGAATGATGAAGGATGTGTCTCTCAAAACATCAGAGTTTTGGAAGCAAGCCAAAATGTTGACCAAACTTAATATATGCGGAAGACCTCTGAACGGCGTTGCAATTAACTAAACAGCCCCCACTTCGTCTTCAAAAGTAAAGTTAAACCAGTAAAAATACAAACATCATTTTCAAGCTCCTCCTCTCCAATCTCCAACCACCCTCAATAAATTATATCTAAACCCTGTCATAACCTCTCTTGGTTTGGTCCTTGGGATTTTCATGAATTATTATATTGTAAAACGTGTAGCATTTTTCGTGAAATATATGATTCTTCAACTCCCCTTATATGCTAATATATATGCTAGCATTGTAATTCAACGATACTGCATCAAATTACCTTGTTTGCTTACAGTTTAATTCCATTGATAAAGTTTTCTGGTTATTGTTTTCTTATAGATCAGCATGTTTACACAAAGGCATCAACTCAAAGCAACGATATGACAATGCCAAGTTTCAACATGAATGCACAACAAAAAGCTTATTAAGATTGAGGCAGCCAGCAACTGAGAGTCTGTCCCTATAAATAATCTTTATGTCATAAGTTGGTGGATTCCACCACTCTATTCCTTTCACCGGACCCACTCCCTCACACCTGCCAATCTTCACTCTTGGACCCGGTCCATCCCCTTCTTAATACAAGCCAAAATTTTATCTCTTGCAACCGGAACCGCCTCCATCTCATCTAACGTCAACATTCTCTATGAATTGCGATGCTAACTTGAGACACAATATTGTAGTTTATATAGGGGATGCATTTGGTTCAGAAAATATTGTATTATTGAAAATATTATGTTAATAGAATGATAGATTATCTTAAATGTTGATGCTCGATTTAAGCACCAACGAATTCTCACGTGTATAACGTTGATTGGTTGTTTAATATACGTGAGAAGGAAATATATAAAGAGAGATAAATGTAGAGGGAGTTTTTTAAGTGGTTCGGATGCTAAGGTAGCAAGTCCTACGTCCACTGATTTGTATTGATATTGGTGCGTGTGTCGCGGTCGCGAGCTGACTTACATAAGACAAGAAAGTCAAAAATAATTACAGGAGAGAGAGGTTTCTTTTGTTGTAAAAAATGGCCGAATCCCCTTAACAAAGGGGTCTCCTTCCTTTTATATCGTGACTAAAACGATAATCATCACTAAATCCATGGTTTGGTGTGATTGTCGATGTAATCCGGCTTTACGTCCCATTTCCCTTTTCCCAAGCTGACATCGCACGACTTGTTGCAGAAAAAGGGACGCGTATGGGCTATCCATATCACTTGGCAAAGCCCGACGTGGCGACAGCCTCCCGACGGGAGCAGGTCACCCTTCACGTGACTTTCCCACGTCAGCCCTTCATTTTCCTGGGCATAACAGAAGCCCCCTAGTTTTTAAGGTTCGAGGGTCGGACCTTGGAAACTAAGTCACGTCTGGAGTTTTTGGTTGCTCCGACTCCGAATGGGATGAGCTCAGGCACAAGATCTGCAACACGATCTCACGCTTGCTCCCTGCCGAGCGACCCGACAATCTTCCCACCTTAGCGACCTGGATCTGAGGGGCGCTCCTTTGTACAGATTCAACGAACCTGGTTTCATGTCGCCATGCGGTCAGCGTGCTTAAACCATGTCAAGCACATTAAATGCCCGCGTGCCGGGCACCGCTTGGCAAGATAGTGGTGCGTGCAAGAATCGAAACGACGACCATTACCACGCCATTTAATGCGCGTGGGGCGCATTTAATGCGGGGGAGAGAGAGAGGGATGTCGTTTCAGTTTGGCAAGGGTGGGTGGTAACCGCGATTCGCAACCCCATATAAAAACTTGCATTTTTCTGATGAGGCCACGAAATTTCTTTTCGCTCCAAGTGATTAACCTTTACGCACTAGGGACAATTTTTCTTCCGATCGGTGCTTTTTGAGCAATCGAAACGAAGTTTCAGGCTAGCCGCATCTCGAGAGGTGGTTCTTTCCCTTCCCCCTTTTTTTCGCATCGGGTTTGGTTGGATAATGGCGTTGGGTTTCTCGGCGCACCGAGACGCGACGCCGCCATTGGATTCGAGCCGTGGATGGCGGCTCGAGTCACCGTAGATTTTAAGATGTCCCATACCATTACTTGGGACGAACACAAAGGCCCTAATGACCGTGTTTGTCCGATGTTGCAGATCGAATGGAACCGTCCAACATCCGCACCCGAGGAAGGAGCCGCTCGTCCCTCGCGGGAAGTCCCCCGAGGACGCAGCCCTTGATGTCTACTCCGGTTCTCACTTCCGAGGAGTTCAATAGAATAAAAACGCGTATGATATTCGCACGGAGGTGTTCCTACCACCACCACGTGCCACGGCGCCTGCTTGATGGCCTTGCCGCGATCTCCGAGGAGATCTTCAAGGGTGGAGGGAGGATTCCCTTCCATCCTTTCATCAGTCGGTCCTTGGATCATTTCGGGATCGCACCGATGCAATTGACGCCAACGCGTATGTCATCGGGCCGCCGCGATGTACATTCGCTTGCCGCGAGAGCGGCTTGGGAGAGCCGACGGCGGTGGAGCTCTGTCGCCTACTACCTTGAAGAGTAGGGACAAGGACTCGTACTCCTGCCGCGGCGACCTACCATTGCCGCGGGATACACAAATATCCCAAAGAATGCGGGAGCTTACGAGACGAAGTTCTTCTTTTTCTTTTACAACGGCCATTGCCGCTTTCAAGATCCAAGGAGGTCTTCTCTGAGTTCATTATCCTGCTTGCTCCCGATCCAAAATAACGACTTGCTTTGTTTTGCGCTTAATAGAACGACCTGCCAGCCTGCCACTGCCGATCCTGGACAGCTTGTATCCTTCAGTACTAGACGAGGATAGTCGCGACGCGAAGCTCGTGACCACCGCGAACTTGCGGAAGTACTGGGGGCTTTTTCACCACCTGTCGCCCTTAGAACCTCCGTAAGGTAAGTTACACTTGGTTCCCCTTCTCGTCGTAGAATGATTTCGCCTTACTAACGACCTTGAATGCAGAACGATGCCCCCAAAGGAGTCCTCATTCCCCGCCGAGCCGTTTGTCTTTCCTCGATCGAGGATCGAAAGGAAGGCCGATGTCGCCTGCTGCCCCGGCACAGCCTGGTGCGGGTCAGCCCCTAGCCTCTCCCAGCCTCCGCCACAAGCAAGTAAGGGCAACCAGACGGAACAGCCGCTGTGCACCGCTCCGCCGCCCCTCCCTGGGAAGGCGGTTCCGACCTGCAGGTCAAAGAAAGGAAAGCAGATTCACCTGACCGAGGGCCTGAGATCGAACGGGAGGGAGAAGCCTCCGAGGTCGCGCCAGGGGTCCCTGGGAGGTCGCAAGGAGCCCGTGAGGCGAGGCAGCAGTGACAAGGCGGAAGGACGCACCCTGCTTTAGACTCGCCTGGAGTCTACCCGAGTACTTGTAGCCCATCGTATATGGTCGCCCGCTGATTGCGAGCTATCGAGTCGTATGACGAGTTTGTGGACACGGGCGACGACTGCTACGCTGCTTCAACATCGAGCAAGGTAAGACTAACCGCTCTTGAAATTTCAATCCGTCTATTTCTAACTTGTACTGCCTCAGGATTGCTTGCGTGAGGATGTCCATGGAGAAGACGCGTCTGGGGACGCAGGGCGGGGACAAGCGACTGGGAAGAGGAGGTCGCGAAACTTAAGCAGCTTGGCGTCCGTCAAGCCGAAAGAACTCGCCGCTCAAGCGGCGGACATGTATTCCGCACCTAAAAGGATGCCGCCTTGCGATCGTGGATTTCCAAAAGGCCGAGCTCGACCGGCATGCGGAGAGATCAAAGAGCTTCAAAGGACAACCGCCAGCTCACCAAGGAGGTCGGGCGAGAAGGACCAGAAATGCGGGCGACTTTCATACGGCTCGGGCCGAGTCAAGAAGATAAAGGGGCCTTCGAACAAGAAAGGCTAGCCCTCGAGGCCGAACTTCGTGAGAGTTCGGGAGAGGTTCACCGCACCTTACCGCGGAAATGCACCGCCCTCCCGAGGGGATGGAGGAGAAGGCCGCGATCGGGCGATCGGATCCATCTACACCCCGTGTGCAAGGAACCCCGACCCGATCTCCGACCTCCCGAGTCCTTTGAGTGCGACGACCTGCGGCTCATGGCCGAGAGGACGAACAAAGCCGCCGCGCCGCCCTGTGGACCCGACCAGTGCAGCGGCTCGCTCAAGGATCTTCCCGACCACCTGATTGTAATGGATTGTCCCCATTGTACTTAAAACTTTTTGTACATAAATGAAGACATTTACAATTGCGCTGCTTTTTTCATTTAAATATGCACTATTTACAATTGAGATTTACATAAGCGATTACATACTTACATGCGACAATGTAACACATGCGATCTGCTTTTAAGCAATAATACTTGAAAAAATACTTAAAAAAGAAATTAACAAAAAACTAAGCGAGTTTGGGATTACCGATAGTATGGCCGAAGGTGTTCGCGTCCCAAGCTCTGGGGTACCTTGGAGCCGTCAATCTTTTGAGATGGTAGGTCCCCTGGCCCCTGATCACTTTGTCGATCCGGGACGGACCTTCCCTGTTAGGGCCCCTAGTACCCCGCACTTGGCCTCCGGTCCCGAGGAGAACTTTAGCACTGTGTCTCCGACCTGGAAGTCTCTTCGCCGGACCTTTGAGTCGGAAGAACCTTTTTGCTCACCGCCGGTAGGTCGTTATCCTTAGCGGCCTTCCTTGCCGCGACGCTTTTCAATTAGATCCAAACTTGCTCTCGTTAAGGGTTTCGTTGTCGCCCTCATTGTGACAGTGTCCCTCCGAAGAGAACCGGTCCCGACCTCTCAGTGGATCATCGCTTGCAGCCCATAGGCCGAAAATGGGGTTTCCGAGGTGGAGGTCCTTGGAGTTGTCCCGTACGCCCATAAAACTTCTGGGAGGTGTCACCCACTTTCCCTTGGCCGCCCGAGCTTGGCCTTCGCAGTGTGCTTGATGGTCTTATTGATCGTTCAACTTGGGCCATTCGCCCGCGGCCTCGGCGACCGAGGCAAATTTTTTATGGATGCCTCACTGCCGCAATCGCTTGAACTCCTCATTATCGAATTGCTTTCCATTATCTCGAGATAAGGGTGTGAGGAATTCCGTAACGGCACACTATGTTCTTGAAGACGGTTCTTAACTTTCTCGGTCGTGATCGCGGCGAGTGGCTCCGGCCGACCCACTTTGTAAAATAATCTACCGCGACCACTGCCGACCCCTTGACCCCTCCCTTTCCAATCCGGCATGGGGCCGATAAGGTCAATCCCCCACATGGAAAATGGCCAGGGCTTGACATAGTAACCACTTTCGTGAGATGGTGCTCATGGAATGTTCGCGAACCGCTGCATTTGTCGCACTTCTTGACAAAGTTCAGTCGCATCTTCTTGATATGGGCCAATAATATCCCCCACGAACAATCTTGTTCTCGAGAGATCGAGCGTCAGGTGGTTACCATGCATCCCTTCATGAATTTCCCTATGATGTAGTTTCGCTTCCTTCACCGGATTACACAGGAGGAGAGGGGCACCGAATCCTCTCCCCGTATGCCGATCCCCTCGAGTGTGAAACGAAAGCAGACCTTACCTTGCAGATCCTTGCCTTGACCTTGTCGCTAGGCAAGGTCCCATCCTTGAGGTATTGTACAATGGGAGTCATCCAGAATCGGGTTGAACCACGCTCATACTGCTCGGCCGGAAGCCGATAGTCCTGGGCATCGACAAACGAACAGAATGCTATGTGGCCTCGATCTAGTGATGAAGGCTATCTTGCCAAGGCGTCCGCCTATAGAGTTGCTCTCCCCGGGATCCGAGCGATTTCAAAGTGCCTAAACGACCCCTCCCCAGAGACCTTAGCTTCTTTCAAGTAATGACCATGTTCCCTTCCTTGGCTTGGTATTCTCCTAGAACTGATTGACGACCAACATGGAGTCGTCAGAATACCGATCGCGGTTGCACCCATTTCGGCGAGTCGCAACCCCGACGAGCAAAGTCAGATCGGGACTCATTGTTGGTCGCCTTAAACCCTGAACCGAGAATTCCATGAATTCGACTTCCCCTGGGGGCTCACTGAGAAGACCCGCACCGCTCTTTTCTTTTCGCTTTGATGACCCGTCCGACGTAGAGGTTCCGTGTCGATGTTCTCGAATAGTCTCTTGCCCGACTTCGCCGGATCAGTTGCTCGCTGGGAGATAGGAAAATTCCGAGATGAAGTCTCGCACAGCCTTGCTTTTATAGGTCGACTGGGCGTATACTTTGTGGTCGAATCGCCTAACTCCATGGCCCATTTGAGCGCTTTCCCGAGGCCTCGGGCCCTTCGGAGGACCGCCTGAGGGGGTAATTCGTCATTACATTGATCGATGGGCATGGAAGTAAGGTCGAGCTCGGACGCGACCTAGAAGGCAAAAGCTAAGTCGCCCATTTCCGTATACCGCATCTCGGCATCCGATAGACGTTTACTTGCATAATACACTAGCCATCGAGGCTTTTCCCTCTTCCCATATTAAAGCCGCACCGACCGCGAACCGAGACTCCTGGACAGTAGATGAGCGGGGATTTCGTGGAAGAGGTTTAGAGAGAGAGGTGGCTTTCCCAGATGCTCTTTTATACTTTGGAATGCTCCGCCGCATTCGAAGTCCACTGGGAATTTATTGGCCTTCGTAACATTGAAGAATGGTAAACATGTCGTTAGCCTTGATATGAAGCGACCGAGTGCCGCTATTCGCCTGCTCGACTCATGACCTCGGGGGCTTGGCTTGCCCGGGCTTTCCATATTGAGCGAGCTTGAATCTTTTCTGGGTTTACTTCTATGCCCCGCCGATTGACCATATACCCAGAATTTTTCCCTGACGATACCCGAATGAACATTTGAGAGGGTTCACCTTCATTCTCAGAGCCGAGTATATCAAACATCTCAAACTGAGATGCGTAATATGTTCTAAGGTGACTCGGGATTTGACCAAAGATATCGTCTACATAGACCTCCATTGTCCTCCCGATCCTGGCTGGAGAACATCTGCCTGACCAACCTCCGATAGGTCGCACCCATCGCTTCGAGGTCAAGGGCGGCATCACTTTGTAGCAAGATGTCCCTCCCCCGATCTCCGTAATAAAGGTCGTATGTTCCTCATCGGCTTATACATCGGGATTTGATTGTACCCCAGTATGCATCCATGAAGCTTAATAGCTCGTGTCCCAAGGTGGCATCAACGAGTTGGTCAATTCTTGGCAAGGGGAAACTGCTTTCTGGGCAAGCCTTGTTCAGTCGCCGGTCGACGCAGTTCGCCATTTGCCATTTGGCTTTCTTTACCAGACGGGTTGGCGACCCGTGCCTGGGTAGAGCCTCGCGAACGGATCCATTTCGGAGAAGGTTCTCCACTTCGATTTTAGCGCGGCGTCGCCTCCTGGATCCATCGCCTCTCTTTTGGCGGGGAATCGGCTTAGCTTCACCTGCATGACGTTCGTGGAATGGCAAATAACCTCCTGGGCCGATCCCTCACCATATCCGCATGCGACTTTGCGTAACACATCGATGTTCTCCTTCAAGAAGTTTACTGACAAGTGTAGCCGGGGATTGAGACAGCTCCCGATCTTTAGCATTCGGCTCGGCTCTTTCGGATCAACCGAAACTTCGGACAGATCCTCTACCGGGCCGCCTGGGAATTTCCCCGACTCGTAGATCTATATTATCCTCCACCGACCAGCCGTGGCTCATCCGCCGATCGCCATAGCTCCGGCGGGTGCACACCGCAAATGCCCTTCCCTTCCTTCCGCCATTTGGACCGCTTTTACATAGCATTCGCGTGATGCACTTTGCGACTGCTTACCTCCCGATCCCCGATGGAGTGGGGAACTTCATCTTGAGATGATAAATGGAAGTAACCGCCTTGAAGATTCTCAATAGAGGTCGCCCTAGTATCCCATTGAAGGCTGAGGGGCAGTCCACGACCAAGAATTCGGTAACCCTAGTCACCTCGTCGTAGTCGCCGAGCGTGACCTGGGAGCGGGATTGTTCCTACTGGGGATCGTGTGATCCCTGTGAAACCGTATAGAGGCATCGAGGCTGGCTTCAGGTCGGCCTCGACCAGGTTCATTCTATCGAAAGCGGATTTGAACAGGATGTTCACAGCGCTTCCATTTTCCACAAGCATTCTCGCAGCATTATGGCACCCTATCGTGGGTGTGATTACAGCGCCTCCTCGTGCGGGTGGTGCAGCGAGCCGACTCCTTCTCGCGAGAAGGTGATCGGTTCTTCCTTCCCACGGGCTTTCGAAAGGTCGTTGCGATGTGCTCATGACCCCGATCGGGTCCATGATGTGCTTCCCGAGCATACTGTCTGCGCCCTCGCGTGTTTCCAGGCGAGGTGCGGACCTCCAAAATCAGGTTTACAACTGCTGCACTGCCGCGATCACGCCGCTTTTCCTTCGCTCCCCTTGGTTTTCTTTCGGGAGTCATCAATGTACTCCTTGAAGTGCCCCTCTTCTTGATAAGTTCTTGATAGCTCGCTTTAGAGCTGACATTCATCAGCAGGATGCTGCCCGTTATCCCGATGGTAACGGCAAGATTTCTTGTTCGGCTTCGCCGTACAGGAGTTTTCATGGGAGTTCGCTCACCGAGCAGGGGTTGGCTTCTCGGATTTGTCAAGGATCGCGGATATGGACACATTCAACATGGTGTACTTGAGTCTGCGCATGCCGTGACGGGGACAGGGCATAGGATTTTTTCTCGCGCGCCGGGGTTTCTTCCCTTCGCCGATCGTCATTGTCTCCTTTGCGATCGCTCCCGCCTATTGTCTCCCCGACACGACATACCTTGGAGGTGCCGTGATCGCGACGGCGGAAGTGCCGCCAATGAATTCTCTATTCGGAGATATTTTTCAGCCAGGGTTGTAACCTCGGGTGAGGGAAATATCGCCTCGCCTGGCAGCCTCCTTCCATAGGGTTCGGTTTACGGGCGAACTCCGGCTATTATAAGAGTTCTGGATGGACTCTTCGGGGCATGGGCCACCTTGTTGAGTTCCCCTATGGGAAGCGGTCAACGTAAGACCTGAGGGATTCGCTCTTTCTTGCCTTATGTTGCCGAGGTAGCTCAAAGGCATTGAAAATTTCCGCTTGGCTTGGAAATGCCGCAAGAATGTCGTGCTCATTTGAGGCCACGAGCGATCGATCCCTACCGGGAAAGGGGGCGACCTTAACCACCGTTTGGCGTGAGAAGTCGGTGTCACGGCCAAACAACGGCACTTCACAAGGTCCGAAACCTGGTGGAGCTCCGTGTCGTTGAACTCATATAAATGGTCTCGCGGATCATAGTTTCCATCAAACGCCGCATATCCGCATTCTCAACCTCGGTGGAAGTGGGGCAGCAAGTACTTCCGAGAAAATGGGGATGAGGGCGACCTGCGTTGCTCTGCTTGCCGCTGGCCCTTAATTCCTGTCTGCTGAGCTTGTAGCTCCTCAATTTGCGGTAATGGAGCCAATTGGGGGGTCATTTTCACTGAGCGCCTCCGCCTTCTCTTGCGGTTCAGAAAGTCCAGAGATCGTATTCTTCCTCGCCTCGGAATCACTGGCGGTCGCACCCGACACACGCCGACTCAGAGGCGTGTGAAGACGGACGGGCTGCAGGGGCACTTTACGACCCTCGCGGTGGTAGGTACGAACCGCCCCACGCGTGGTGGTGGGCTCGAGCCTTCCCGCATAACGATCGGGATCGCTTCTGCTGGGCAGATCGGGACCACCATGCCCAGACTTTCTTTTGCTTGGGTCGCTGCATGATGGCATGGGACAGGCTCGGGGTCCACTTTCGCCAAGTCTCAGCCTTTGCCTTTGATACCCTCGCAGGGGCACCTTTGGTATCCACCGGCCCTTGGGGAGCCCGTAGGCTTGTTTTTTGCCACTTGTTTACCTGCGCTACGCTGCGCAGTAGCGCGCGGCACGGGCTATCGCCCTTTGCCGCTCGCGCACTCCGTACTGCTTTTGGCGGTTGCACCGCTCCGTGTCGTGATGACATGCCTTGGTCCAAGATCCAACCTCTGGTTGACCGTCTGGGAGAGTATTGTCGAACCTCTCCCTGGGTAGCTTGATGGCAGGTGGTCCACTTGCGGGGTCATGGGGTATTGGCCGTACAGCATTTTGCGAAATTATAGGTATGTTGGAAGGGGTGTCCCTCTCGGGGCGGGGGTGGGGGACTCTTCGGCATCTTTGGGTTCCCCCTGCTCAGTTCGGGATTCGGCGGGCCATTGTAGCCTTTGTAAGACCAATAGGTCAAAGATTCTCCCGATGAAGGGTAGACACTAAATCACCTCCCTCCTTCTAGCCGGGCCAAACTGTTGATGCTCGATTTAAGCACCAACGAATTCTCACGTGTATAACGTTGATTGGTTGTTTAATATACGTGAGAAGGAAATATATAAAGAGAGATAAATGTAGAGGGAGTTTTTTAAGTGGTTCGGATGTTAAGGTAGCAAGTCCTACGTCCACTGATTTGTATTGATATTGGTGCGTGTCAGGTCGCGGTCGCGAGCTGACTTACATAAGACGAGAAAGTCAAAAATAATTACAGGAGAGAGAGGTTTCTTTTGTTGTAAAAAATGGCCGAATCCCCTTAACAAAGGGGTCTCCTTCCTTTTATATCAGACTAAAACGTATAATCATCACTAAATCCATGGTTTGGTGTGATTGTCAGGATGTAATCTGGCTTTACGTCCCATTTTCCTTTTCCCAGGCTGACATCGCACGACTTGTTGCGAGAAAAAGGGGACGCGTGGTGGGCTCCATATCACTTGGCTGCCTGACGTGTGACTCGCTTCCGACGGGAGCAGGTCACCCTTCACGTGACTTTCCCACGTCAGCCCTTCATTTTCCTGGGCATAACATTAAAGATTACTGGAAATGTTATATTAAATGTGTTTGGTTAGATTGTAATAAATTGGAGGGTCTATTATAGTGATATGTTTGGATGAAATGAATAAATTAGTAGGCATGTTATATAGATCAATGAATTGTCCTTCTTTTTTAATAATAATAATAATATTATTATTATTATTATTATTATTATTATTATTGTTATTATTGTTATTTGAACCATTTCTTTTAATCCCCTACATTTGAGATTTTGCTACAACAACACAGCCATAATAAAAGTTTAAATTTGTACAAAATCACCCCCAATCCACCCAAGCCACTGTCAGTTGCCGGCCACCACCACCAATAATGGCTTGAACAACGCACGACTGGCGGAATATGGTTGGTCGTGCGTTGATCTAATCATTTTTAGCCAGATCTATTTTGGCCATTTTTGGCCAAATCGATGGATCTGGCCATTAACGGCCAGAACAATTTTGGCCAGAAACGGCCAAATCGGCTTGCGACCGACTAGATCCAACTGGTCGTATGCCGCCCTTCGCATTGGCGGCAATGGTGGTGGCAACGATACTCCTCTTGGGTGGCTGGGGTGTTATGGCAAAGTTCATGTAAATTGTTTCCAAAAACTTTATTACTTAGGGGGAAAAATATAATGGCAGTGTTCATGTAAATTGTTTTCAAAACAAGGGTATTATTGTCCAAAAATTTTATAAATTAGGGATAAAATTGTAACAAAATTAAGATTACCAAGTAATCCTAGAATATCTAAGAAAATTGTGGTATTCAGATTATCACCTATACAACCAGTAGTAATTATTATTAATATTTGAGGATTACTGAAATTTTTTATTACTTGACAACCAAACACAATAACGTCAGTAATATAAGATGATATTACTGGAGTAATGGAGGATAACCTCCAACCAAACGCACCCATAGAGTTAACGATATGTTCTCACCCAAAAAATGGCCCATTGACAAATTCTTACCCACCCACTTTTTAAATACCTTTGTAGTCTTCAAAGCATAATTTTGTTAGCAATTTTGTTGTGAAGAATGGCAAAATGGTCAAAAGTTTATTATTAATGAGAGCAAAATAGTCAACAAACATTAGCAGTCGGAGAAGAAGAAAAGAAAAAGGGACAACGCATGTTAGCTGTGTTCACAACCAACGATTTTTGCCATTTTCTGACCGATCCCAACATTCAAAATTACTTCCAAGACCACCCACAAAATCCTCATCACCTCCTCTACAAAGCTCAAGCCTCCATTTCCGTCATCACTCACCATTTCCCATCACCATCACCATCTCTATTCGCACGGCCAACTCTTCAAGCCGAATTTCCGTTTTATATTTCAAATTAAAGATACTGTTTTCATTTGGTATTCATTTCCTTCTTATATTAATCTATGAATACACGTATTTTGCTTTCATGTACTGCTATTGGGCCTTGATTTGTTGTTTTGAGTTTGAACATGACCAACAGTGATATAGAATAAATAAGTTTTAAAATTGTCTGGATATATTAATCTCTTGATCATGGAGATTAATTTGGTCATGTTTAGATTGAATATTTTAAACTCTTTCCTATATTTTCAATCACCAAATAAACTAAATATTTAAAGCAAGAAACTTGTTTTTATTTTATTACTTAAAATTGAATCCCAATACAACACCCAAATTTTGCCTAATACATAATACATTTTCATTTTTTTTTTTTTTAGTTTGTGAGTGCATATAGAACTTATAGTTAAATAAAAAGATAAATGAAGTGAAAATTATTTTCATGGATGTTTTTGTGTGTGTATATATATATATATATATATATATTAATTAAATCTTAAATGATAACATATGATATAAATATCTGCTATAATAAAATTCCTGAATTCTGGTCAAGGTCCAGCCCACATTATAAAATTCCTGAATTCTTATGTCCATTGAAACGATTTATAGTATTACACATATGTATATATTGGCTCTGCAAGAAGGGATAAGAAGCTTTGTGGAGAGGCTAGATAGTGTCATATTAGATGTACAAGAAAGCCATATATCCAAGACATTTATATATTGGGATATTGAGGCTCGTTTTTCTATTTGTTTCATATAAAATTTTATGTCTTTAAAAAAATTATTTGATAAAAAATACAATTATAAATAAGAATAGAATTTAGGAGTTCTAATATGAATTGAAATATAAATCATATTAAAAAAAGAATATCTCATATATTATCTATAAATATATAGATGAGAACCAATTCAAAATTATGAGAGAATGTGAGAGCATGTGATATTTGATGTAAAGGTTATTAAGCACCATAAAGAGAGTGTCTTAAAAATTGGGATTGTTTCTACTTTAGTATCGGTTGAGCGTGGTTAGAAACTATAATTTTTTTTACTCTGGTTTATAGTGTTGTATACTCTTGTATATCATGTTTATGAAACTATAATAGATTTTTCTCAGTCGTAGAAGTAGACGGATTATGTCATATATAATTTCATGGAATTCATTGCAAACAAGTAGATTTAGTAATGAAACAAGTGGTCAAAACTAGGGCTGAAAAAAAAAAAAAAAAAAAAAAAAAAACCTGAAAATTGAACTGGATCAAAAAATAAGTTATGTACGGTAATTGATTCGGGTTTCAGTTTACAATTGAGTAAACTGAAAAACCGATTCGATTATCGATTCAGTGGTTATTTTTCGGGTTTCGGTTTACAATTGAGTAAACCGAAAAACCGATTTGATTATCGATTAAGTGGTTATTTTACAAAATAAAGTATGGTCATCATTAATTTCATAAAAGTATATGCATAAGAAATTCTAGACTCTGTATACCTTCGAATAGAAACCTGTAGTGGCCGACTTGAAATCATTGTTACTGAATCCACCATTCAAATCCATTAAGCTGCTGATATATTCATCTTTTTTTTACACGTCATCAAGGCCCTAAACGCCGCCGTTGCATCCAACCGTTGTAGGTCCCACTCGCCGTCCCACAGTTTCTTTACTTTCCCTATTTGCCCCTTCGGTAGCTGACGTGTGTTCTCTTTTATCTCTCTCACCGCTTCCTCATATACACCTCGACGCACCTGATCCCACCCTCCTTTTCCTTCAAGATCTCAGCTTTCTCCGCCGTGTACTCCCTGAAACACCTCTCGAAACTCGACTAGAAAGTGGTGGGGAATGTTTTGATATTCAAGAAGAGAATTCTTGTTGGTGACCATATTAATGTTTGACTTCAAATTCAATTGATTGCCAAGTAAAGAGAAAGAAATACCTGAAGCAAGAAGGATTTTCTGGACAGCTGATACATAATTTTGAGCTGGATAACACTTAAGCTACTCTTCTACAGGAAGGCTAAAATACTGCTTCCGAACTCATTTCAGGATTGATCAGATTTATGTTAATAAAACATGAGATGAAATTTATAAGTTAACAGATCGATCTATCACCTGGAAAAAGCCATAACACTTGCAGCTGCGGGCATCATCTATTTGTTTAGCAGGCTTGCTGTCACCGCAACCCAAGTCAATAATTGGGAAAGTTTGAGAAACAAATTCCAGAAAATATGAGTTGGGTTTCCATCACTGCAAAGCTGGTTGAACTGGAGTCTAAGACGGGGAACGAAGCTGCATGTAATTTAGACTGCTTAATATCATTTTCCCACCCAAAGTTTGCCGGAACACCCATAAACTTTGAAAAAAAAAAAAAAAATTCCCACCCATCGTTAAATTCATTCGTTAGTTTTAACAGGAGCAGGGTATTCTTGTTAGTTCACACAATGTATATTATAGGGTTAATGTTACTTACAATCCTAAATTACAAACACGTAAATTACCTTCACCAACTTGAAAATTAACCATTTCGGCCCATAACTTCAATTTTTATAATTATAGTGGAGGTTTCAGTTTTTAAAGTATGCCTTTTTCTAAAAGAATTTAAAATTTTATATATTATTTTTTAAAATTATAATAATACTTGTCAATTAAATATTTATAAAAATACAAAATAACATTTTATTAAAATTATATACATTTTATGAAATTATATAAAAATATAATTTCCAAAGAAATGGAAAATTGTAAAAAAGAAGAAAAATAAAAAATAAAAAATTATGAAAATTAAAAAAAAAAAAAAAGCTGAGGAAAAAAGGTCGGTTGGAATCTCACCGGCAATTCTTGATGATTTGTACCCGCTTGGGTGTGATTATGACTGATTCACACCTAGCCAGGTATGATTTAACCGGTATTGCTAGGTGTGATTCCAGTCAACTATTTTTTTTTTTTTTTATTCTCCGATTTTTTTTATTTTAATAACTGACTTTATTTTTTAAGTTTATTTAAATTTATTAACCTTAAAATTCGTATAAACCAAAATAAGGGTGAAAAATACTATTAATAAAGTTTTGCTGGGAAAATGTCATCACGGCAAAGTAACGGGGCCGTGATCCCCGTTGTTCTATGTACTAAAGCAATTGCAAAGTAACTTTTTACTACCATAAGAACAAATGTTGTGCGAAAATTCTTCTCAAATGTTGGACCAATAAAATAGTGCCACGTGTTATATTGACAAAATGAAAATATTATTTGATATGAAGACTTAAAACATGATTTAGTTTGTCACTTGTCCTCCACGTAAATATGAGCAAGTCAAGTAAATATATTATAAATAGTAGAACTGAATATCAAAGTCTTAATGTTTCTTATTTTTGGAGAAAACCTTAATTGAATTCTTGGCTATCTCCATGATTCGGATCCATAAGCAATACAGAAACGACTTTTGTTTATTGTATTATTGACTTCAAAAATAGAATACACCATTGTCCCATATTCCATCTCCTGCTGTTCCAAACAAATTGCTTGATGGAAACTGAGTTTCACGTTCGGCTCCATAAGTTCCATAACATGTTGTAGCTGTATATGTAAGTATTAAAGTTAATTAACAAGGAGGCAAAAGGTGTTGAATTTAATGAAATGCGTTATTTAATATGTATATATACTCACGCATATATGGGGGAGTATGCCAGGCAGCCGTTCCAACATCCGCATAAGAGATATAAGTAAAAAAGCTGTAACGATAAAACCAGGACGATGGCGATGAGGAATGGCTGTGTCCTCAGCATTTTTGCAACAGCAAGAGGTTTCAAAGAATAAGCTCCCTTTATCTCAATATTCAGCAACAAGAGGTTTCAAAGAATAAGCTCCTTTTATCTCCAAATTTTTGTTTTAATAATTGACTTTTATTTTTTAATTTTTTTTTTTAAATTTGTTAACCCTAAAATTAATATAAACTAAACTAAGGGTGAAAAATATATTTAATAACGTTTTGGTGGGAAAATGTAATAGTAGGTTGGAACTTGAATTAAAACTACACTACCATAATTACATGTTTATGGCAGGCGACACTACCAAAATTATTAAGATCGAGGCAGGCAGCACTAAAATTAATATAAACCAAACTAAGGGTGAAAAATATATTTAATAACGTTTTGGTGGGAAAATGTAATAGTAGGGTGGAACTTGAATTAAAACTACACTACCATGTTCACATATTTATGGCAGGCGACACTACCAAAATTATTATGTTCGAGGCAGGCAGCAATTGAGAGCGTCTTTATCTGTTGGTGGATTCCACCGCTCTATTCGTGTTTGGATTCTATGAGTATTCCCGGTTTGGATTCTATCAATCCCGTGACATCTCATGTTTGGTCATAGTGCCACTCTATGCATGTTGGTGGGGGCCAATGTTACACTCGACTACTCGAGCCATGTTGGTGGGCGAATCTCACACCTGTCACCGTTTGGACTGTATGACTCCGATCACTCTATTCCTGTCGCCAAGCTCACCCCCGCCCATCTATAAGATATGAGTATACTAGCCCTTAAAAGAGGGAAAAAAGAGAGAGAGAAACAGGCATTTATGAATTTTAAGGATTGGATTTGACTTTTTATATGGCTAATATTACTTATAAGATATTTGTTGTGAATGGCGATGCCAGTTTCTATATCCTCTGTTAGCAGTTCATACTTGTTGTGCCTAAAAGATTGTACTGATGTTAATACCAATCAATTAAAGTTTAGAAATGTTTTGTGTTATTCAAGAGCTATTATATCACCCCAAGATAAAAGGGATACAGCTATTACTAACCTAATAGATTCAAGTTTTATTTATAAGTGGATGAAGATTGTACACATGTCCCAATTTTATCAAAATAAAGTTATAAGGATTAAAGAGTAGTCACTACGTGTCAAGAGCAATTTGCAGAAACACTCATTAACTCAAAAGAGTATAAATAAATATCTCTCTTCACGAAAATGGAGGTTGGACGTATGAGAGCTAGATATAGATTTGAGTTTCATTCTTTCTCTCTGTAAGCAAGGTATTTATTCATCTTTGTATGTCTTACAAATAATATCATAAAAATACTCAGAGAATAATAAAGTAACAGTGGATGTAGGATTTCTTTTAAGCATCCGAACTACTATAAAAACCTCTCTTGTCGGTCTATTATTTATGTTTCTGCAACATATATAACCTCAGCACCATATTCAAATCTCATGGATCCATCATATATAATTTCTAAGACTCTCTTAATACTTTACATATGTAAGTCGTTAATGTCCAATATCAAGCATCAACAATACTATTATCTAAGAACAGGAAATCTCCGTGGTCCATTCCTCCAAGATCTGATCACTTCCTTTTTCAAAAGTAAGGTAAACTTGTAAACCATTGGACACGTTATTCATTTTGATTTAATTCCAAATAACCCATCATTATCATTAATATTTCAATTTCAATTAAATATTAATATCTCTCAGTAGCAGTTACTTTCCTAAGAATGTACATATTCGAATCGGTAATCACTTATTACTAATATCACCACCGTGCACATGCATATTTATATGTATAAACTGTTTGAGTAATATTAGCCTTATAAAGAGGTATATAAAGAGTCATATAAAGAGATAATCGATACCCTTAAAATTTATGATTGTTTTTTTCTCTCTCTCTCTCTCTTTTCTTACTTTTAAGGGTAGAGATTATCTCTTTGTATGATTCTTTGTATGCCTCTTTATAATGCTAGTGTTATTGAAACTATTTTTTAACCCTCTTTGTTTGTCCATACTATCCGTACATCTTTTAAATTAAGCCCTTGTTACAACTAGAATATGATATTTCAGCATGATAAGTTTTTGGAGTAACAAAATTAGTTTTCGTAAATATGTTATAAATACTATAACTGAATATCAAAGTCTTAATGTTTCTTATTTTTGCAGAAAATCTTAATTGAATTCTTGGCTATCTCCATGATTCTGATCCATAAGAATCAAAGAAAAACAGAAACGACTTTTGTTTCTTGTAATATTGACTTCAAAACTAGAATACACCAATCTATATCAGATTTGTTTAACATGGCCTATGTTTCCGATTCCGTATCTAATTGAGACTAAGGTGACTGATGATTTCAAAGCCAATAAATCATCATTTGAGTAAGATATCGGTTTAACGGAATAGTAGACAAGACAAAAGGTTCATTCACTGATGTGGGTACAATTCTGATAGGACCAGACCTGCAAATCAACTAAACTACCAACAAATAATCTGCACTCACAAGTTAAATTCACCAAAACAGTAAAAGGATCATGTGTATTAATCCCAATGGAGCATTACACTCAGACAAAACTTAGATTCCCACAGTCCTATCCTCAGTATTTAGTAAGCAAACAACTCAGAAACAATAATGCAGAATACAATCAAAAAGGAAATCAAAAGACTGACTTCGAGGGTCAGCCACCTCCCAAATACTGACTTCGAGGGTCAGCAGCCTCCACTCTTCAGTATACTTGATAATTCTCTATCCTTTCTATTTCTCTCATCCTCCTTTTATACTCTCCTGTTACCCTTTACTCTAACTGAATTCCACCTACGTCCATCATAACCTACCACCTGTCCCAGCTAATATTCCTTCAAACAAACTTAAAACAAATCCTAACTTCCACCCTAACAAATATTTGGCTATATTCCTCTACTTCTTATCCCCATTCTTCCTGTGGTACACTATCTTTATTGGTTGCTCATCATTACCCTCCCCAAGGAGAACCACCTTGTCCTCAAGGTGAAATGTAGGAAACTGATGGTGAATAATGTCAAAATCTTCCCATGTGTTTTCATAGGAAGGTAATCCCTTCCATTGAATCAGCACTTCCCATTGGCCATTCAGAAGTTTCCTTTTCTTGAGGACTGCTTCTGGCTCAAGTTGTAAAGTTAAATCCTCATTAAGAGCTACCGGGAGAGGCTGGCTGTTGGGAACTTAGAATGTTGCTTTCTTCAATTGCGAGACATGGAATACATTATGAATGCGGGCTGAAGAAGGTAATGCTAACTTGTATGCCACAGCTCCAATGCTGTCTGTGATGACAAAAGGACCATAAAACCGCGGGCTCAACTTCTCATTATAGCGACGGGCTAAGGATCGTAACCGATATGGTTGTAACTTCAAGTATACTGATTCTCCTATCTCAAATGTCACCTCTCGGCGATGTCGATCAGCATACATCTTCATGCGCCCTTGAGCCTTGAGAAGATTTGTCCTTAATTCTTCGATGATGTGATTTCGGTGCTGAAGTTGTTGGTCAACCTCATCAATTGGAGAAGTATGATCAGCATATCGTAATACGGTTGGAGGTTCACGACCATATAGAGCTTTAAAGGGGCACATTCCTACGGCACTATGATATGTGGTATTGAACCAAAATTCTGCCCATGGCACCCATTTGGGCCACTGCTGGGGATGGCTATTGACAAAACACCGGAGGTAAGTCTCTAAGCAACGGTTGACTACTTCGGTTTGACCATCCGTTTGCGGATGGTAAGTGAACTCATGTTCAGTTGGGTTCCAGACTGCTTAAACAACTCAGCCCAAAAATTACTCATGAAAACCCTATCTCGATCGGATACAATAGTTCTTGGAAATCCATGCAACCTGATCACCTCTTGTACAAACAGGTCTGCTACTGTCTTGGCTGTATATGGGTGTTTAAGAGTGAGAAAGTGGCTATACTTGGTTAGCCGGTCGACGACGACTAGAATAGTATCAACCCCATGTGCTTTGGGCAGCCCCATAATGAAATCAATTGAAATATCATCCCAGACCTGGTGAGGAATAGGTAAAGGTTGGAGTAACCCTGCTGGACTCAGAGCATCGTACTTATTCTGTTGGCAGATGCTACAAGCCGCTACAAAGGCCCTGATGTCGTTCTTCATTCCGTCCCAAAACACCACATTTGAAATTCGCTTGTATGTCTTAAAAAAACCAGAATGACCTCCAATTGGTGAAGTATGGAATTCCTGCAGTATCTGATCAATGTGAGGCCCTGATTTTGGTAAAACCAATCTGTTATGATACATCAAATGACGTCCCACCAGTCTAAAACGAGGATGGCTGTTTGGGTCAATCAGGAGCTGTTGGATAATCTTCCGTAACTTGACATCTTGTTGTACGGCATCCTCAAAACTGTCAAGGCCCGAAAAACACCCCATCGAAATAGCATGATACTCAATGTTTCTGACATCCTGGAAAGGGCGTCTCCTGCTTTGTTTTGTGGTCCCGGTTTATATTGAATGATGAAGTGCAGTCCTAAGAGTTTGATAACCCACTTTTGCTGACTTTCACTTAGCAGTTTCTGGTCAGTTAGGAAATGTAAACTCCGTTGATCTGTCCTGATAACAAAACATCGGCCTAGGAGATAATGCCGCCATTTTTGCACTGCCAATACAACCGCCATTAATTCCCGCTCATAGGCTGACTTAAGTTTGGAATTGATAGACAAGCCTTTACTGAGAAATGCAATCGGTCGCCCCTCTTGCATCAATACTGCCCCCACTCCGCTTCCCGAAGCATCAATCTCGATGACAAATTCTTAAGTGAAGTTGGGCATCCTGAGGACAGGGACGCTTGTCATGATTCGCTTTAACTCTTCGAAGGCCCATTGAGCTGCTGGATTCCATGCAAAAGAATCTTTTTTTAAAAGGCCAGTGAGTGGAAGAGCGATCTTACCATAATCGTGAACGAAACGGCGGTAGTAGCCTGTCAACCCCAGAAATCCCCTAAGTGCCCTGATGTCCTTTGGTTCTAGCCATTTAGTGATGCTTTCAATTTTGGTGGGATCAACTGCCACACCCTTGGCTAACACGACATGCCCCAAATATTCCATTGAAGTTGCCCGAATTGACACTTCTTTTGATTAACCACCAACTGATTCTCCAATAACACCTGCAAAATAATACCTAAATGCTCTGCGTGCTCATCCATCTGCTTACTGTAAATCAGTATATCATCGAAAAATGCCAATAAAAATGTTCTCAAATATGGCCTGAATACATCATTCATAACTGCTTGAAACGTTGCTGGTGCGTTGGTAAGGCCGAAAGGCATGACGAGAAACTCATAGTGCCCCTCGTGTGTCCGAAAAGCGGTCTTTGGTGTGTCTTCGGGTTTCACTCTGATTTGATGATAACCTGACTTTAAGTCTAGTTTTGAAAATACAGTTGCCCCATCTAACTCATCAAACAGTTCGTCGATAGCAGGGATTGGAAATTTATCCGGAACTGTCACCTTATTAACGGCCCGATAATCTACACAAAATCGCCAGCCTCTGTCTTTCTTTTTCACTAATAAAACAGGGCTGGAAAACGGGCTAATGCTCGGTTTTATAATTCCTGATGCCAACATTTCCTTGACGATACGCTCGATCTCATTTTTCTGATAATAAGGGTATCGGTAGGGTCTGAGGTTTGGTGGCTGTGTGTCGGGAACTAGCTGAATGGCATGGTCCTTTGACCTGGTTGGCGGTAACCCGGAGAGTGGCTCGAAGACTTGACTATACTGTCCCAGTACCTTCAGCAGTCTGTCATCAATAGCCCCCATATTTTCACACTGAGTCTGCAGCTGCCCAAACTCGATCAAACAGCCCTGTCCTTCACTTTGTAATGCCTTAATCATCGCCTTGAGTGATACCATGGTCTTGCTAAGAGAGGAATCACCATACAAACAGACTGCCCGGGGTCCCATTGTGAATTTCATAGTTTGTTTTCTCCAGTTTATAACAGTCTCACCCAATGTCTTAAGCCATGCGATACCCAAGACTACGTCCGCCCTACTCATCTCAAATGGAAAAAAGTTTTGCACGATTGTCACCGTCGGTAACTCCAGACACACATCCTTACATTCCCCTTCACATCTCACACTATATCCATCACCCACTCTGACCCCAAAGGACTGAGTCCTTTCCACTGGTATCCCCAATTGTTCAACCACTTTCGAGCTAATGAAATTGTGGGAAGCCCCACTATCAATCAACACAATCCATTCCTTACCTTGGATTCTCCCCTTGAGCTTCATAGTCTTTGGTCCCTGAATCCCCACCACCGAGCTAAGGGAGAGCTCTACGTTTTCCTGTGAGTGCTCTAATTCAGCTGTGACAGTTTCTCCACACCCACTTGGGTCCGGGTCATCTTCTTCATCGTCAATCAGGAGGATTTGAAACTGCTTATCACCACATTTATGCCCTAGTGAGTATTTCCCATCACATCTGAAATAGATTCCCTTCTCTCGTTTCCTCTGAATCTCGGCGTCTGTCATCCTACGAAAAGGAAAATCACGTCGTGGAAAGCCTGGTCTTTCAAATGGCCGAGAGTTCGTCGTTGTAGATTCACGAGTGAAAGTTGTCGTCGATGAACCTGGCTGGAATGATTCGGGCGTTCGTCGATTGGAAGGGGGAAAAAAATTAGAGTTAGGTTTTAGGGATTCTATCGCATTAGGGAATTTGGGGTTATTTTCATTTCGGGTCGGGTTGGGGCTGAATAATCTGGGTACACTCCTGGATCCATATTGAAAACCAGGCCCAAGTGAACGTGACCCATTGTTTGCTTCTCCTTGGGCTTCTCCTAAAGCCTGGTTCTTATCTTCAATCCGTTGGGCTAGCTCAATCATTTGAGTTAAGGAGTTGGGTTGGGCCAATCTCACCTCAGCCTTAATCTTTGTTTTTAACCCATTAACAAATGCAGCTTGTAGGATCTCCTCTTTCTCCTCTACCAGTAGTGCTGCGCCTGCCTCAAACTGACGACGGAACTCCACCAGTGAGCTTGTCTGTTTCATTGCCATTAATGATTCATATGGGTTGAGTTCTTGGGATCCACTGAATCTTTGCAGTAGAGCTAACTTGAACATAGCCCAAGAGCTCGCCGGCGTCCTGGATTCTGTCCACTGGAACCAATTGATCGCTTCTCCTTCCATGCAGACAGCTGCTGCCGCCAACCTTCCTTCCTCCGATATTCCATTGATGTTGAAGTACCTTTCCACCCTGAAGATCCAACCGTAGGGATCTTCACCTGCAAAGATGGGCATTTCCAATTTTCGCCCCCCTATTTCATTATGGTTATGGTGACTACTTCCTGGCCCACTGGCTCCATTTTCGTCATGGTGAGACTGATTATTTCCTCCATAATGTCCCTCTGCTCTCTCACCCTCTTCTTCATTCTTTCGTCTAACCCAAGATTGTAGCTCCACCAAACATTCTCTGATGGTACCCATTTCCACTCCCAGCTTTGTCACTTCTTTCTCAACAATATCGAGTCTAGAATCCATCCTCGTCACAACCATTACCCAGACCAACCTGGCTCTGATACCACTTGATAGGACCGGACCTGCAAATCAACTAAACTACCAACAAATAATCTGCACTCACAAGTTAAATTCACCAAAACAGTAAAAGGATCCTGTGTATTAATCCCAATGGAGCATTACACTCAAACAAAACTTAGATTCCCACAGTCCTATCCTCAGTATTTAGTAAGCAAACAACTCAGAAACAATAATGCAGAATACAATCAAAAAGGAAATCAAAAGATCGACTTCGAGGGTCACCACCTCCCAAATACCGACTTCGAGGGTCGCAGCCTCCACTCTTCAGTTTACTTGATAATTCTCTATCCTTTCTATTTCTCTCATCCTCCTTTTATACTCTCCTGTTACCCTTTACTCTAACTGAATTCCACCTACGTCCATCATAACCTGCCACCTGTCCCAGCTAATATTCCTTCAAACAAACTTAAAACAAATCCTAACTTCCACCCTAACAAATATTTGGCTATATTCCTCTACTTCTTATCCCCATTCTTCCTGTGGTACACTATCTTTATTGGTTGCTCATCACATTCAAATGTCAACATGTGGTATAGTCCTTTAATGTTAAGATAAAGGCTATGGACAAAACACCACCCCTGCTTCCAAATAGCAGCAGGAGCGCTTAAGCCCACAACTGAGTCCTCTTAATCCCTGGGTCACTAAACATGTCCATTCTGGATCATATCAACACCCTTTTCATGACCTTTCTAAGCTTTGCGTCTCTATTATTAGCAGTGTAAGAAAATGAAAGCTGACCTTTAAAGTACAAACAAGCAGTTTATCTTAAAAGAAGTACCAACAAACAAGTTTGTTCAGAGTAGAAAACCATCTATAAGCCACATTATTAGAAGCTGCATCGGTATGATTGTTTGTTTGTCCCAAGTACTTACAGAATCATCTAACTCATAAGCCAGAGAATCAAGGACAAAGACTATCAAAAGCAAAGATCGTAGCGGTACTATTAGCCGTATGAGCGAAAGAGAATTAGAGTCTGACGGCCGCTGGTTGTCCTCACCGTCTTCCTCATCGTCCCTGTTGCGTCTTCTTCGTAGTCTGCGTATATGACTTGGGCGTATGTTCTCAGCTCGCCCACCCTTGCTACACTTCATATATTTAGTCTTTTGGAAGACAGTATGTTCGCCCTGAAAATAAATAATATAATAGAATCCGTATCAGTTACTAGTGTGGTCATCATTAATTTCATAAGAGCATATGCATAAGCAATTCTAGACTCTATATACCTTCGGATAGAAACCTATAGGGGCAGACTTGAAACCTTTGTTACTGAATCCACCACTCAAATCCAATACTATCAGGTTATCAACCTGTGTACATGGGCAGCAAGCACAAATTTTAAACTAACAATTATAGAAGTATTCTCAAGCTATTCATACAAGCCACTTGCATCACGCATGAACAAATAAAAGGATCATGATAAATGAAAAACAGAGCACGAACTCATGACCATGGAAAAACAGAGCAGTCACACTGTTTCATAAGGTATGGTACTTATAATCCAATCACAGGAAGCCATATAAAAGGATTATGACTATAAATGAAAAACAGAGCACAGGCTCATGACCATAATGGAAAAATAGGGCACCAAAACGAGCCACAATATTTCATAATTCATGGTCATAATCCAATCACAGAACAGCATATTGATGGTAAGTAGTATATTGTTTTTAGTATATTGTTTTATTTTGAACAATATCAAGTATCGCTAATTTCATGGGAACATAGACAATATATTATGGATATCAATGTTAAGATGTAAAAAGACTAAGAACAAGAATATAATGTATAAAATATAATTAGGTACATACTCCTATATTCAAGAAATGGATATGAACAGCATAAGCTTCGAATTCACAGAATGGCGAACCGGTGGCAATGCTACAGTCGTATGAGGCCGGAGCCAGATGGATACGAACAGCATAAGCTTCGAATTCACATAGTGGCGAACCGGTGGCAATGCTACAGTAGTATGAGGCCGGATCCAGATGGATACGAACAGCATAAGCTTCGAATTCACATAATGGCGAACCGGTGGCAGTGGTACATTAGTATGAGGCCGGAGCCAGACGGGTGCCCATTGCCCACAAAGTGCTTTGATTTTCCACTGCACAATGAGACAAAGCCGAACTTACCACAGTCAGAAAGCCACAAATCCATTTTCAATTTGAAAACATAGTTAAACCAAGAAAAGCTTAAGAGGTAATCAATAAATTAAAGTTGTGATTTGGGTTGCCATGTCAAAATGAGTTTGTATGTGGTTTCGGTGGTCCGGGAAACTGATTGGTCCTGGAAACCCGTTAGTATTGGTGGCCCCGTAAACTGATTGGTCCGGGAAGCTGATTGGTAAACGATTGGTCCGGTAAACTGATTGATATCGGTGGCCCGGGAAACTGATCGGTAAACGATTGGCCCGGGAAACTGGTTGGTACGGGAAACTGATCGGTAAACTGATTTGTCCAAGAAGTTGATTGGTATCGGAGGCCCGGGAAACTGGAGTTGTACTTGGACCCTTAGATTGCCAAGTAAAGAATAAGAAAGACCTGGAAGAAGGATTTGCGCTGTTTGAGCTGAATGAAAATTAAGCTAGTCTAAAAAACTTACCCTCCAGTTTGAACGTTTTCTGAAGTTCTTCCAAGCTCGTTCCATGATCGATCACCTACATGTCAAGATTTATGTTAACAAAATATGGGATGAAATTTATAAGTGAACAGATCAATCTATCACCTGGAGAAAGCCATAACACTTGCAAGCATCCAATTTGTTGTATAATTATAGAAAGATTCTCAAGCTATTCATACAAGCCTCTTGTACATGGAACAAATAAAAGGATCATGACCAATGCAAAACAGAGCACGGGCTCATCGCCATGGAAAAACAGAGCAACAACAAGGAAGCCTCACTATTTCATAAGGTATGGTTATAAATTATTATCCAATCACAGGACACCATATTGATGGTAAGTAGTATCTCTAATTGCATTTAGTATATTGTTTTATTTTGAACAATATCAAGCATCGCTAATTTTATTAAAACATAGACAATATATTATGGATATCAAAGTTAAGATGTGAAGAGACTAAGAACAATGATATAATGTATAAAATATAATTAGATCAATGGACTCCTATATTCAAGAAATTGATTCGAACCATGTAAACTTCGAATTCACAGAATGGTGAACCGCTTGCAATAGTGGTGCCCGTTGCCAACAAAACGCTTTGATTTTCCAGTGCATAATGAGACAGAGCCGAATTTACTACAATCAGAAATCCACAAATCCATTTTCAATTTGGAAACGTAGCTAAACCAAGAAAACCTTAAGAGATAATCAATAAATTAATGTTGTAATTTGGGTTGGCATGTCAAAATGAGTTTTTTTATGGTTGGGCTTCTTCCTCCTCCCTTGAATACACTGTTGGGAGTGAATTCTACTTGGTATCAGTGGTCTGGGAAACTGAATGGTCCAGGAAACCCGTTAGTATTGGTGGCCCGGTAAACAGATTGGTCCGGGAAACTGATTGGTCTGGTAAACTGATTGATATCGGTGGCTCGGAAAACTGATTGGTCCGGGAAATTGATTGGTAAACTGGTTTGTCCGGGAAACTGATTGGTATCGGGGGCCTGGGAAACTGGGAGTTGTACTTGGACCCTTAGATTGCCAAGTAAAGAGAAAGAAAGACCTGGAGGAAGGATTTGCGCCGTTTGAGCTTAATAAAGATTAAGCTCCTCTTATACAGGCAGGCTAAAAAACTTACCCTCCAGTTTGAACATTTTCTCAGGATCGTCTGAACTCATTGGATGAACGATCACCTACATGTCAAGATTTATGTTAATAAAATATGGGATGAAATTTATAAGTTAACAAATCAATCTATCACCTGGAAGAAGCGGTAGTCTTTGCAGGAATCGCCGATTAGTGCAGAAACTTCAGATAGTTTACGTCCATTGGATCTGGGTTTGGTGTAACTTTCCAGCAAGTCTAGCAAACAAATTTCAGAAAATTGAACTTTGGTTTCCATCTAGTTAAAGCTAGGTAGCTGAATGAAAGCAAAGAGAGAGGCAAAGAGAGAAGGTGGCGGTAGAGAGAAAGAAAATCAAGACGTAGCTATCAGGAAACTAAATGTAATATATGCTATGCATGGCAGCAGCAAGCCGAAAAAAAACAAAAATTGCACTACATCCGAGACGTTTTTAAAAAATACGTTTCGGTTTGTGAAGTGTTTTTGCTCCCTTCCCACCCCGCCGTGATAACATTTCTCACCCATAAACTTCAGAGAGTCAACGTCCATTGGATCCGGGTTTGGTGTAACTTTCCGGCAAGTTTTGGTACCAAATTCCAGAAAATTTAACTTTGGTGTCCATCAAAATTAAAGCTAGGTAAATGAATGAAGGCAGGCCAGATGCACGAAGGTGGTCTTCATGAAGCGGAAACTAAATGTAATATAAGCATGGAAGCAGCGAGCAGAAATAATCAAAAATTAGTAAATTACACTACCCCTTAACGTTTCAAACAAAAAAAAAAAAAAAAACGTTTCGGTTTGTGAAGTGTCTTAGTTGCTTTGAACGGCTTCCCAGTTCCTTCCTCTGACCATCAATGCAACTATATTTTCCCACGCTGCCGTAGTTACTTTCTCATGAGTAAGTAGGGCCCAGGAATGAACAATGAAAGTAAGGAGTAAGTAGGCATTTATGAAATGGTAGAAAACTGTTATTTAAAGTTGAAATGGTAGAAAACTCTTTCACCACTTCAGGAGAGCCTCTTGGACTAATTGGCATCGATGCAGATAATTAACCTAAAAATTGTTAATGTACTTTAACATTCTCAAACATTAAATATTTATAAAACTACAAAACAATATTTCATTAAAATTTTATACATTTATGAAATTATTTAAAAATATAATTTCCCCCAAAAAAAAAAAAAATTATTAACCCTAAAGTTAGTATAAACCAAAACTAAAGGTGAAAAATATATTTGATAAAGTTTTGGTGGGAAAATATAATAGTAGGGTGGGACTTGAATTAAAACTACACTACCATATTTACATGTTTATGGCAGGCGACAATTGAAAGTGTCTTTATCTGTTAGTGGATTCTACCGCTCTATTCATGTTTGAATTCCATGGCCATCCCCTAAGACTATCCCCGTTTGGACTCTATGCAATGTTGGTGGATCCTTCCACTTTACGCCTGTTGGTGGATGCTACCACTCTGTTCCTGTCACATGTTTGGTGTTTGGATTCTATGACCATCCCCGTTGGTGGGCCAATCTGCACAATCTCACACCTTTCACCATCTATCCGTTTGGACTCTTATCACTCCGACCACTTTATTGCCATCATTATCATTATTATTAATATTTCACTTTCGATTAAATATTAATCTCTCAATAGCAGTTACTTTCCTAAGAATGTACATATTCAAACTGGAAATGGTCAACAATTAATGGCCTTATCCATCCAGGTTCTGATTATTGCCTTGGTTGAACCATTCATATAAAAAGTCCCTTCTGCTAAGCTTTCAACTTCAATTACTACCTCACTCATATCCTTTGTAATTACCCTCCACAAATGAATCAAAAATTCATGTTTACCATAAAATAATATAGTGATCCATATATTAAGTTTTGTTTATTTCCCAAACTAAACCACCATGCTTTGTTTGGAGTCAAATCTGTATTAATTGCAGCAAATGGAAAAGGCCTTAAGATAAATTTTTTTATTAACTTTTCGATATATTGATTGATATTTATGTCTACATCAATTGTATCATTATTTGAATTAAAATACTTATTGTGTATCCATTCAAAGACATTAGAATTTAGAAGAATGATGAATGATGTGTCTCTCAAAACATAAGAGTTTTGGAAGCAAGCCAAAATGTTGACCAAACTTAATATATATGTGGAAGACCTCTGAAACCGGGTTGGAATTATCTAAAGATTCTAAACACACCCTCCACTTCTTTTTAAAAGTAAACCTATAGAAGGACAAACGTCATAATCTCTCTTGGTATTTTCATGAATTATTATATGGTAAAACGTGCAGCATTTTTCATTAACTATATGATTCTTCAACTCCACTTATATGCTAATTCAACGATATTGCATCAAATTACCTTGCCTGTTCAAGTACCTAAGTATCGTAACTTAATTAGTGTATGCACTTTATATTTAATATACTTAAACATTCTTGTTTGCACGTACCTTAATCACAAAGCACATAAAAGCCGACATCATCTTTGTTTGTCATAATACCAACTTTAAATAAGAATATAATATTTCAACATGGTAGGTTTTTGGTGTAACAAAATTAGTTTTTGTAAATATATTAAATACTATAATACAATATCAACATCTTATTGTTTCTTATTGAAAGTGCACTACCATAAGAATGATTTGAAACAATGTGCATGATATATATTTGTGTTGTCGTATTCGGGAAAAAATAGTATTATTCTTATATATAATAATATATAAAAGACTTAGAACATTAGATTGGTTTCAATGTAGACTGAACATCTTAAATACCTTAAAAAAAAAGACTCGAGTGTGACGGCCGCTGGTTGTCCTCACCGTCTTCCTCATCGTCCTTGTTGCGCCTTCTTCGTAGTCTGCTTATACGACCTGGTCGTATGTTCTCAGCCCGCCCACCCTTGCCACACTTTATCCATTTAATATTTTGGAAGACAGGATGTTCGCCCTGAAAATAAATAATAAACAGAATCCGTATCAGTTACTAGTATGGTCATCATTAATTTCATAAGAGCACATGCATAGGCAATTCTAGACTATATATACCTTCGGATAGAAACCTATAGGGGCAGACAGCAGACTTGAAACCTTTGTTACTGAATCCACCATTCAAATCTATTACTATCAGGCTATCAACCTGTGTAAGTGGGTAGCAAGCACAAATTTTAAACTAACAATTATAGAAATATTCTGATCAAGTTAATTCATACAAGCTTCTTGCATCTCGCATGAACAAATAAAAGGATCATGACCAATGAAAAACAGAGCACGAACTCATGACCATGGAAAAACAGAGCAGCCACACTGTTTCATAAGGTATGGTACTTAAAATCCAATCACAGGACACCATATAAAAGGATCATGACAATATGAAAAACAGAGCACTGGCTCATGACCATAATTGAAGCAGAGGACCAGAAGGAGCCACACTATTTCATAATTGATGGTTATAATCCAATCACAGAACACCATATTGATGGTTTGTATATACATAATTCCCAATTAGAATTTAGAAGAATGATGAATGATGTGTCTCTCAAAACATCAGAGTTTTGGAAGCAAGCCAAAATGTTGACCAAACTTAATATATATGTGGAAGACCTTTGAAACCGGGTTGGTATTATCCAAAGATTCTAAACACTCGCCACTTCTTTCTAAAAGTGAACCTATAGAAAGACAAACGTCATTTCAAAGCTCCTCTCCAATCTCCAAGCTCCAACTTACCACCCTCACTAAATTATATCTAAACCTTGTCATAATCTCTCTTGGTATTTTCATGAATTATTATATGGTAAAACGTGTAGCATTTTTCATGAAATATATGATTCTTCAACTCCACTTATATGCTAATATATATGGTCGCATTGTAATTCAACGATATTGCATCAAATTACCTTGCCTGTTCAAGTACCTAAGTATCCTAACTTAATTAGTGTATGCACTTTATATTTGTGTGCATGATATATATTTGTGTTGTCGTATTCGGGAAAAAATAGTATTATTCTTATATATAATAATATATAAAAGACTTAGAACATTAGATTGGTTTCAATGTAGGCTGAATATCTTAAATACCTTTAAAAAAAAGACTCAAAACTCTCTATCACTGTTTGGCATGTCCCAATTTTCTAACACCACATTGACAGTTCTTACTTTTCTGTTTCTCAAGAAATTTAATACAAATGTTATGTTATGTATTAATTGCAGCAAATGGCAAAGGCTTTAACAGATAAAAAAATTATTAACTTTTGTATATATTGATTAATATTTATATGTACACCTGTTGTATCATTCAATTTTTTGTTTGCTTTTTTACTTATATAGATTAGTTGAATTAAAATACTTACTTGTGTACCCATTAATTCTTATTTCTTAGTAGGCTTTCATTCAAAGGCACTATAATCTAGAAGAATGATGGATAATGTGTCTCAAGACATTAGAGTTCTGAAACTCAAATTTAATATATCTACCCTTGAAACCGCGTTGGAAAATTAAACATCATTTTCAAGCTCCTTTCTAATCTCCCACCACCACCCTGAGATTTTCATAAATTAATTGTGTGGTATTTTTTATAAACTGTATGATGTGATTTACAATAATATATACATGAAGTGTTTTGGCTTCAAATATACATATTTGCTTTTACATGACTATATATAAATAAATAAATGGATAAACACTAAGAAGCTTTGATGATATATAGTTTTATACGAGTTCACAAATTTTATATACCAAAGAATAGTTTTTCTCATTTAAATAAAATTAGTAGAGTAGTGAAAATGCCGGAAGGAAGCCTTGAGACCAGAATTATTTGACACCTTGTGAATGCCAGAGGCTCGAAGAAAAGCTATGGCGGCAGAGGCGGCCGAACCGACAAACAAGGTGGCGACACCGAACTCAGACGAGAATCGCATGCCTAGCCTTTTTTGAAAGATGATACAGTGATATACCACCTCCTAATTGGGCCGTGCTTGCCAGGGCCCACCCACCACCGGATTGTGGATCCCAAGAACTCCATTCCCAAAGACCAACCCTACCTCCATTTCCACTTTTTATTTCGCCTGATTACCCCCTTAGCTCCGAGTATATGGGCCTGCTTCTGGTTTTGGGCTTTGATATTTTGTTTATGGCCTCCCCGAAGCTTTCTTCGCTTGGTAGTTAACTCTTGTAATATATATGGTATCATTGTAATTCAATGATAACAACTCCACTTATATGCTAACACTGTAATTCAATGATTTACTGCAAGTACCAAGTCTTTCTGATAGATGTCCCCATAGCTAAAAGTTGGCTGTTTGCTTACAGTTTAATGCCTTTTAATTAAATTTTAACTCTAAATGGTCTTTTAATAAAATCCCCCAAAATGCCTAGCATTTTTGCGGAAGTAATCGCAGTAAACCAACAAGCTCAAAATCCACTGAAACCTTCCGCACTCTCTCTCTTCAATGGCACAAAATCTAGCTCTGCCTCTTCTCCTCTCAAACCCACCGCCCATAAAGCCTCTCTTTCTTAACCAAAACCAAAACCAACACAATCCTCAATCCACAACGCCCTTATCACCACAACAACAAACGGCTTCACCACCTCCCTCTTTCACTCCTCTTCTACAAGACTTCCTTCACCAACAAAACCCCTCGCACCCTTCTTCACAACCCTTTGACTCTCCATCTTCCATACCCGTGAAACAACCCGAATTGGGAAGTCACGTGACGTTAACCGTGGGAAACCCTGGTCAAACCACCGCCTCTCCAGTAAAGGTCAGCGGGTTCTCCGATCTTTAATGGTTGAATCTTTTGATGTGAAAGATATTGATAGTGTTTTGTTACAATTATTTGAGTCTTATCGGGAAAACCCGGATGTAAAGATTGATGCTTTAAAATTTGATATGTTGGCTATTGTTAAGGGTTTAGGGTTTTACAAGAAACGTGACTTGGCGTTGAGTGTGTTTGAGTGGTTTAGGAGTCGTAAAGACTGTGAGTTGGTCTTGAATGGTTCTGTTATAGCTGTAATTATTAGCATGTTAGGGAAAGAAGGTAAAGTTTCGGCTGCGGCTTCGTTGTTGAATAGTTTGCATAAAGATGGGATTGATATTGATGTTTATGCTTATAATTCATTGATAATTACTTTTGCTAGCAATGGGAGGTATAGGGAGGCTGTGATGGTGTTCAAGAAGATGGAGGAGGAGGGGTGTAAACCTACTTTGATAACTTACAATGTGATTCTGAACGTGTATGGGAAGATAGGTATGCCCTGGAATAAGATTATGACCTCTAGTAGAGGGAATGAAGAATGCCGGAATTGCCCCAGATTCTTATACTTATAATACGCTTATAAGTTGTTGTCAGTAGGGTTCCTTGCAAGAAGAAGCAGCTTGGGTTTTTGAGGAAATGAAATTAGCGGGTTTTAGTCCAGATAAGGTTACTTATAATGCCTTGTTGGATGTTTACGGGAAGTCTAGGCGGCCTAAGGAAGCCATGGAGGTATTAAGGGAGATGGAGGTTAATGGTTGTTCACCCAATATTGTGACTTACAATTCATTGATATCAGCTTATGCCAAACATGGTTTGTTGGAAGAGGCGATGGAGCTTAAAAACCAGATGGTGGAAATAGGGATTCACCCTGATGTTTTTATTTACACCACTCTCATATCGGGGTTTGAGAAAGCCGGGAAGGATGACTCTGCAATGAATGTTTTTGAGGAGATGAGAAGTGCAGGGTGCAAGCCGCATATATCTACTTTTAATGTTTTTATTAAGATGCATGGAAACAAGCGAAAGTTTGTGGAGATGATGAAGGTTTTTGATGAGATCAAGACTTGCAATTGTAACCCGAACATTGTTACATGGAACACACTTCTGGCAGTATTTGGGCGGAATGGGATGGACTCGGAAGTGTCAGGTCTGTTCAAGGAGATGAAGAGGGCTGGGTTCATTCCTGAGAGGGACACTTTCAACACCCTAATTAGTGCATACAGTCGTTGTGGTTCTTTTGACCAAGTCATGGCTGTTTATAAGAGAATGCTGGAAGCTGGGGTTAGACCGGATCTTTCCACTTACAATGCTGTTTTGGCAGCATTGGCCCGGGGAGGGATGTGGGAACAGTCTGAGAAAATACTTGCTGAAATGAAGTATGGTCGGTGTAAACCCAATGAGCTAACATACTGTTCTTTGCTTTATGCTTATGCCAATGGCAAGGAGATTGGGCGGATGCTTGCTCTTGCAGAAGATATATTCTTTGGTCTGATTGAACCTCATGCTGTGCTCTTGAAGACCCTTGTTTGGGTTAATAGTAAAAGTGGCCTCCTTATAGAAACAGAGCGTGCCTTCTTAGAGTTGAAGCAAAAAGGATTTTCCCCTGACATAACCATTCTAAATGCCATGATTTCGATTTATGGCAGGAGGCAGATGGTTACCAAAACAAATGAGATCTTGAACTTCATGAATGAGAGTGGGTTCACTCCTAGCTTGACAACCTACAATAGCTTGATGTATATGTACAGCCGTTCTGAAAATTTTGGGAAGTCCGAACAGATGTTAAGGGAAATTTTGGAAAAAGGATTGAAACCTGATATAATATCTTATAATACTGTCATTTATGCCTATTGTAGAAATGGTCGGATGAAAGAGGCTTCACGGATATTTTCGGAAATGAGAGATTGTGGCCTTGTTCCAGATGTAATCACGTACAATACCTTCGTTTCAAGTTATGCAACTGATTCATTGTTTGTGGAGGCTATTGATGTGGTTCGAAACATGATCAAGCAAGGATGTAAACCAGACCAGAGCACATACAACTCCATTGTAGATGGTTATTGTAAAATCAGTCGTAGAGATGAGGCAATCACATTTGTTAACAATCTTTCCAAGCTTGATCCAGACACGTCTAAGAGGGAAGAATGCAGGTTAGCAGACCGTATAGCAAAGAAATGGTCATAGAGGTAACTTTTTCCCAACTTCCTATATCTCTACAAGCATTGATATTCTTCTTCGGAGTGTCATTATCTCCAAAATTTCTGGTTTGTACACACTATATTTATTCTATCATGACACGTTGTGTATGCAAAAAATAATCCCAGAAAAGAAACTATTCTCATCATGAGATGTTTGTCATGTGGGCATGCTCGAACTTTATTTTGAAACAAAGAGACGTTCGTTCACAACGGTAAATTTCATCATCTTCTTTTTTCTGACATTTGAGAGGTACATGTATGGAATATGCCCTGATAAATGTGCTATTGAAATGAAATGAACCTAGACAATTCCTTTTAACTTTCTTTGTGCTCTCCCTCTGTTTTGCTTTTGTGACCTTTCAGTAGAGATGGCCCAATTTGTAATCACTCTTTTACAACATGTGTTGCTGAACTATAATGCTCTGAGCATGCCAATCTTGACTTGCATTTCAGGATACAACTTTCAAGTCTTTGGTTTGACATTAACTTAATTGCCCATACATATCACTTTTTCATAAGCATGGAGAGGGACGATCATTGGGATAAGTTATGGGGTCTAATTACAAACCGAGGGATTTGAGGGAGCCACCTTTCAAAAAAAAAACTGCGATGTTTGATTTGGAGTTCTGAGACTCTGTTGGTTGGATAACGTTATCAAATCAGTTTGCTAGGAATACCTAAAAGACAACAATGCATTATTTTTGTACTTTTTCTCTTTGTAGTTTGAGATCAATTGCATGATTTAAGTAACATTTAACCAATCGAAATCACTCTGAAAAGTTTTAGATGGAGCCTTAAACCCTAATTTTTATTTTTTTAAAGAAATAAATATATATATTTATATGATACTTATTATAATAGAGTTATGCAATTACAACGATGTACTACATTGATATTGGGTTGTGAGAGAGCTCTAATATATTGAGTTCAAAGGTTTTATTGATTTGATAATGTTATTGGTCAACGGTCACAAGTATAATTTCATAAATAAAATATGTCAATTGCAACCATATAATCTAAAAAATAAAGTAAAGCATTAATAATATTATAATTAAAATAAAATATTCTAATTGCAATGTGATAGGACCCCAACTTATATTATTAGTAGTCAATAGATTCTCTAAACGTTAGTGGACCATCAATCTCCTACTCTTTTACTTGTTCCAAAATCTGTTCTCCCCACTCTTTTGTCCATATTTTTCCTATAGCTTGTCTTGTTTACTCTGACCTCAACAATTAATGGCCTTATCCATCCAGGTTCTGATTATTGCCTTAGTTGAATTCATCAACCATTCATATAAAAAGTCCCTTCTGCTAAGCTTTCAACTTCAATTACTAACTCACTCATATTCTTTGTAATTACCCTCCACAAATGAATCAAAAATTCATGTTTACCATAAAAGAATATAGAGATCCATTTCAACTTCAATTACTAACTCACTCATATCCTTTGTAATTACCCTCCACAAATGAATCAAAAATTCATGTTTACCATAAAAGAATATAGTGATCCATATATTAAGTTTGGTTTATTTCTCAAACTAAACCACCATGCTTTGTTTGGAGTCAAATCTGTATTAATTGCAGCAAATGGCAAAAGCCTTAACAGATAATTTTTTTTATTAACTTTTCGATATATTGATTGATATTTATGTCTACATCAATTGTATCATTATATGTATATCATTCAATTTTTTGTTTGCCTTTTTACTTATATAGATTGGTTGAATTAAAATACTTATTTGTGTACCCATTAATTCTTATTTCTTAGTAGGTTTTCATTCAAAGACACTATAATCTAGAAGAATGATGGATAATGTGTCTCAAGACATTAGAGTTCTGGAAGTCAAATTTAATATATCTACCCTTGAAACCGCGTTGGAAAATTAACCATCATTTTCAAGCTCCTTTCTAATCTCCCACCACCACCCTGAGATTTTCATAAATTAATTGCGTGGTATTTTTTATAAAGTGTATGATGTGATTTACAATAATATATACATGAAGTGTTTTGGCTTCAAATATACATATTTGCTTTTGCATGACTATATATAAATAAATAAATGGATAAACACTAAGAAGCTTTGATGATATATAGTTTTATACGAGTTCACAAATTTTATATACCAAAGAATAGTTTTTCTCATTTAAATAAAATTAGTAGAGTAGTGGAAATGCCGGAAGGAAGCCTTGAGACGAGAATTATTTGACACCTTGTGAATGCCAGAGGCTCGAAGAAAAGCGATGGTGGCGACACCGAACGCTTAGACGAGAATTGCCGGCGTAGCCTTTTTTGAAAGATGATACAGTGATATACCACCTCCTAATTGGGCCGTGCTTGCCAGGGCCCACCACCAGTGATTGTGGATCCCATTAACTCCATTCCCACCACCACCCCTACCTCCATTTCCACTTTTTATTTCGCCTGATTGCCCCCTTTTTATTTCGCCTTGCTCTTGAGCTCCGAGTATATGGGCCTGCTTCTGGTTTCTGGGCTTTGATATTTTGTTTATAGCTTGCCCTAAGCTTTCTTCGCTTGGTAGTTAACTCTTGTAATATATATGCTATCTGTAATTCAATGATAACAACTCCATTTATATGCTAGCACTGTAATTCAATATTTACTGCAAGTACCAAGTCTTTCTGATAGATGTCCCCATAGCTAAAAGTTGGCTGTTTGCTTACAGTTTAATGCCATTGATATAGTCTTCTGGTTATTGTTTTCTTATAGATCAGCATGTTTAAACAAAGGCATCAACTCAAAGCAACAATATGACAATGCAAAGTTTGAACATGACTGCACTACAAAAAGCTTATTAAGATTGAGGCAGCTAGCAATTGAGATTTTAGAGTCTGTTCCTATAAATAATCTTTATCTGTTATAAGTTGGTGGATTCCACCACTCTATTCCTTTCACCAGCCCACTCCCTCACGCCTGCCAATCTTCACTCTTGGACCGGGCTCATCCACTTCATGCAAGCCACCTCCATCTCATCTAACATCAAAATTCTTTATGAATTGTGATGCCAACTAGGAATGAGAAGTGAGTTAAGCAGTTTGTGAGCTACTCAAACTCAGCTCGTAAAAAACTCGAACTCGATTCGAAGTCAATCGAGTCGAGCTCGAGCTCGAGCTTAAGTGGCTCGTTTAAAGGGTTGAGTTGAGTTCGATCCGGGCAAAGCTCGACTCGATAGGATTGCAAGCCTCATCGCGTTGGGAGGGCCAAATTGCAAGTTTTGTGATTTTTTTTTTATTTCAAGTTTTTAAAATTACAAGCTCGAGTACCCACCCATACTTGCGAGCTCAAGCTCGAGCCCAAGTATTCAAGCTCAAATGAGTCGGGCTCGAACTCGACACTGTTCATCATGAACCAAGCTCGAGTGTCCAGATACTTAGCTTGACTCGGCTCGTATACACCCCTAATGCCAACTTGAGACAAGATATTTTCAATTTTTCAATTAAACAAAACAAAGAAGAAGAAGAAGAAGAAAAATTTGATTACTATTTTCTCGCGTGGAGAAGTCGTTGTTGCGAGAAATCAGAGGGAAGTTGCCACTGAAATTAAGATGAACGAGTCGTGAGAAATTAGAGGGAGAAATCGGAATCGGTGAGTGGAGTTCGAGGAAGAGTTGAAGAACAGAAGAGAGATTTGGGGAAGTCATGGAAGGAAACTTGAGAGAATTGGAAGGAAATGTTTTTAGTTTTGTTTGTGTTTTGGCTTTTCGGGTGAGTTGAAGAGAATTAAAGTTTTTTTGGTAGATGATAGTCAGCAGTGGTAGTGGTAGACGATAAACAACGGCGGTTCAAATTTGATTTTGGGAGAGATTTTTTATTTAGGAGAAGAAGAGAGTTTGAATTTAGGGAAAATAATTTTGGGGAAAGACATCAGATTCGGGAGGAATGGAATTCAAAGGACTTTTTTTTTGGTTTTTTGGGAGGTGATGTGTTAGCTCGCTAATGTGGTAGATGAAGTGACATTATCACGTCAGTTGCCACATCATGATGTAAGAGAGTGGTGTAGAGAAGTGATGTAAAGATAGTGTTACTCTTAAACTAACATAATCTTCTCATAAATGGCCAACAACAATCACAAAACAAGTTTGTTTACTTGTATTATTGGCATATAAAGAATTATTAAATTAATGGGTGAGTGATGGTAATAGTATTGATGATCGTTTGGGAATTCAGTAGATGCATCCAAAGAGGTTAATTGGGTTGCTGATGAGGAATTGATATACCAGTGGAAGCAAAGCCCTCCCAATAATGGAATGATAATTTTAGAGGACATGCATGTGATGATAGCTTGTGGAAATGGAGCCCACGTCAAATATTTACTTGTACACCACTCTTTGATTACCAACCATTTGGTGCCTTTAGGTTTGTTCACATTAAGTATTTGGATTATTAGGCCTAAAAGCAAGAGAATCATTTTGTTATTTATGTGCCTTTGACTATAATACAGTTTGGGGCATAACATAACTGACGAAACATTTTGAAGTATTTCAAGTTCCTTGCCCCGATTAAACTTTTAGGCTCCATTTGGTTCCCTTTTGGGAATATTATTATTAATATTCCTAATAAAGTTAAACAGTATAATTGCAAAAACTTATAATATTATTCAATATTATTTAACTTTTTTTAAACTCTTTAAATTTGTTAATTTAATTAAATACTCCTAAATACTTTTTTAGAAATTGCAAAAACACCCCAACAACACGCTTTACTGCATTCCACCATCACCGCGGAAGATGGCAAGAATCGTATAACGCAGTACCGTCAACTGAACTGGCCGAGCAGCGCCATCTAGCCTTTTCCGACCGTATCCATCCACGGATCTCGCCGCAAAAGGCCGTGATCTGGAAGGCCAAAGATTTGGCCGTTGACGGCCAGATCTTTGGTCGTAGCCAGTCGTCAACGATGGCCAACATATGGTTGTCGTTGACCATCAACGACGACCATATGTTGGCCGTCGTTGACGAGCAAATACGGCCAGATTTGGCCGTCAATGGCTAGATCTAGCCATGGATCGCCGGTAAGAAAAAGGCCATATCGTAGCAAGCATGTGGGCAATATCCGGACCTATCATGTGCCGATCGCGCCATCAGCCACCCTCCCTCGCGGTGGTAGTGGTGCATCCATATTTTTTGGTTGGGTTGGGGGTGTTTTTGTTAACTTTTAATATTTTATTATAGGGGTGTTTAGTAAATAAATAAATATAGGGGGTATTTTTATTAATTTTCAAATCCTACATCGTACTACCCGCCCAATTCAACTTTTTTTAACTTTTTTCACAAAACTTTTCTAAAAAGTGTAAAAAAGTAAACCAAACTGAGTCTTAAAAATTGAATCTAGTTAACAGAGTTTTTGCCCTTTAGATGTGTTTTCCGAGTAGCGCTCGTCAATTTTGTGGTGTTTATAGGCATTTGAAAAGGGAAGATTAGGCCTCTTTGGGACATTTTTTTAATAGGATTTCTAAAATTTTATACTCTAAATAGGATAGGATAAGCAGTTGAAAATATTTAGATTCGGGTGTGTTTGGTACATTATTAGAAAACATTTTCTGAAAATATTTAGATTATTTTTTAACTCTTACAATAAAAGTTTACGACTGGCTGACTGCTCATATCTAATCACCATAGCTGGACGACAGTCGTTAGTTGTTGGAATGGTGTATGACAGGCTGAATTTGGCTGATCGTGCGTCGATCTTGTATTTTTTTTACTAGATCCACTGTGTATCTAGTCAAAAAATGCAAGATAGTAAAATAGTAATAAAAAAGAATGTTGAATAGAAATAGATCGACTTCATATGTGGTTGGATTAAATTCTATACATCTAAGCAAATTGAGTCATTGATCCACATTCTTTTTTTTTTTTTTTTTTTTAACTCTTCTTTTAGGTTAAATTTTGAATTCGGTTGGGTTTTATATTTGTTTAAAGAAAATATTTACCTGATTCCATGCGTCTAACCCAAAAAAAAGTCCCCTCTTCTTCCCATTTTTCGATCTTCTTTCCATTCTACAAACAAACGATTTTGATTATTCAATGAAAAATATTCCTAATAAGTTTTAAAATTATGCATTTTGAAGAGATTGTTGAAGCGTTTTTTGTAGCCAAAGTATATGCGGGTTTAAAGAAGTGGGCACTGTGGGTTTGCATGTGTAGGTTTGAAGAATTGGGCCTTTTGCAGTCATTATATCTTGTGCATGCATGCAGATGCAGATGAGAGAAGCATATTTCGGCTTTCACCTCTTACCGGGTGGATGAAAGGGGACACGGATGCATTAGCTGAAGGAAACCCCATTTCGAGGTTGACTTTTGCAGTTTCTGCAGTAGATCAATCACCATTAATCAACTTTTTCTATCCTCAACTTTATGCTATTGTATCATGACTATTTAAGTCGCTCATTCAATCGGATGGATTTCAGCATTTTTGTATAATTACAAAGGACAACATTGGAATTTCGCAGCAACAAGAGGTTTCAAATAATTGAATAAGCTCCTTTGTATTCAGAAATAAGAGGTTTCAAAAGAATAAGCTCCTTTTATCTCCATGTTAAGATGTCCTGGAATGAGAGAGAATGAGGTATAATTACAAAGGACAAAATTGGAATTTTGTCTGAGTATTATAAGACACAAGTCACACAACTAGTTAATTTTCCTCTAGATCTTAAAAAGAAAATTCGACGATCAAGATGATGCCTGTGTAAATGCGGTGGCATTTTGTTCCGTAACTATATCATTTTTCCTCTAACTATCCTATCCTATCTATATCAAGTTCACAGTTCACACATGCGCAAGTTTATAAATCAAAGTGCCACATCATCAAAGATCTTCACTAGGCACAAATTAGATCTAAAGCCTTAATGACACAAAACCCTTTCTATTTCTTTAAATACTCTTTGACCAAAACATACCAAAACATATCGAGTGATGACTGCTTCTTTTACACTATTTTTATTATATTATGACGTGATATATATTATAATTATATAAATTTTTAATTATTTTAAATTTTTAATAGTATAATAGAATTTGTGTGATTATAGTATATACCATATTATGATATAATGAAAATGATGTAAATATAGCATTATTCAAACATATCAGCCTTCGACTCCACATCAGCCACCAAGTCTATAAATCAAGTGCCATGTCATCACAACCACCAATGCAATTAACTATATTTTCCCATGCTGCCGTAATTACATTTCTCACCCATAAACTTTGAAAAAAATCATTTTCCCAACCATGGTATAATTCAGACATTAGTTTTAATAGCAATTGGGTATTCTTGTCCGTTTACACAATATATAGTATCGGATTAATGTTACTTACACCCTAAATTACAAATACATAAAATTACTCTCACCAACTTGGAAATTAATCATTTAAACGCCTATTTCCAATTTCTATAATTGCAATGGAGGTTTTATTTTTAAAGTATGTGTGTTTCTAAAAACATTTAAAACTGTACATATTATTTCTAAAATTTTTAACAATATTTCATTAAAATTGTATACATTTTATGAAATTATATAAAAATGTAATTTCCAAAAAAAAAAAAAAAATTGTAAAAAATATGAAAATTTGAAGAAAAAAATAGTTGGTTGGAATCGCATCCAACAATTCCAAATGATTCGTACTTGGGTCGGTGCGATTCTAATTGATTTGCACTCAGCTAGGTGTGATTCAACTGGAATCACAAATTTTTATAATTTTTTATTTTTGGATATTTTTTGTTTTAATAATTGAATTCATTTAATATTTTTTTAAATTTATTAACCCTAAAATTAGTATAAACCAAACTAAATGTGAAAAATATATTTAATAAAGTTTTACTGGGTAAATGTAATAGTATGCGGAACTCCGAACTTACAACATGTATCAAAGAAACTATTCAAAATTTCAAATACTGTAGTAGGGCGGCCAGCAATTGAGAGTGTCTTTATCTATTGGTGGATTCTACCTAGCCATCTATAAATAATCCATCATGAATGGCGATGCCAACTTGGGAGACAATATTGTAGTTTCTATATCCTCTGTTAGCAGTTCATACTATTGGCTAAGAACAGGGAATCTCCATGGTCCATTCCTCCAAGATCTGATCACTTCCTTTTTCAAAAGTAAGGTTAAACTTGTAAAAGACAAAACTATTGGACACGTTATTCATTTTGATTTAATTCCAAATAACCCATCATTATCATTATTATTAATATTTCAATTTCAATTAAATATTAATATCTCTCGGTAGCAATTACTGTTAGAGTTATCGACTATTTTAGCATTAATGGGTAACAGAGATATACTCGAGAGTCTCATTGCTCGGTTAGCTGGTGGGTGTCCCGCTCCTCGGTGAGCAGGCTGGGGTCGAGGGGGTAGCGCCCGCAAGTTCGTAGGCGATTTTGGGCTTTTCTATGTAAAACTACTTTATGATTTCTTTTAAATTATTATTTCTTTATTAAGTTGGACATAGAAATATGAATCTTTGTAAAACTATGTTTAGTTTCTTAAACCTAGTATATAAACATTTTTTTTTTTTTTTTGTTATATGTATGAGAGTAATTCATTCATTATAAATGAAAGAGATGAGATATATTACAATAATATTAACTCAACTAAACGAAACCCACCTTAAATAAACCAAGATAAATCATACATATTATTATTTTTTTTACTATTTAATTTATTTTATTATTATATTTTATTTCTATTGGTATCTTATTTCCGTTCAGCTACTTCGCTAAGAATGTAATGCTAATTACGAGGATATCATCTCAATGCTAGTCGCCTGTCGTTTCAACTGCAGTTCCTCGTCTACAACTACTTTTGCTTAAAGTCGTGTGAAGAATTTAAGAAACATGACCATCCACACATGACTTTTTGATCATTTCAATGGAAAGTTTTTTCTTACAATGAAAATTCTTCTCGAATGTTGGACCAATAAAATAATGCCACGTGTTATATGGACAAAATGAAAATATTATTTCATATAAAGACTTAAAACATGATTTAGTTTGTCTTTTCTGCTCCACGTAAATATGAGCAAGTCAAGTAATATCATCACCGTTTATTTCTAAAGTCGGTGGTCGGTATGAAAATGACTTTCTGTTCCAATATGAATGTTCAATGATATTGTAAAGGGAGAACGACTTATACATACTTAAGATTTATCGTAACGATAAATTGGTATCCAAAAGGTTTTGAAATGACAAATAGATATTTTCCGTCATGTTAGCATTAGTGATTTACTGTTTATTACTGTTTATTAATAGTGAAAAGACTAAAATACCCTTCAAAGTTTGAATTTTAGTTTTTTATAAATTTAAAAATTTTAAAAAACCCCCTAAGTTTACAAATTTCACTAAATACCCCAATATATAAAAGTTTTATAAAATAACAAAAACACCCCCACCTAGGCTAAGTGCGATTCCGGCCATCACCTGCCATGAGGAATCGTGAAAAATACGTTCGACACAGGACCGTCGGATCTGTGTAGTGCAGCGTCGATCTGGCCTTTAGGTGATCAGTGTAGCTCTGGTGGAAAAGGCCGGATCTACGGCTAGATCGGCGTCGAAAACTCCATCTGCGGCGTTGGCGGATCTACGCTAGATCGGCCGTCCGACGCCGCAAAACTCCATCTCAGCGCGACGGCCGATCGGCAGATCGGCCTTTTCCGGCCAGATCGCTACACGACCGGCCGCGAAAAGGCCGATCGCCGCTCGACGGCAGATCTGGCGGTCGAAAAGGCCACATCGGCATATGACGCTATGCGATCCGGGGATGCGTCGTAATGTGATGCTACTGCATTCGGCGATGGTGGCCGGAATCGCATTGGGGTGGTGGGGGTGTTTTTGTCATTTAACAAACTTTTTATATATGGGGGTGTTTAATTAAATTAGCAAACCTAGGGGGTTTTTTAGACATTTTTAAATTTATAAAAAACAAAAATTGAAACTTTGAAGGGCATTTTAGTCTTTTCACTATTAATAAACAAAAATCACTAACAGAATATGACGGAAGGTACCTATTTGTCGTTTCAAAACCTTTTGGGTACCAACTTGTCATTACAGTAAACTTTGGGTATGTACAAGTCGTTCGCCCTATTGTAAACATGCATGTTTATATGTATAAACTATTTTTCTGCCCTTTTTGTTTGTCCATACTACCCCCACATCTTTTAAATTAAGTCCTTACAACTTTAAATTAGAATATGATATTTCATCATGATAAGTTTTCGGAGCAAAAAAATTAGTTTTCGTAAATATATTATAAATAGTATAACTGAATATCAAAGTCTTAATGTTTTTTATTTTTGCAGAAAATCTTAATTGAATTCTTGGCTATCTCCATGATTCTGATCCGTAAGAATCAAAGAGAAAACAGAAACGACCTTTGTTTGTTGTATTATTGACTTCAAAACTAGAATACACCAATCTATATCAGATCTGTTTAACATGGCCCATGTTTCCGATTCCGTATCTAATTGAGACTAAGGTGACTGATGATTTCAAAGCCAATAACTCACCATTTGAGTAAGATATCGGTTTAACGGAATAGTAGACAAGACAAAAGGTTCCATTCAAATGTCAACATGTGGTATAGTCCTTTAATGTTAGGATAAAGGCTATGGACAAAACACCACCCCTACTTCCAAATAGCAGCAGGAGCGCTTAAGCCCAGAACCGAGTCCTCTTAATCCCTGGATAACTAAACATGTCCATTCTGGATCATATCAGCACCCTTTTCATGACCTTTCTAAGCTTTGCATCTCTATTATTAGCAGTGTAAGTGAGAAAACGAAAGCTGACCTTTAAAGTACAAACAAGCAGTTTATCTTAAAAGAAGTACAAACAAACAAGTTTGTTCAGAGTAGAAAACCAAAACCCAGGCAATCATAAGCTAGCCACATTATTAAAAGCTGCATCGGTATGATTGTTTGTTTGTCCCAAGTACGTAGAGAATCATCTAACTCATAAGCCAGAGAATCAAGGACAGCACTATCAAAAGCAGCATCAGTAACAGTACTATTAGCAGTATAAGCGAAAGAGAATGAGAGTCTGATGGCCGCTGGTTGTCCTCATCGTCCCTGTTGCGTCTTCTTCGTAGTCTGCGTATATGACTTGGGCGTATGTTCTCAGCTCGCCCACCCTTGCTAAGCTTCATATATTTAGTCTTTTGGAAGACAGTATGTTCGCCCTGAAAATAAAAATAAACAGAATTCGTATCAGTTACTAGTATGGTCATCATTAATTTCATAAGAGCATATGCATAAGCAATTCTCAGACTCTATATACCTTCGGATAGAAACCTATAGGGGCAGACTTGAAACCTTTGTTACTGAATCCACCATTCAAATCCAATTCTATCAGGCTATCAACCTGTGTAATGGGGTAGCAAGCACAAATTTAAAACTAACAATTACAGAAATATTCTCAAGCTATTCATACAAGCCTCTTGCATCACGCTTGAACAAATAAAAGGATCATGACAAATGAAAAACAGAGCACGAACTCATGACCATGGAAAAACAGAGCAGCTACTGTTAGAACTCAAGCCCAAAGAGAACCCAGCCCAAAAGATTGGCCTGACAGTGGAAGAGCCCCTAGGTTTAAGTACCACACTTTATGGGTGTGAGATCCCGATGTGAGGTCTTAACATTACACCCTCCTTCAAGAGACGACATCTACGGCGGCTTTCACTCTATCGACATTGACCCGACAGTAGCCCTTTCCCCTTTTGGACAGCTTCACTCACCTATTAGTCATTTAATGCATATTATACCTTAATCTAACCTATAGGTAGCCCTTTCTGCAGCCCAACTCTCAATGAAAACACCAATGTTAAAACTCAAACTCAAAGAGAGTCCAACCCAAAAGACTGGCCTGATAGGTGAAAGAGCACCTATGTTTAAGTACCACACTTGGTGGGTGTGAGATCCTGATGTGGAATCCTAACAGTTACCTTATTTCATAAGGTATGATACTTATAATCCGATTCCGGGACACCATATAAAAGGATCATGACCATAAATGAAAAACAGAGCACGGGCTCATGACCATAATTGAAACAGAGTACCTGAAGGAGCCACACCATTTCATAATTTAAGGTTATAATCCAATCACAGGACAGCATATTGATGGTGAGTAGTATCTCTAATTGCATTTAGTATATTATTTTATTCTGAACAATATCAAGCATCATTAATATTATGAGAAAATAGTCAAGTATATTATGGAAATCAGGGTTAAGATGTGAAGAGGCTATGGACAATAGTATAATGTATAAAATATAATTAGGTACATATTCGTATATTCAATAAATTGATACGAACCATATGAGCTTCGAATTCACAGAATGGGGAACCGCTTGCAATCCTACAGTGGTATAAGGCCAGAGCAATACTGGTGTCCATTGCCCACAAAATGCTTTGATTTTCCACTGCACAATGAAAGAGCCGAATTTACCACAATCAGAAATCCACAAATTCATTTTCAATTTGAAAGCATAGTTAAACCAAGAAAACCTTAAGAGATAATCAATAAGTTAATGATGTAATTTGGGTTGGGATGTAAAATGAGTTCTCCCACAGTTTTCACCACTGATTGACCATATGTTGTAAAGATTTAAATGTCATATTTTTTTGTTTTTTAGAGGTTCGAGACATATGACTAGTTAAGGAGTACCGTGACAAATTCCAGAGACTAACAGATGTTCCTCATATTCCATAATTCACTATACGAAACTAGATAAGCAAGAATGGACAACAATATAAAGATAGTTAATGTTGACTTCAAATTTAATTGATTGCCACGTAAAGAGAAAGAAAGACCTGAAGGAAGAAGGATTTGCTGGGCATCTGGTACAAGCTTTTGAGCTGAATAACGGTTAAGGTCCTCTTCAACTGGCGCCACTTTTAACATTTTCTCAACTTCTTCCAAACTCATTCCATGATCGATCACCTACATGTCAACATTTATGTTAATAAAATATGGGAAGATAATTACTGTTGGAATTCAATGTTCATGTAAGTAGCGGTGGAAGAGGAGTTGGTTATGGCGGCAAAGGCCGTCTGTCTGCGATGAAACAATGGTGGTGCCAGAACCAGTAGGTGGAGAAGCAGGTTGAAGGGCATATTCAAAGTCTTGACTTGGATGGTGAGGCCAGGTAAGCAAGTGTTAGGCTCTGTGGTGCTTATGCAACTTACCGAGTATTGTCTCCCACATGATGCACCATTGTCCACTCCAAACAAATTGCTTGATGGAAACTGGGTTTGATCGGCATCCGCATAAGAGATATAAGTAAAGAGCTGTAACGGTAAAACCAGGAGGATGGCGATGAGGAATGGCCGTGTCCTCAGCATTTTTGCAGCAACAAGAGGTTTCAAAGAATTGAATAAGCTACTTCTTATTCAGAACTAAGATGTTTCAAAAGAAACAGCTCCTTTTATCTCCATATTCAGAGCTAAGAGAGGACATTATTGGAATTTGGCCGTGATTGAAAGAGTGCGCCCATGGAACCTCGGACCCTGACCACCTATCAATATCAAATATTGCACGGTATGTCACCGGTACGTCACCAGACCACCTATCAATATCAGACAAAGATTATATTCTGGATTGGTCCATGTGGTCATTCTCCTGACAAAAATACCTCTCTTTTAAGGTTATTCAATATTAGTATCAGAATGTATTTTCCAAAAAAATCTGTAATGAAAATTTCACCAACAATTAATCAGGACTCTTGGGTATATTATTAAAAAATCTTGAGTTTGACCTAGTTAAGTTATTAATAGAAGTGATTATTAAGGGAATTTAGTCGATTGTCAACTTTAAAATCTTGAGAAATTAATTGAAATATGTGCAAACAGACGTAAATAACCCCAATCATCAAAAAAAAAAAAAAAAATTCACATTATGCATTTCAAAGCTAATTAAGTTGAATTCACCAACCATTCATATAAAAAGTCGTAAGTTTGTACAAATAAAAAGTCGTAAGTTTGTATAAAGAGTTTACACAAATAACATTACTTATTTGATATAAGGATTATTAAATGCCATATGTAGAATATGCTAGAAACGGAGATTTTTTCCACTATTGATACTAGGTTGAGCATGATTAGAAACTATGATTGTTTCCATTCAGTTAATTATGTACTAAATTTATGGTATTGTATACTCTTATATATTGTGTTTATGAAACTATAGCAAGTTTTTCTTATTTGTAGATATAAACAGGTTATACCAAACCACATAAATGTCTTATTTTTTTATGTGATATAGTTTTATTCTTATGTTATTAATTTCGAATATATGTTTTCAACTACACGGTCTCTTATCAGACAAGACAAAAGCTCCATTCATTTATGCGGACACCATTCAAATGTCAATATTTTAATATAAAAATTAAGACTATGGACAACAAAATAGATTAAGAATGTGGACAACCAAAGTTGAAATGGTAGAAAACTCTTTTACCACTTTGGAAGAGTTACTTGGACTCATTGGCATCGATGCAGATAATTAACCAAAAAATTGTTAATGTACTTTAACATTCTCAAACATTAATTATCGAACATTTCTTATTTTAAAGTTGCGTAATTTAGGAAGTGAAGAATTAAAGAAGAATATTATATAAGCATGCAAGCCACGGGCAGGAAAAAAAAAACAAAACAAAAATTACACTACCCCCTTAACGTTTCCAAAAAAAAAAAAAAAAAAAAAAACGTTTCGGTTTGTGAAGTGTGACTACTGACAAGTATCTTAGTTGCTTTGGACGGCTTCCTAGTTCCTTCCTATGACCACCAATGCAATTAACAATATTTTCCCAAGCTGCCGTAATTACATTTCTCACCCATAAACTTTGAAAAAAAAAAAAAAAAAAAAATTATCTCAACCCTAAATTCAGACGTTAGTTTTAATATCAATAGGGTTCACACAACATTTATTACTTACACCCTAAATTACGAACACATAAAATTACTTGAATTAATCATTTAAATGCCTATATCCAATTTCTATAATTACAATAGAAATTTTATTTTTAATGTATGTGTATTTCTAAAAAAAAATTTAAAATTGTATATATTATTTTTAAAAATTATAAAAATATTTGTCAATTAAATATTTATAAAACTACGAAAAAATAGTTCATTAAAATTGTATACATTTATGAAATTATTTAAAAATATAATTTCCAAAAAAAATGAAATAAAGTGTTAAAAAAGAAGAAAAATCTTAAAAAAATAAAAATAAAAAACTAAAGAAAAAAATAGTTGGTTGGAATTGCATCTAGCAAATCCAAATGATTCGCAATTGGTTAGGTGCGGTTCTGATTGATTTGCACCCAGCCAGGTGTGATTCAATTGGAATCGCAAATTTTTATAATTTTTTTTTTTCAGATTTTTTTTTTAAATAATTGAATTTATTTAATATATTTTTTTTAATTTATTAACCCTAAAATTAGTATAAACCAAACTAAGGGTGAAAAATATACTTAATAAAGTTTTGGTGGGAAAATGTAATAAGCAGGGTGGAACTTGAATTAAGCTACACTACCATGTTTACGGCAGGGGACGCTACCAACACTATTCAGATGGACGCGGCCAGCAATCGAGAGTGTCTTTATCTGTTGGTGGATTCTACCACTCTATTCCTGTCGCCAAAGTCACAGCTGCCCATCTATAAATAATTCGTTGTGAATGGCGATGCCAACTTGGGAGATAATATTGTAGTTTCTATATCCTTTGTTAGCAGTTCATACTATTGGCTAAGAACAGGAAATCTCCATGGTCCATTCCACCAAGATCTTGATCACTTCCTTTTTTTAAAAGTAAAGTTAAACCTGTGTTAGGGTTAAAAATCGTCTTGGGCTTGACGAGGCTCAACAACGAAATAAATATGTCATGGCCCAAGGCCTCACTCCAATCCTGATCGGTTCTACGCTTAAAATCACCTTGTAAACTATCCACTCTACTAGTTGGGCTATCCTATAAGTTAAGCTAAATTGGGTTTCCGCTCATTAGCCTACAACAATCCATAAATAAGAAATCAGAATCCCATTCTATTTCCTCTTTTACTAATATTCTAAATCTTACTCAAACTATTAAACTTAATCTGATAAGGTCAAAAAATCATATCTCTTTCATGATAGGAATTATCTCTCAAAATAGGACTTAATGTCCTACTAAGACTCCAAACTTTACTTAAACTATTAAACTTAATCTGATAAGACCAATAAATCATATTTCTTTCTCGATATGAATTAACTCCCAAAAAAGAGGATTCAATGTCCTATTAGGATTCCAGCCCCTTGGGTTCATTATAAAAATAGAGGCTTACCCTCTCATTAGAAGGCTATCTCCCTTAGTCAATTTACACTACTCAAAACTATCTATTTGTTCCTTAATTCTTATCAAATAATCTCTTTCAACCTTGCTGACTTGAGCGTCGGAGTGCCTACGACAAACACCACCCTGATGTTTTCCGGAAGTTTCACACTTGCCTTTTTATGTATGCAGGTCTAGCGGATTGTCAATGGCTTCAACCTCACAGGATCAGACCCTATTTTCATGATGGTAGATAAATCTACAATCTGAAAACCAAAATTTTGATTCCATTGACACCTTATTCATTTTGATTTAATTCCAAATAACCCATCATTATCATTATCACTAATATTTCAATTTCAATTAAATATTAATATCTCTCACTAACAGTTAATTCCCTAAGAATGTACATACTCGAATTGGTAATCGCCCATTAGTTGTGATCACCCTTTGTATAAATTCTTCTTTACAGAATAGGAGAGAGTATAACTAATCCCAATTTACGAGCGTCTCTCACGGCATTTCAGTGTTTTTATATTATTTGTAAGCAGGCGAACTGACAAAAATTGTGCCGGTTTGTGATGGGAAGAAGACCATCTTAATGCTAATTAAGAGGATATCATCTTAATGCTAATTAAGAGGATATCATCTTAATGCTAGTCGCTTGTCTTTTCTATACTGCCTTTCGTTTGAAGTCCAGGACCTCATCTACTACTACTTTTGCTATTGGTGAAGAATTTAAGTGAAGAAACATGACCATCACCAAGACAGTAACATAACTTTTTTGATCGTTTACTCTTTGGTTAACAATCACTGGCTTACATACTATTCTCATATATAATAATCATGTATAAAAGACCCATACCCAGAATTTTCCATCACTGTTTGGCATGCTGTCAATTTTCTAACACCAAGTTAGAATTTAAAAGATTGATTAATGATGTGTGACTCAAGACATTAGATTTTTTTTTTTTTTTTTTCTCTTTTTCTTTTTTATCGAGGGTGTCCAACCTAATTTACGTGTTGGTCGTAGATCTCAAGACATTAGAGATATGGAAGGAAAAATGCCAAAATGTTGACCAAACTCAATGCATTGGCGTCAACTCAAAGCAACAAATTACAATGCCAAGTTCAACATGAATGCACTACAAAAAGCTTATTACGATTGAGGCAACCAGCAATTGAGTGTATCTCTATAATAATGTATAAAAGACTCAGAATTTTCCTTCACTGTTTGGCATGCCCCCAATTTTCTAACACGACATTAACAGTTCTTACATTTCTGTTTCTCAATAAATTTAATACAAATGTTATGCTCCGTGTTAATTGCAGCAAATGGCAAAGACCTTAACAGATAAAAAATTTATTAACTTTTCGATATACATATTGATTAATATTTATATATACATTTATTGTATCATTCAAAGACATTAAAATTTAGAAGAATGATGAATGATGTGTGTCTCAACTCAAGACATCAGAGTTCTGTAAGCAAAACGTTGCCAAATTTTGCTCCCCACAAAGCCAATAAAAGATAATACTTGGAAAAATGAAAATAAAACAAATGAAGAAGAGAAGTTAAAGAGTAAGAGACCAAAACCTTTGGATGGCAGCAGGGTTTTCAGTTTGAACATGACCATGGTGATCTAGCTGGGAGTTTCAACATCTTTGATCTCTTTTGAGTGCATATAGAACTTAAAGTAAAATAAAAAGATAAATGAAGTGAAAAATATTTTCATGAATGTTTCTGTATATATATTAATTAAATCTTAAATGATATCATATGATATAAATATTTGCTATAAATCTACCATTAATAAAAATAATTATTCAGCATGGTCTTTTAGTTCCCCATTATCAAGTATTGTATAATAATCAGTAATTTTAAAAATAATTTCTTTTTTTAAAAAAAAAAATATTTATGGATCTCCTATAATATAGGTCCTTATTAGAGGGTGAAAGTGAGAATCCAATTCTCCATCCGGGCCGAACAGTTAAAGCCCAGAACGCAATCTACAATTCAAGGCTCAAAATTTCAACTCTGGTCAAGGTCCAGCCCACAGTATAAAATTTCTGAATTCCTATAATCTTATGTCCATTGTCCACCAGGACAATTTATAGTACCACAAGTACGTCTATATTGGCTCTGCAAAAAGACGCATGAGAAGATAAGCAGCTTTGTGAAGAGGCCAGACAGTGCCATATTATATTAAGCGTATAAGGAAGGTATTTATCCCAGGCATTTATATATATATATAAAATAATTTTTTGTTAATTTAATGGTGGAAATCTAGAATTTACGAAACCATGGGTGGAAACTCGAGACTCGCAAAACCTTGGGTGGGAACATGTCTTTTACTCAATTTGTGAAAACAACAACCCGCGGCCGGCAACAGCATATATTTGTATCCTATGTCTTCAATTTATAACATTTCTCCTTTTGTTCTTCAATTTATAAGTTTTCTCCCTTTACTTATGTAGTAAATGCATTCGTGCTGGTATCTATCACCACTGTTAACCTAATATATTAAAAAAACATGTTAGTATTAATTTTATTTTACATTTGTTTTGTTTTTGTTTTTGTTTTCTTATTATTGGATATTTTCTTCAATTTTGGTTTTCAATCTGATTACACGGAGCCACCATGTAAGCATCTTATTATTTTTGTGGAAAATTTGAATTGAATTATTGGCTATCTCCATGAGTGGACTGTCTCCAAGATTCTGAGCAATAAGAAACAAAGAAAACGGAAAAGACTTTTGTTTGATTTTTTGTTACAGACCAATAGGCAGTAGCTAGTGCCTAGTCGCTTATATTTTCTATACTGCCTTTCGTTTCAACTTTCAAGTGCCCGACCTTATATAATACGACATTGCTATTGGTGAAGAATTTACTGGACCATCAGCAACATGAGCATGCATACACGACTTTTTTGACTTAATTAATTGAAGAATTAAATTATGAAGAAGAGGCATTCAATGGAAGACCTTTTTTTCATTAAATTCATTGCAACCAAGTAGATTTAGTAATGAAACAAGTGGTCAAAACCCGTATTTTAATTCTGATCCCATTTGGGTCAATGCTTTAAAATTCAACAGCTAAGATGTGAGGCAGATTTGTTCTATCCTTTGTACTCAAACAATTACAAGTCGAACAGACACATCCTGGCAACTCTCTCTATTCATTTCTAAATTATATATAAAATCATAACAATCTCTCTCTCTCTTTCTCTCTTTCTTCTTCACAATTTCATCATCCTCAGATGAAGAATCAAGTTCCAGGTTTCCGTGTTTTCATTCTTTGTATTCTTTGCAGAACAGTTTTAGCCAAAATGGACTGGTTTTATGAAGCCTGCAGTGTGAAAGAAACTTGTGGCGATGGAAAAATCATAACCTTCCCGCTTTTCATCCGGGGAAAACAACCTGTTCTGAACTTACACAATATCCATTTGATGTTTTGGAAGACAACAGGTTAACCCTGAAAATAATAAATAAACAGAATCCGTATCAGTTACTAGTATGTGATGAACAATTTTACAACCTCACAAGTGCACAAATCGCTATTGTAGTCTAGTGTGCAAAAGCAATAGTCAATCCCACAGAGATTTGTAAGCACTCAATTAATCCTAATATACTATGCCTTAATTAAACAAATAAAATAAACAAAATAAATTAAACTAATTACTAAGGAAGCAAAATAAATTCTTAACCAACTGAATTAAATAACACAATTAAAGATTAACTGAAAATCAATGCAAGAAAAACCTAGGTGTCCAATTTCACCGTAACAATCCGATTCTCTACTAATAACTAATTTATTGTCATCTCAATCCAATTCCTAGGGTTCAGTCTTCCATCATTATGATATTACCGTTTGATATTTGGGTTTAACCAAGTATTCTTAACCATTAAACTCACTAGGATGTTTAGTAAAGCCTAATGTTTGTGTCAACAAAATCCAATCATTCAAAAGAGTTATTCAAGGTTTGCATATGATGTTTACTTACCTTGTCTCAAACAATCAAGGTTTTGTATTTCAAAGTTAGCATATGATGTTTACCATACTTATTACAAGATCGAATTAAGTGCAGTGAATGAAACAAAATATATTCAATTAATAGAACAATAAAATTAATCAAAGCATAAAACCTCCATGTTAGGTTACATCGAATCCCTAGAAAAGTAATTAGTTACACATGATCATAAAGAAATCAAACCTCAGACCCTTCAAAAACATGAAGTATAAGAGAAAAGATGAAACCCTGGGTAGATCTCTTCTCCTTGCCTCCAATTCTTTCCAAGTTGAAGTTTTTTCTCCTTGCCTCTCTCAAAGTTTTAAGTCTCCCAAAAAAAAAATACCTAAAGACATCTTTTTATAATGCTAGGGTTGTGGGAAAGTAATTGAAAAAATCTTATAAAAAATAGGAGATTAAAATTCAGATTAATCTTAACTTGAGTGCTTGTAGAATTAGGATTCCTATGCTGACCCTTTGGTACTGAAACATGAATATCTTCCTCTAGAAATCTTGGAATAACAAACCGTAAAATTCTAGGTAAATTAGACTTCCAAAGCTTTACAATGATATCTAGAATAGCTCCTAGTCCATTCTAAGGAATATATGGTAGCTTGGCGAATTTTCCATTTTATGTCTATTTCTCCTTAACAGCTGCTGCTGGAAAATTGTATGTCGAAAGACTTCCACCTTTTAGCATGAAAAAATCTAAATCTGACGAATCCATAAACATATTAATTGTAGATATTTGAATCATATTTCCTATGGTTCATGAATCATCCAAATCTGAGGTCTTTAGCTCAAGTTATCGTAGCAATACTGAGGCATGCTCCAGAACGTGCATCTGCTTGTCTTCTATGCACCAACGTAACTTTATGATCAATTTGTAACCATCTTCCAGGTTGAACTGGGTCATGAAAAAAGTACAAAAGTTATAGACCTATCTCTAGGGCTGTTCAACGAGGCAAGCAGCTCGCGAGCAGACTTGGCTCGGCTCAAGTACGGCTTGTTAACGGCTCGCCTTGTTTGGAATCAAGTCAGCTCAGCTCAATTCGTGAGAGAGTACGAGCAGAGTTTGAGCCTGCCTCGACTTGGCTCGTTAGGCTCGCGAGCCAAGCTAGGCTCGAATTATTAGGGGTGTTTTAGGAGTTTTATTAAGTATAGGGGATTAAACCAAAATTTTAAAAACAAAAAGTTTGCAAAAATGACAAAGAACACCCCGATGTTAAAATCCCTAAAAACGCGACTAAAATCCTTTCCCCTCAAACCAAACCGTGGAGAGTGCAGGGAAACAAGGAGAAAGAAGGAAAGAAATCAGAGTTGGTGGAGAGTGTAGGGGAAACAAGGATAAAGAATGAAAGAAAGAAAAAGAAAATAGGAAAAAAAAGGAGAAAGAAGGAAAGAAAGAGAAAATTTGTATGCTTTGTACTAGCTCGTAAGGGAAACAGGGAGAAAGAAAGAAAGAAAGGGGAAAAAGAAGAAGAAAGAGTCGTGAGCAGAAACAAAGAAAGGGAAAGAAGAAGAAGAGAGAATCGTGAGCAAAAAGAAGGAAAAAAGAGAAAAACAGAAGAAGAGAGAATCGTGAGTAGAAAGAAGAGAAAAACAGTAGAAGAGAGAATCGTGAGCATTGGAGTCTGGAGAGAGAGAAAAGAAGAAAGCAATCAATATGAAAGAGGAAGAGTAATAAATGACAGAGAGAAAAGAAAGAGTAATAAATGAGAGAGAGAGAAAATTGTACCAAATTTTTTTTAAAAAATTTATTTGCTTTTTACTGGCTCGCGGGCTGGCTCTAACTCGGATCGTTAAGTTGGCTCATGAGCCAGGCTCGATTTTTTTTTCTCTTTTTACGAGTCGAGCCGAGTCAGAAAATTAAAGGCTCGGCTCGACTTGAACTCAACTAGAATTCTTTTTCTTTTTTACGAGCCGAGCTTGTTAAGCTAAAAACTCTACTCGGCTCGGCTCGTTAACAGCCCTACCTATCTCTTAGCTTTCAAATGCCACCAGAATCAGGTCAATCCAAGTTGTAGAGCTAATGTTACACCCATATTCTTCTATATCATATAAATCATAATTGTTTGTGTTGATATATGTCCTTAGGATGGTAGAACCATGACGAGGGTATCAAATGTTTCAAATCTTTATAGTGAGAATCCTATGATCACATATGGTGGTCATTCTAAAAATGTCTGTAGCCCTAGTATTATTCTAACCAAGGACACAGATAATACGGTAAGACTATCATAGTATTGAACGACTCTGTCGAAAGATAGTGACTGATCTCACTTGTCAAGGTTGTTTGTCGACAATCTGGTGCAACACATGGGTGCTTGCTGTAGGCAAGTTCATTAGATAGACCCACCAGAGGATTCCATATAGATGGTAACCCTAGTATCTATGGAATAAATCCTCTAACGAATGATAGGGATGTGCAAAACTGAATATCTGATCTGGTTTGCATTTTTCTAATCCAATCGTGAATCGTCTGGAGGTTTTATGCAGTCCAATCCAGAATACTCGATAGGATAAAGGCCAAGAATATCCAGTTTTATCCGAATTTGCATGGAAAATATCAATTTGCCCTTTTGCATTATTCTTTAATACCCTTTGCCACAATATCATTTTATGGCCCCCAGAGTTGTCATTGTATTTCAAAACAGTCCATATACTTTACCACTTTTCGCCTAGGACCCCAAAATAACTTCTTAAAATTTGTAGTTATGGACAAAACCGAATCGAATATCCAGTTTCTTTGTAGAGCCGATCTGGTATCCGATCTGAAAATCAAGATCTTCCAAAAATTGATATCCAAATCCGATCCATTTCTAGATATCTTATTTTTTCTAATGGATCAGATCAGATACGGATCAGATATCAGATTTTTTTGCACACCCTTAACGAATGGTGGTGCATGTGATCCTTAGACTTGAGATCATCGGAGCGTCGTGTACACCAATTCGTGTAGTTTGACACTAGTCCAACGTAGGTCTATTCAGAACTATCAATACGTTAGTGATTGGCTACATCGAGGGTTATCAAGACTATGGTGGATCGACAAAGGATTTATCACTTCCAGGCATGGGAGAAGTTATCTCGCAATTCAGTGAATGGCAATGACACTAAAGCTATGGCCACAGTGGGATTGAGTTATTGCTCAATCCAATTTATTATTGCAGTCATTAATCCAGTAACTGAATACAAAGATATTGAGGATATCCAAGGTTGACACTATTTCTATACCTCAGCCTTGATGAGATAACATATGATGAAAGGATTTGATTGTACGGTAATCATATCGTTGATAGGTAGCTATTTCGCTGAATCTTAATCTATTGGGTGGCCATGATGTCTTGCAAGGGGCCAATTTTGGTCTATGTGTAATGGGACGATTGATTGGTGTCAATCGCAATACTACTCATTGCCGATATGATAAGGAGCCTACGGGGTCATACACTTAGATAATAGTTTAAGGATGATGACTTTTTAGAAAGGTATATTCATCTTTTAGATGAATGGGTATATTGGCAATTTTGCTGTGTAATTAAATTTACTAAGGTTGTAGCCTATTGAAGTAATTTAGCAAAATTATAAATTTAATTATTAGAGTTAATATTAATATTTAAACTAAATAATTAAATTGGGCTAATATAAAATTCTACCTAAAGTTGGATTGTTGCTAAACTTGGGGGTGGAAGGGATAGTTGCCTCATTATATAAATGAAGCAAAATTAGGTTTATTCAACCTAATTCACTTGTGGCCGTGGAGAGTTTTTGAAGAGAATTTTCTCTCTTTTCTCTACACTCAATCTTCCAAAATCAATACTCCTTAAAGCTAGGAATTAATTCTAGCAAAATTAATTCTTGGTCATTGTGGTACTGTCTTTGTGTAGACGATGTGAGTTCGATTTGATTCTCGAATCGATAGCGAGATCGCATTCAGAGATATTGATGAAGCCTCTAATTGCAGGTATATATATATAATATAAGTCCCTAATCTTGGAAAATTCAGAGTAATTGATGAGTAAAAAAATTTGTTTTTCCGCTGCCATCATTCGTCGATTACTTACATTGCAGCAGTAGCAACTACTGGAATTGTGACGTTGGTCATAATTCTAGCTCTTTGCTTCAGGAAAAAATTATCATCGAAACTGACCCTCTTCTGGAAGAAGAAAATTCATAAACATCCAAACATAGAGCTCATCTTCAAGAACTGGGGATCACTTCCTCCAAAAATTAAAGTTCTTTAAATATTAAGAAAATGACAAAATCATACAGTGAAGAACTAGGCAAAGGAGGAGGCTACGATTATAGGGGTGAGCACGGGTAGTGGGTAGAACCGGAACCGGGGGTAAGAACCTAACCGGAACCTAATGTAACTCGTATCAGCGGGTAGGTTTCGGTTCTAATTTTTTGGAACCGCTATCGCAGGTTCGCTTCCGTATCTTGCATGTGGAGGAACCTAACCGGAACCTATAAAAAGGGTACCGCTTTGGAACTGCAGGGGTACCGCTTGGAACCTCGCTGGGGGTACCCGGTTTGGAACCTGTTTTGGAACCTGTTTTTTAAACCTGTTTAGAACATATTTTAGAACCTGGACTACAATGAAATATTTATGAAATGTAAATAATGGGGGAGTTTCTATTATTTTACATATAAAAAAATTTAAAATAGAAAAAGTTAAATTTTTAGAATAACCTAATTAAATAAATATACGAATAAAATTATATTTATTACATATAAATTACACCATATTAAAAGGTTTAATATATTATAATACATTAATATTAAAGTTTTGATCAATTAAGTGAATAATTGGAATTATGATCCAATTAAAAGTGTTTTACATTTTTAATGTTATTAAAAGAATTATTTTTGAATAAAATAGTATATTTGATTGAGTAATAATATATTTAGTTATTTACTTCAATTATCAAGTTCTAAGTATATCTATAATAAATTAATAATTAATTAATTATATATGATAAATTGATAAACATTAATAAATTTAATTACTAGTTAAATATCATACTTAATCAATTATAACATTACATTATAGTTAAATGATTATTTAATTAATTATAATTTTATAACATTACTTAATTGATTTATAGTATAATTAATTATAGCATTACATTAATTGATTACTACTTAATTAATTGATTTATAAGTTATAACATAATTAAATAGTTAATTAATTGACTTATAATTAGAAATTTAATTAATTATAGCATTACGTTATAGATTTATAGTATAATTACTTAATCAATTATAACATTTTATTATAAACATTAGTACAAACTTAATTAAATGATTAAAAATTTAAATTTATAGTATGATTACTTAATAGTTAATTCACTATAACATTACATTATAGTATGATTATATAATTAATTATAACATTACGTAATTAAATAATTACTTAATTGATTATGTCATTATATTATAAATATTAGTAATTACTAATTTACTACATAAACATTAGCATAATACTTAATTAAATGATAAGAAATTTAATTAATTATAACATTACCTTATAAAAATTTCATTATAAACATTAATTAAGCATTACATTATAGTTAAATAATTACTCAATTAAATTATAATATTATTATATTACATTATATATTATGATCACTTACTTAATTATAGCATTATATAGTTAAATGATTACATAATTACATAATTAGTTATTAATTTATAACATTACGTTATAAACATTAGTAATTTACTAATTTACTATATTATTATATTACTTAATTAAATGATTAAAAATTTAATTAATTATAACATTACCTTATATATTTATAATATAATTACTTAATCAATTATAACATTCGATTATAAACATTAGTATATTAATCAAATGATTTGAAATTTAATTAATTATAATATTAAATTATAGATTTATAGTATGATAACTTAATTCATTATAACATTACATTATACTATTATAGTATGATCATATAATTAATATAACATTACATAATTAAATGTTTGCTTAATTGATTATGAGTTATGATATTATGTTTTAAACATTAGTAATTACTAATTTACTATATAAACATTAGCACAATACTTAATTAAATGATAAGAAATTTAATTAATTATAACATTACCTTATAAACATTTCATTATAAACATTAATTAAACATTACATTATAGTTAAATAATTACTCAATTAAATTATAATATTATTATATTACATTATATTATGATCACTTACTTAATTATAGCATTATATAGTTAAATGATTACATAATTACTTAATTAGTTATGAATTTATAACATTAGTAATTTACTATACTATTACATTACTTAATTAAACGATTAAAAATTTAATTAATTATAACATTACTTTATATATTTGTAATATGATTACTTAATCAATTATAACATTCCATTATAAACATTAGTATATTAATTAAATGATTTGAAATTTAATTAATTATAATATTAAATTATAGATTTGTAGTATGATAACTTAATTCATTATAACATTACATTATACTATTATAGTATGATCATATAATTAATATAACATTACATAATTAAATGATTACTTAATTGATTATGACATTATATTATAACCATTAGTAATTTACTAATTTACACAATACTTAATCAAATTATTATAATTTTATTTATTATAACATTATATTATAAATTTATGGTATGATTATTTAATTAATTATAACATTCTATTATAAACAATATTACAATACTTAATTAAATGATTAACAATTCAAGTGTTGCTTAGAGATTACGGGTTATGAGTTACATTGGACACAAATGAATGAATAACGAAAATTTGTTAGGGGTGTATTTGTAAACTTATAAGGTGTTTTTGTTATTTTTTAAACTAATAGGGGGTAATTGATTTTTTATAGGGTACCTTGGAAAGGAACCGGAACCTGCATTTTAGGTTCCGGTTCCTTGAATTAAAGAACTCTGTCTGCGGTTCTTGGCCTTGGCCTGCCCCTTTTGGGAACTCGCACGACGCTTCGGCCTTCCGGCCTCCTTGGAAAATGCAGGGTACCCGGAACCGCTCACCCTTAGCTACGAACGTGTTAATAAAGGCAAATTAGATGGTGGCCATGAAGTGGCAGTCGAGGTCTTACATGAATCAAAAGGTAACGATGAACATTTTACCAATGAAGTGGCTAGCACCTAGCATGAGTAAAACTTTCCTTGAAAACATAATAACTCTTTTAGGTTATTGTTTTGAGGATTGTATGAAAACTCTCATTTACGAGTATATGCCCAATGGATCTCTCGAGAAGTTCATAAATAAAACTAATTCATCAAAGACGGATCATAGATTGAAGTGAGAAACATTGTATCAAATCACAATAAGTGTAGCTCGAGGATTAGAGTATTTACACTGTAACGTTGCACTTTGATATAAAGCCTCATAACATTCTCCTAGATGTGAACTTTTGTCCAAAGATGTCTGATTTTGGTCTTGCTAAATTTTGTCAAGAGAGTAGAGTTTCTGTGACTGGTGTTCCTGGAACTGTTGGCTAGATTGCTCTCAAAAAGTTTCCCACAAATCAGATGTTTATGGCTACAACATGATGGTTTTGGAAATGGTTGAAGGAAGAAACAATACTAATGGAGTGAATCATACAAGTGAAACATGTTTGCCACATTGGATTTACAACCATCTTGAACTAGATGAAGAACTTGGATTTCAAGGCATTGCAATCGAAGATGATAAAGAAAGTGCAAGGAAGATGATAATAGTGAGCTTGTGGTGCATATAGACTAACCCCTTGAATCGGCAATGAATAAAGTAGTGGAAATGTTTGAAGGAAGCCTTAATTCTTGTAAATTTCACCGAAGCCTTTCTTAACTTCTGCCAAATCACTAGCAAGAGATTCTTCATCTCTACTTATATGGTAGCATTGTGTAATTCAATGATTTAACCGTAACTTTGTCTTTTAACATAGCCAAACTCTTTCTGATAGTTTTTCTTGTTATTATGTGTAAATCAACCGTTAAAAACAAACTTTCAACACATTGATCAACTTTGACCAACTTCTTGATAGGTTTCTAGGACCTATTTTGGGGTCTTTGCCTTCAAACCTCATATACAATCTTGTCTTTCTACTTAACAAAATCTCCACAATGATCAGTTCACTCATTCTCTCTATATACCCTTCAAAAACGGATCAAAACCTAGTTTATCCATTAACAAGCCTTTGTCTCTTCACTATGTTATTTCTAGCAAGAACAGCTTTAGGTTCTGTAAAGCCTAACAACAAAACCTGTTAGCCCAAAACCTGTGGGCTGAAACACGACTTATAAGCTGCCTATTTTATATCAATGGGCTGGCAAGAATCCTCATATGGCAATTCTGGATTCCAACTCTAACAACTAGTTATATGGACTATAAATTGTTTGAAAAGTTGACAAAGCAAAGCCCAGAGAAACCTGAACTTTTGAAGGACAAAATTGATCTGCCATCTATCTCGACACCACCCTTACTTCCAAATAACAGCAGGAGCACTTAAGCTTTGTTGAAGCCCAGAACTAAGTCCTCTTACTTAATCCCTAAATCACTAAACATGTCCATTCTGGATCATATCAACACCCTTTTCATGACATTTCTAAGCTTTGCATCTCTATTATTAGCAGTGTAAGTGAAAGAAAATGAAAGCTGACCATTTAAAAGTACAAACAACAAGTTTATCTTATAAGAAGTACAAACAAGAAGTTTGTTTCAGAAGAACTACAAACAAGAAGTTTGTTAAGAGTCGAAAACCATCTAAGTCAAAACCCAGGCAATCATTATGATTGTTTATTTGACCTAAGTACGTAAAGAGTCATCTAACTCATAAGCAGCATCAGTACCAGTACTATTAGCAGTATAAGTGAAAGAAAATTAGAGTCTGTCAGCCATCGGGTGTCCTCGCCATCTTTCTCATCATCCTTGTTGCGTCTTCTTCGTAGTCTGCCTATACGACCTGGGCGTATGTTCTCAGCCCGGCCACCCTTGCTACATTTCATATATTTAATCTTTTGGAAGACGGTATGTTCGCCCTGAAAATAAATAATAAACAGAATCCGTATCAGTTACTAGCATGGTCATAATTAATTTCATAAGAGCATATGCATAAGCAATTCTAAACTCTATGTACCTTCGGATAGAAACGTATAGGGGCACACTTGAAACCTTTGTTACTGAATCCACCATTCAAATCCATTACTATCAGGCTATCAACCTATGTACATGGGTAGCAAGCACGAATTTTAAACTAATAATTATAGAAATATTCTTATCAAGCTATTCATGCAAGCTTCTTGCATCTCGCATGAACAAATAAAAAGATCATGACAAATGCAAAACAAAGCACAAACTCATGACCATGGAAAAACAGAGCAGCCACATTGTTTCATAAGGTATGATACTTATATCGGGCCAGATCTGGCCATTAACGGCCTAATATGGCCTTTTTCGACCATCAATATGGCCGGAAACAGCCATATCAGAGCCTCCAACCAAATCTCGTTCTTTTTTAAGGACTCCGATGACTTTTCGATGGCGGTCCCTGGTGGTTGGCCGGTGTCGACAGTGGTGGCTGGGTGGTGGTGGCTGAGTGGCAGTGGTGGTCTGTAAATTGTTTTAAATATAAGGACATTATTGTCCAAAATTTTAGTTAAACAAGGGTAAAATTGAAATAAGATATTAATGTAAATTTATTTTAAAATGAGGGCATTATTGTCCAAAACTTTTATTAATAAGGGATAAAATTGTAACAAAAAAAAAATAACCTTAGTAATCTTTGAATACCTAAGAAAATGGAGGTAATCAGATTACCTCCAATATTACCAATAGTAACTACTATTAGTATTTGAAGATTACTGGAATCTTATATTACTTGACAACCAAACATGGTAATCAAGTAATACAAGATGACATTACCCCAATAATCTCACATAACCGCCAACCAAACACCCCCTTAAAGTGATATATCATTTTCTTTATATAAGAATCCTTGTAAACAATTCAATAATTGTTTTGGACTTCCTTAAACAATTCCATAATTGTTATGAAGTTGTTAAACTTCTTTAAATTATAACATTGGATTAACATTTAATCACAATTAACAATTTAACTCTTAAATTGTTTACATAACAATTTAACCCTTAAATTATTTATATATTTACAATTACAACCCCTTATAAAATCCAATTTAATATAAAGAAAATGGTTAATATAAATAACTTTATTACCCTTGGTAGGTGCTAGCCAACCTTGGATAATCAACCTTCTTTGGCTATTTCTCCATTCTCCTTAGTTTTTATGTGTGACCTCTTAGGTTTACTGTGGCCTAGCTATGGGCCCAATATCACAGACTACTTCGATATGTTTTGTCATAACTCTTTATGAACAAAACTCCCACTGATTATGGTAGGCATCTAGCAATACTCCATAACCCCTAAGTCACAATGAAGATATACTCCAACGAACATTTTACAATCATACACGTTGTATGATCAAATCCTTCCGTTGTCTAATCCCAATTAAGAATGGATTCATGATATGTCAAAATCCTTATCTTAATTTTAATTCAATACATATGGAATGTGTCACCATGAAACAACCTTTCATATAACATTTTATATACCCCGGCCGGAGATTCTCTTTTCCAATGTATCTTGACATTTGTGTAGGAACTTGATATCAATTTATACCAAGTCAACAGATCTCATCTTGATTGTCACTTGTCCTCACACATAAACAACACATGGCCAAATCAGCTTATTAACACATGACATGATTAGCCTCGTGTTTATACACCATATGAACCATATGCATTTATGCATAATCCAACCATGATATCTCAGGTCTAAAGATTAATAATACACTAGTACGATCTTCTGATAAATCATTGAATACATCTTAAATGTCCATGTGATTCATCATAAATGGCCATATTCGATAAATAGTTCACTAACCACGTATCCATGCTAATGCTCTAGTGATATAACTTTTATAATCACCCACACTAATACTATCACATGATATTCTACGGAAGCATTCGACATGCCTACTATGTAATATTATTGCCCAATTAATATTACCTATGTAGGGCATCCTTTGATGATTTTGATCTTCTAAAGATTTGTATCATCTGGACACTTCACATGTAATACATATATATAAATGAAGCAATAAACCACATGTGAAATAAGAATACTTTATTCTATTGATAAGATAAAATGTATATACAAAATATATACATTAACATATATATACAAAACATAATGCATTGGAACCAACGACACGATTGGTTCCTAGGGCATACACTAACAAAGATAACGTATGATGAAAGAATTTTATTGCCTGATAACCATATCGTTGATAGGTAGCTATTTCTCTGAATCTTAATCCATGAGGTGGCCATGATACCTTGCAAAGGGTCAATCTTGGTCTATGTGTAGTGGGAAGATTTATTAGTGTCAATTGTAATACTACTCACTGTCGATATGATAAGGAGCGTACGAGTCACACACTTGGAAGATAGTTTAAGGATGATGACTTTTTAGAAAGGTATATTCGTCTTTTAGATGAATGGGCATATTGGTAATTTTGTTGTGTAATTAAATTTAATGAGGTTGTAGCCTTTGTTCAATTTTATTATTAGAGTAATTTAGTAAAATTATAAATTTAATTATTAGAGTTAATATTAATATTTAGATGAAATAATTAAATTGGGTTAATAGACAACTCTACCTAAAGTTGGGTTGCTGCTAAACTTGAGGGGTGGAAGAGATATTTGCCTTATTATATAAATGAAGCAAAATTAGATTTATTCAACCTAATTCACTTGTGGCCGTGGAGAGTTTTTTTTCTCTCTTTTCTCTACACTCAATCTTCCAAAATCAATACTCTTTAAAGCTAAGAATTAATTCTAGCAAAATTAATTCTTGGTCATTGTAGTACTGTCTTCATGTGGACGACGTGAGCTCGATTTGATTCTCGAATCGATAGTCAGATCGCATTCAGAGATATTGATGGAGCCTCCAATCGCAAGTATAATCGAATCCTTATATGGATTTTCATTATTTCAATTTTAAGCATATATATATAACCCTAATCTTGGAAAATTCAGAGTAATTGATGAGTGAAAAATTTTGTTTTTTACGCCATTGTTCCCTCCGATTACTTACATTGCGATGAGAGTGATGCTTGGAATTGTATGTAATGGATAGCGTAATGGGCTCCATTTACTATCCGGCCGCTTCACGCCACGTGTCCTTCACGGCAGGTATTGTCCCCCCTTAAGGGATTTCTTCGCCTCCCCCATGGCTCGAACCCATGCCCAAAAGGGCTATAGGCAAATGGGAAGCACCATGAGTGACGTTGGTCATAATTCTAGCTCTTTGCTTCAAGAAAAAATTATCATCGAAACTAACTGCCTTCTGGAAGAAGAAATTTCATAAACATTCGAACATAGAGCTCATCTTCAAGAACTGGGGATCTCTTCCTCCAAAAAGTTAAAGTTCTTTAGATATTAAGAAAATGATAAAATCATACAGTGAAGAACTAGGCAAATGAGGAGGCTACGAACATGTTTATAAAGGCGAATCAGATGATGGCCATGAAGTGGCAGTTGAGGTTTTACATGAATCAAAAGGTAACGGTGAACATTTTATTAATGAAGTGGCTAGCACCTAGCATGAGTAAAACTTTCCTTGAAAACATAATAACTCTTTTAGGTTATTGTTTTGAGGATTGTATGAAAGCTCTCATTTTCGAGTATATGCCCAATGAATCTCTCAAGAAGTTCATACATAAAACTAATTCATCAAAGACGAATCATAGATTGAAGTGGGAAACATTGCATCAAATCAAAATCAGTATAGGTATTTACACCGTAACTGCTGCAACCTAAGGATTTTGCATTTTGATTTAAAGCCTCATAACATTCTCCTGGATGTGAACTTTTGTCCAAAAATCTCTGATTTTAGTCTTGCTAAATTTTGTCAAGAGAGTAGAGTACTTATGGCTGGTGTTCCTAGAACTATTGGCTACATTGCTCCCGAAGAGTTTCCCACAAATCAGATGTTTATAGCTACAACATGATGGTTTTGGAAATGGTTGAAGGAAGAAACAATATTAATGGAGTGAATCATACAAGGGAAACATGTTTGGATTTACAACCATCTTGAACTAGATGAAGAACTTGGATTTCAAGGTATTGCAATCAAAGACGATAAAGAACGTGCAAGGAAGATGATAATAGTGAGCTTGTGGTGCATGCAGACTAACCCTTTGAATCGGCCAGCAATGAATAAAGTAGTGGAAATGTTTGAAGGAAGCCTTAATTCCTTGCAAATTTCACCTAAGCCTTTCTTAACTTCTCCCAAATCACCAGCAGGAGATTCTTCATCTCTAGTTATATGATAGCATTGTGTAATTCAATGATTTAATTGTAACTTTGTCTTTTAACATAGAGCAAACTTTTTCTGATAGTTTTTCCTATTATCATGTGTAAATCAACCATTAAAAACAAAACTTCCAACACGTTGTCGTTGGTCAACTTTGACTAACTTCTTGATAAGTTCCTATGACCCATTTGGGGATCTTTGCTTTCAAACCTCATGTACAATCTTTTCTTTCTACTTAACAAAATCTCCACAACGATCAGTTCACTCATTCTCTCTATATACCCTTCAAAAACGGATCAAAACCTAGTTTCTCCATTAGGAAGCCTCTGTGTCTTCACTGCTCTGTTTCTTCTGGCAAGAACAGCTTCAGGTTTTGTAGAGCCTAACAACAAAACCTGTGAGCCCAAAACCTTTGGGTCGAAACATGACTATAAGCTACCCATTTTATATCAATGAGCCAACAAGAATCCTCCACTGGCAATTCTGGATTCCAACTCTAACCAGTTACATTAAATTGTTTGAAAAATTGACAAACAAAAGCCCAGAGAAACCTGAGATTTTGAAGCACACAATTGATCTGCCAAGTCTCTCGGAACCACCCCTATTCCCAAATAACAGCAGGAGCGTTTAAGCTTTGCTGAAGCCCAGAACTGAGTCCTCTTAATCCCTGGATCACTAAACATGCGCATTCTGGATCATATCAACACCCTTTTCATGACCTTTCTAAGCTTTGCATCTCCATTATCAGCAGTGTAAGTGAGAAAATGAAAGCTGACCTTTAAAATACAAACAAACAAGTTTCTTCAGAGCACCCAACTGGATGCGATTTTGATTGATTCACACCTAGCCACGTTTGATTCGACCAGTGTCCTCGGTGTGATTCCAGTCAACTTTTTTTTTTTAATTTTTAATTTTCCAAATTTTTTATTTTAATAACTGAATTTTTTTTTTAAATTTATTAACCTTAAAACTAATATAAACCAAAATAAGGGTGAAAAATTCATTTAATAAAGCTTTGGTGGGAAAATGTCATCACGGTATTAAAATAAAACTAATTTTATGGTTAATAAATTTTACTACCGTAGGAACAACTATTGTGCGAAAAGAGGTCCATAACCCAATCTCGCAACCCTCGACATAGCAATCAGTCACTGGCCAACTCGTCGAATGGATCTCATTTGCCCATTGTGAGCTAATTAATGATAAGTTGTCATGTCGGGAATTGTAAGAAAAGATTGTGGAGCTAGAGAAAATTCTTCTCAAATGTTGGACCAATAACATAGAGCCATGTGTTATCTGGACTAAAGGTGGAAAAGTAACCTGCCCGGCTTGGCCCGTGGCAGGTTACGAACTTTGGCGGGTCGGGCCTAACCCGCATGTCAACAAATGCAGGCCGAGTTAGGCCCGCCATTTGGGGGAAATGGTTGGCACAGTCCGGCACGCCAACCCTAACCCACCGGGTTAGGCGTGATGCGAGTTAGCCCTTCCCGATTTTTTATTTATTTATTTTTATTTAACTTTTCAAATAAATAATTAACAATTTATAAATGAATCAATTATAAATGTAATTGTCTTTAATTAACTTTTCAAATATCAATAATTCAATTCAATTAATTTTTTTTTTTTTGTTAACATTTCAAATATTAATTCAATTTTAATACAATAAAATTGTAATATAAGAAAAATTAGACTTATTCATTTATCAAAAAATAAAATAAGAAATTACTCGTTAAAAACCTCACAAAGAAAAACCCAATGGGAGAAAAACTTGGTAAAGAAAAAAAAGTACAATAATTGATAATTAATTTACAAATTACATTTTACAAAACAACTAATTTGTGGGTGGTTCACTAGGACTTCCCTCATTGACAATTATTCATTCAATTGATGAAACTTTAGCATAAGAATGAATTATATTTTATACAAGACATGGAAATTTGAGAATAAGACTTCAGTATTTAATTTTTTTATATTTTACGTACCATAAAAAATAATAATAATAATGTGTCAAATATTACGAAGTTTTATAATTATAGTTTAATATTATTGTGTAAAATTATTTGTAAGAGTTCAATCATAATAGTTTAATTAAAAGAACTAAAAAAAATGGGAGAAACTTGAAAAAAATAATTAATTTTTTAATTTTTTTTGGGTCAACCCGCTGGGTTGGCTATTGCAAATAAAAAGCAACCCGTCAGGTTGGCGGGTTGCCATATAGCAACCCGGCCTGCTCGGGGGTTGTTGACGGGTTGGGTTCAACCCGGCCTGCCATATTGGCGGTCCAGGTTGAACCCTCTTCATTGCGGGTTGGTTTAAGGTTGACCCGCCTAACCCAGCCCATTTGTTCTAGCTCTAATGGACAAAATGTTAACATGGGCAAGTCAAGTAATATCACCACCGTTTATTTGTAAAGTCGGTGGTGGGTATGAAAATGACTTTCTGATGATATTGCATCGAATCACTAATTTCTGTTCCAATATGAATGTTCAATGATATTGTAAACATGCATATTTATATGTATAAACTATTTTTCTGCCCTCTTTGTTTGTCCATACTACCCTGACATCTTTTAAATTAAGCCCTTGTTACAACTTTAAATTAGAATATGATATTTCAGCATGATAAGTTTTTGGAGTAACAAAATTAGTTCTCGTAAATATATTATAAATACTATAACTGAATACCAAAGTCTTAATGTTTCTTGTTTTTGCAGAAAATCTTAATTGAATTCTTGGCCATCTCCATGATTCTGACCCATAAGAATCAAAGAAAAACAGAAACGACTTTTGTTTGTTGTATTATTGACTGTAAAATTAGAATACACCAATCTATATCAGATCTGTTTAACATGGCCTCTGTTTCCGTAACTAATTGAGACTGAGGTGATGAAGAGAGTGATGATTTCAAAGCCAATAAATCATCATTTGAGTAAGAAATCGGTTTAACGGAATAGTAGACAAGACAAAAGGTTCCTTCACTGACGTGGGTACCATTCAAACGTCAACATGTGGTATAGTCCTTTAATGTTAAGATAAAGGCTATGGACGAAACACCACCCCTGCTTCCAAATAGTAGCAGGAGCGCTTAAGCTTTGGTGAAGCCCACATCTGAGTCCTCTTAATCCCTGGATCACTAAACATGTCCATTCTGGATCATATCAACACCCTTTTGACGACATTTCTAAGCTTTGCATCTCTATTATTGGCAGTGTAAGTGAGAAAATGAAAGCTGACCTTTTAAAGTACAACCAAGAAGTTTATCTTAAAACAAGTACAAACAAGAAGTTTGTTTTAAAAGAACTACAAACAAGTTTGTTAAGAGTAGAAAACCTGAAAACCATCCAACTTAAAACCCAGGTAATCATAAGCCACATTATTAAAAGCTGCAATCTTTATGATTGTTTGTTTGACCCAAGTACATAGAGAATCATCTAACTCCTAAGCCAGAGAATCAAGGACAATACCATCAAAAGCAGGATCAGTATGAGTACTATTAGCAGTATAAGTGAAAGAAAATTAAAGTCTGACGGCCTCCGGTTGTCCTCACCGTCTTCCTCATCGTCCTTGTTGCGTCTTCTTCGTAATCTGCGTATACGACCTGGTCGTATGTTCTCAGCCCTCCCACCGTTGCTACAATTCATATATTTAGTCTTTTGGAAGACAGTATGTTCACCCTGAAAGTAAAAATAAACAGAATCCGTATCAGTTACTAGTATTGTCATCATTAATTTCATAAGAGCATATGCATAAGCAATGCTAGACTAGATATACCTTCGGATAGAAACCTATAGGGGCAGACTTGAAACCTTTGTTACTGAATCCACCATTCAAATCCATTACTAGCAGGCTATCAACCTGTGTACATGGGTAGCAAGCACGAATTTTAAACTAACAATTATAGAAATATTCTGATCAAGCTATTCATACAAGCTTCTTGCATCTCGCATGAACAAATAAAAGGATCATGACCAATGAAAAACAGAGCACGAACTCATGACCACGGAAAAACAGAGCAGCCACACCGTTTCATAAGGTATGCTACTTAAAATCCAATCACAGGACACCATATAAAAGGATCATGACAATAAATGAAAAACAGAGCACGGGCTTATGACCATAATTGAAACAGAGCACTAGAAGGAGCCACACTATTTCATAATTTATGGTTTTAATCCAATCACAGAACACCATATTGATACTAATTAAGTAGCATCTCTAATTGCATATAGTATATTGTTCTATATTCAAGAAATTGATACGAACCCTATAAGCTTCTAATTCACAGAATGGTGAACCGCTTGCCCACAAAATTCTTTGATTTTGCACTGCACAACGAGACAGAGGCGAATTTACCACAAGCAGAAATCCAAAAATGCATTTTAAATTTAATTGACTGCCAAGTGAAGAGAAAGAAAAACCTGAAGGAGAAAGGATTTGGGCTGTTTGCGCTGAATAACGCCGAAGCTCCTCTTCTAATGGCAGGCTAAAAAACTTACCCTCCAGTTTGAACATTTTCTCAACTTCTTCCAAACTCATTCCACGATGGATCAGCTACATGCCAAGATTTATGTTAATAAAATATGGGATGAAATTTATAAGTTAACAGATCAATCTATCACCTGGAGAAAGAAATAACAGTTGCAGGAATCGCCAATTTGTTGAGCAAGCTCGGTTTTACCACAACCCAAGTCAACAATTAGGATGTATTCGAATTCAGAAACTTCAGATAGCCTGCGTCCCTTGGAATGTTTGGGCAAGTTTAACAAAGTACAGAAAGTAGAACTTCGGTTTTCATAATGCAAAGCTGGTTAGAAGTGAAAGGGACAGAGAGCTTAGGCACGTACCATATATTTGGGGAGTCGAAATGTACAAAACCGGACCAACCGGTTATAATAAAAAATATAACCGGGCACAACCGGTTATAATCAAAATGTGCCTGGTTATAATAAAAAATGTAACCGGGCACAACCGGTTATAATCAATAATTAAATGATTCCACCTGCAACCGGGGCCAACCGGTTATCTAATATGATTCCAAATTACCTCTCAAATTTTGATGGTTCGTGTAGTAAAACATGACTTTTTTGACTTAATTAAATGAAGAAAGTAACACTGCAAAGGATACTGCTTGCGTCATAGTTTGTCCATATTACCCCACCACTTTAATGAAAAAAATACTATAACTCAATATCAAAATCTTGTGTTTTTTGGTCCAGATTAATTGTAATGTATTAGATCTTGTGTTTTTACGGTGCAGATTAATTCTAATGCATTTGATCTTCTTGTTTTTACGGTCCTTAGTATTATTCTTTAAAGTTAGTTGATATAGAATTTAATATATAATTTGTAAAATAAACTTTTAAAAAAAGTTTAATGTTAATAAATTTAAATATAATCCTAAAATTTATTTTTAAATCATAAATCAAATAATCATGAATAATATAACCCTTTAATATGGGTCATTACTCATTAAAACAACTCTTGTCAAGTCAATACTTAAAAGTGAGAAGGTCCAATGGTAGTTCTTTGCGGGATCAATAAGATATAAAGTCCCAATAGTTATATGCCACGTGTACCTGCAGGCCAAGGCCCACCAATTTTATATGCACCTGAGGAACACCTAACCACTTCTGTTTACCCCACCTTAATTCGGTTGACTCGTTTGGGGTCTGTCTCTGGACTTCTTCCTCGAATCATCACAGCAAGGAACGCAAGAAACTTTAAAACAACCATTCCCACGCGCAACCATCTCACGCGCAAACCAAAACCAAAACTTACACGATTTTTTGCTCCGGCCCCATCACCTTATCAAGGGGCGGAGGGGAGGGCGCTTGACTTCGAAAAATTATCGAAAGTAATTTTTAAATTCATCAAATATATCAAATTAAATTTTTAGATTTTATAAAAAAAGTCCCACAAATGCATTAAACAAATTATATATATATAATTTTATTGTACAAAGAACAAAATGAAAAAGTTTTGTATATTTTTTTCACATATTTCAAATTAAACTATTGTCAATTGTTTTATGTTTCAATACTTCTATATATATATATATATATATGAGTTAGCTCAAAATCCACCGCCATGACTCCTCGCTTAAATTACGGATGTTCAAATGAAGAATCGAACTTAAGACCGTGTGTTTATTCATACTATTCACAATTCATTGTAACCATCTAAACTACCCACGTATGGGTCATATCAAAATATTAAAGTTAGGAAAAAAAAAAGATAAACATTAAAAATATTTATTTTGATACATTACTTTAAAGATCGAAACATAAAAGTGAAATTACAACAAAAGTTATAATATTTTATTATAAAAGTTAGATAAATATTTGAATATTTTATTAGTAGAAATTTTATTGTAGTTTATTTTGGAGGTGTTGTTATTTATGTTGGCTTAATAACTTGTTTATTAGTAAATTTGTTTAGTTTTGTTTTACGCTCATTAAAGTATTATAAATTTATTTCATATCATAAATATATTAATTATAAATAAATACTCATATTTTTATATAATTTATGCCCAATATATTATTTATTATAAATTTATTTACAATTATATTATTAAATTTAATTAATGTTTTGATGAATAAAATTTTGGATACGTCATAAGTTATCAACACATGATGCAAACGGGTCGAATTATTTATTAAACGTGCATGTTTTGGGAACACTTATCACTTATGTGTTAATGTGCTAGCACTTTAACTTAATGATATTGCATCAAATCACCCAATTTCTATTCCAATACGAATGTTCAATGATATTATAAACATGCATGTTTATATATATAAACTATTTTGTGTACTCTTTAATTATCAAAACATTTTGAGAAATTTTTGGTCTAACTAAAATTTGTCCAAAGAAAGAAAGTATCATATCAATGATAAGTGTACGAGGAACTATTGGTTATATTGCTCCAAAAGTGTTTAGTAGAAACTTTGGTGAAGTCTCTCACAAGTCACATGTTTATAGCTACGGAATGATGGTTTTAAAAATGGTCGGAAAAAGAAAGAATACTGATGTTGCAGTTGATTATACTTGTGAACTATATTTTTCACATTGGATTTACAGTCATCTTGAATTAGATGAAGAAATAGGACGGCAAGGGATCATAAACAAAGAGGATAGAGAATGTGCAAGGAAGATGATAATAATGAGCAGTGGAAATATTGGAAGGAAGCCTTGATTCCTTGCGAATCCCACCCAATACTTTCTTAACTTCTCCATAATCACCTGCAAAAGATTCTTCAACTCCACTTGTATGCTAGTATTGTAATTCAATGACATTGTATCAAATTACCAATATCAGGTTGGATTTAATTCTATACATCGAAACAAATTGAGTCATCAACCCACATTTTTATTTTAACTCTTCTTTCAGGTTAAATTTTGAACTTGTTCAGGTTTTATATTTGTTCAAAGGAAATGTTTATCTAATTCGATGCCTCTAACCCCCAAAAAAATCCCCTCTTCTATTATTAGCAGTGTAAGTGAAAGAAAATGAAAGCTCACCATTTAAAGAAGCACAAACAGCAAGTTTATCTTAAAACAAGTACAAACAATATGTTCAGAGTAGAAAACCGTCTAATTCAAAACCGAGGCAATCATAAGCGACATTATTAAACAAGTACAAAAACAACAACACAAGAAGTTTGTTTTAAAAGCACACTACAAACAGTAGCAGACACAAGATTTTTGCCCCGAGGGCCTTTGCAGTTCCACCATAGTTTGTCAAATAACTAGTAAAAACTTAATAAAAAATCACTAAATCTTAAGTAAAAAATATATATATATATAATCTGAAAGAAAATAATACAATAACACAATACTTTACTACTTAAATAAATCTTTGAGAAGCAAAATCTTGAGCAAATTATGTTGAAAAATAATATCCAATTCACAAGAAAATATAAGAAAATTTTTACGTGGAAAAACCTTTTCAATTAAAGAGAGCAAAGGATCATAGGAATCTAACGATCAACTTAAATCCAGTATAATTAAAAGAGTTTACAACAATCACAATCCACCAAAAATATTCTACATAAATTTTTTATTTCTCCTCCTTTTTTTTAATTTTTTTTTTACTTTTAAAAATTATAATATAAATTTTCATAACTTTGATCAGATCTAGTATAAGCTAACGTTAACCAAAACTTAAATTAAGTCAACGTTGCCTTGTCTTTTAATATGAATTAATAAAAAAAAGGGAAAATTTTCTTAGTATAAACATAGATAATAACTCAAACTACTTTAATAATTTTGAGTAGCTAAATAGTGACGTTGGAAATGTAGGAAAGTGGTGGGTGAAGAGTGAAGAATAACGTTTAGTAAAAATATAGTTAAGGTTTCATTTGAGAAAATAAGAACATTCTTTAGACACAAAAATAAAACAAACTCACAAGATCCATGCCTTTTTCCATCAAATTAGAATAAAAAATCTCAGAAAAATAAACATGACTCAACCCTAAAATAAACTAAAATAAAATGAGTAATACGCATATCTAAAACTGATAAAATAGAAAATGAAGCTAATTGTGACACCTTGATTAATGAAAGCTTCAATTATTTCAGTCTTAAAAGGTTTTAAAAACAAATAATATAGAGAAAGTGAAAGAGAGAATGAAAGAGTAAAAAATTTTAAGGATAAAATTATAAAAAACAGGTGAACATAGAAAATAGTAGAGAGAGTTTTAAACAATATGATGTATGTGTAGAGAGAGTTTTAAACAATATGATGTATGTGTAGAATCCTATATTAATAGTAAGTTTTTGATGAAATTAAATATATGTATGATATTTTTCATTTTTTAAACATCCACATATACTTATATAAATTAATAGAATTTTTTTACGTAACTATATAAATAATTTTTTTTAAGGGTAAGCCTGTGCCTACCCCGCCCCTGACTACAAACAAGTTTGTTCAGAGTAGAAACAAGTATACAATAATAAAAGTTGCATCGGTATGATTGTTTGTTTGTCCCAAGTACGTAGAGAATCAAAAGTCTGAAGAACCATACCGTCACAAGCAGCAACAATATCAGTATGAGTACTAGTAGCCGTATAAGTGATAGAAAATTAGAGTCTGACGGCCGCCGGTTGTCCTCACCGTCTTCCTCATCATCCTCGTTGCGTCTTCTTCGTAGTCTGCGTATACGACCTGGGCGTATGTTCTCAGCTCGCCCACTCTTGCTACACTTCATATATTTAGTCTTTTGGAAGACGGTATGTTTGGCATGCCCTAAATTTTCTAACATCCCATTGACAGTTCTTACTTTCTGTTTCTCAAGAAATTTAATACAAATGTTATGCTCTGTATTATTTGTGTATCCATTAATTCTTAGTAGGCTTCATTCAAAGACATTAGAATTTAGAAGAATGATGAAGGATGTGTCTCTCAAAACATCAGAGTTTTGGAAGCAAAAGCCAAAATTTTGACCAAACTTAATCTATGCGGAAAACCTCTGAACGGCGTTGCAATTCTAATCTTTTCACCGGACCCACTCCCTCACACCTGACAATCTTCACTCTTGGACCCGGTCCATCCACTTCTTCATACAAGCCAAAATTTTATCTCTTGCAACCGGAAACGCCTCCATCTCATCTAACGTCAACATTCTCTGTGAATTGCGATGCCAACTTGAGACACAATATTGTAGCTTCTGTGGGAGATGCATTTGGTTAAAAAAATATTATATTATTAAAAATATTATATTAATAGAATTTTTTTAGATTATCTTAAAGATTATCAGAAATGTTATATTAAATATGTTTAATTAGATTTGAATAAATTTGAGGGTTTGTTATAGTGATATGTTTAGATGAGAGGAATAAATTGATCGGTAGAAATATAATTCAGTGATCTAGATAATATATCGATCAATTTACTTCCAAGGCCACCCACAAAATCCTCATCACTTTTTTGTACAAACCTCAAGCCTTCATTTCCATTATCACTCACCATTTCCCATCACCATATCCATTCGCACGGCCAACTAAGCTGAATTTCCGTTTTATATTTCAAATTAAAGATACTGTTTCCATTTGGTATTCATTTCCTTCTTATATTAATTTATGAAAACACGTATTTTGATGTCACGTACTGCTATTGGGCCTTGATTTGTTACTTTGAGTTTGAACATAACCATGGTGATCTAGCTGGGAGCTTCAACATCTTTGGTCTCTTTTTCTAACGTAACTTGGTAAAATTAGGTGAACATGACCAACAGTGATATAGAACAAATAAGTTTTAAAATTGTCTGGATATATTAATCTCTTAATCATGGAGATTAATTTGGTCATGTTTAGATTGAATATTAACTCTTTCCTGTATTTTCAATCACCAAATAAACTAAATATTTAAAGCAAGAAACTTGTTTTTATTTTATTACTTAAAATTGAATCCCATTACAACACCCAAATTTTGCCTAATACAATATACTTTTTCATTTTTTTTTTTTAAGTTTGTGAGTGAATATAGGACTTATAGTAAAATGAAAAGATAAATGAAGTGAAAAATATTTTCATGGATGTTTTTGTATATATATTAATTAAATCTTAAATGATAACATATAATATAAATATCTGCTATAAATCTACCAGTTGATGATGAATAAATATTAAAAGAAGAATAATTATTCCCCCTTATCAAGTATTATATAATAACCCGTAATTTAAATTTTTTTTAAAAAAATAATTTTATGGATCTCCTATACTATATAGTCTATAGGTTGAATTTGAAAATCCAATTCTCCATCCGGGCCAAACAGTTAGAGCCCAGAACACAATCAACAATGCAAGGCTTAAAATTTCAACTCTGGTCAAGGTCCAGCCCACATTATAAAATTCCTGAATTCTTATGTCCATCGAAACGATTTATAGTATTATACGTTGACACATATGTATATATTGGCTCTGCAAGAAGGGAAAAGAAGTTTTGTGGAGAGGCTATATAGTGTCATATTAGATGTACAGGAAAGCCCTATACCCGAGGCATTTATACATTGAGATATTATGGTTCGTTTTCCTATTTGTTTCAAATAAAATTTTATGTTTTTAAAAAAATTATTTGATAAAGAATACAATTATAAATAAGAATAGAATTTAAGAGTTCTAGTAGGAATTGAAATATGAATCATATTAAAAAAAGAATATCTCATATATTATCTATAAATATAGGGGTGAGAACCGATTCAAAATTATAAGAGAATGTGAGAGCATATGATAGTTGATGTAAATGTTATTAAATACCATGGGGAGAGTGTCTTAGAAACTGTGATTGTTTCCACTCTAGTATCGATTGAGTGTAGTTAGAAATTATAATTTTTTTAACTCTGTTTTATGTATCGAATTTATAGTGTGTGTACTCTTGTATATTGTAGAGATAAAAATCTACCTGTATAGAAGGGGGGTCTGATCCCGTGAGATTGAGGCCACTACCGATCCGTTGCACCTGCACACGTAGAGAAACAATAGTGAAGCGAACGGAAAACACTAGGGTGGTGTTTGCCGTAGGCACTTCGACGCTCAAATCAGCAAGGCTGAAAGAGGCTAGTATAGTGAGGGCAAGGGAGTAGAGACATTACCGGAAGTCTAGTCGGGGACTGTGACTACGGCAGTGATGTGAAGCTCTCAAGTAGGAGCTTCGTGTGTGAAGGTGTAATGTAATCTTATGTCCCTTGTGAGAGGGCTGGCCTCTGCTTATGTAGTGACTATCTGGTCTCCCAATCCTGGTGGGAGTAGGAGTCTTAGTGTGACTCTGATACAAACCCTAGAGGAATTAGGGCGGTGGTGGGCTGTCTTACCAGTGTTTAAATAGGAAGGTGATCCCAAACAGGAAAGTAACCTCGAGTAGGAGAGTGACCTGAATAGGAAGGTGACCTTGAATAGGAGACTGATCTGGAATAGGAAAGTGATCTGTAGGTTCCGTGGGTTCTGGACTTGCTCATAGGTCCAGGAAGTGAACTGGGATTTGGAGGCCCAAACCCGATAGTTTGGGCCGACTGTATCTCGTATCAAATTGGGTCTAATCCGGATGGGGTCGCATCGGGATCGGGCCTGGTCTCTTCCTCATTCAGTCCGTTCTCCTATTTGGGCCAAGGACGATTTTTGGCCCTAACAGTTTACCCCCCACTCTCTGAGTTAAGTTTTTCTTAAGTCAGAGAGTAGGAAGCGATCGAGGCGCGATTGGTCTCCCTTCCTGGATGGCCGATTATCGGCGTAGCTGACCAGTTTGATGTAGGTGATTCGTAGTCAAGGGTTGCTCGGTATCAAAGCTGATCCGGAATGTGCAATCACCCCAAGAGGGTGTGCCCGATTGGTGTGAAGGGTCAAAGGGACTAAGATAACGAGACTTCTAGGGCTCACGTGCTCGTTCGGTGTGTCCTGCCAACTAGAGAAATGAACTAAAATCCCATGATAGGGGGATCTACTCGGCATGTCGGGTCGAATGAGTTGGAGACGATGTTAAATTAAAGGTTCGTTCGGTTAGGGTACTCTGGTGATCGAGTGGGATAGAATCAGCTCGGCCGACTTGTTGGACTGTAAGACTTGCGCTTATGATTCCACGGCGCTCTTTACTGGATGCCAAAGGGCCAAACAAAATGCGCAAACATTTGACACATGGCTGCCCACTTGTCTGCTATGGAAGACCGAATGGGCGATGCCTCTTGGCTTGATCGCCTCGAGGGTGAACAAGTGCTAGACCGCTCCTAGCCAATCGCCCCAATTGAGAGAATCTCCTGGACATGAAGCATGGGAGTGTCGACTTTGTTGCGGGAGCCGACCTGTTGCAATGTGCTGGCTCAGTTGGGTAGGAAGGGCGATTGAATCTTTAGATAGGTTAAGTCTGTGTGTTGATCAGTGGCGTGGGGTGGGGTGGGGTGAGGTGAGTGGTGATAGTCAAAGTTTGAAAAGACCGGGTCGGTCGGTGAGTCGGTGGCATAGGGAGAGTGGTGATCCAATACTTGGTTCCTAAGGAGTAAGGATGGTGGAGTTTAGTTGGTCGGTCAGCTAGGTAGAGTGGAGATCCAATACTTGTTCTAGGGAGTGAAGATGGTGGAGTTGAGTCAGTCGGTCGGGTAGAGTAGAGATCCAATACTTGCTTCCTGGGGAGTGATGATGGTGGAGTTGAGTCGGTTGGTCGGTAGGTCGTGCAGAGTAGAGGTTCACTTGGCCCTTTTAGTGAGGATGGTAGAGTTGAGTCGGTCGGTCAGCCAGGTAGAGTAGAGGTCCAATACTTGGTTCTGGGGAGTGAGGATGGTAGAGTTGAGTCGGTCAGTCGGTCAGTAGGTCGGGTAGAGTGGACATCCAATACTTGGTTCCTAGGGAGTGAGGATGGTGGAGTTGAGTTGGTCGGTCGGTTGGGTTGAGTGGAGATCCAATACTTGGTTCCTGGGGAGTGAGGATGGTGGAGTTGAGTCGATCGAGTAAAGTGAACATCCAATACTTGGTTTTTTAGGAGTGAGAATGGTGGAGTTGAGTCGGTCGGTCGGTCAGTCGGGTAGAGTGGATGTCCAATACTTGGTTCTTGGGGAGTGAGGATGGTGGAGTTGAGTCGTATGCTTGTGTTCTGATTTTGGTGCAGCCTAGTGGCTGAGTCGTGTGAACTCTCTGTTAGGTTGGGTCGATGACTTATCGATTTTGAGGTGTAAGAACCCTTCACTTGGTCTGGCTGACTGAATGTGTAGCTTCATGAACCAAGCAGGGCCGATCGAAGATGTGGATCCATGAATCGGGCAAGGCTGATCCGGAGATGAAACTGTAGATCGAGCAGGGTCGATTTGAAGATTTAAATTCGTAGATCGGGCAAGGTTGATCCGAAGGTATAAATTCGTGGATCGAGTAGGGTCGATCCGAATATGTAAATCCATGGGTCGAGCAGGGTCGACTTGAAGGTGTAAAAAATCCTTAAATCGAGCAGGATCGATCTGAAGATGCAAATCCATGGATCGAGCAGGGTCGATCTGAAGGTGTAAATTTGTTGGATCGAGCAGGGTCGATCCAAAGGTGTAAATCCGTGAATCGAGCAGGGTCGACCCGAAGATGTAACAAACATTTGATCGAGCAGGGTCGATTTGAAGATGCAAATCTGTGGATCGAGTAGGGCCAATCCGAAGGTGTAATTAGGTGGATCGAGCAAGGTCGATCCGAAGATGCTAATCTGTGGATCGAGCAAGGTCGATCCGAAGGTGTAATAAACATTTGATCGAGTAGGGTCGATCTAAAGATGTAAATCTGTGGATCGAGCAGGGTTGATTTAAAGGTGTAATTACGTGGATCAAGTAGGGTCAATCTGAAGATGCAAATTCGTGGATCGAGCAGGGTCGATCTGAAGGTGTAATTACGTGGATCGAGTAGGGTCGATCCGAAGATGTAAATCCGTGGATCGAGCAAGGTCGATCTGAAGGTGTAATAAATATTTGATCGACCAGGGTCGATCTGAAGATGTAAATCCATGGATCAAGCAGGGTCGATCCGAAGGTATGATTACGTGGATCGAGTAGGGTCGATTTGAAGATGCAAATCCATGGATTGAGCACGGCCGATTCGAAGTGTGAAAGCTCATGAATCGGGCAGGGCTAATTCGAAGGTGTCAGTTGCTGAATAATGCTTTATTGAATTCAGGCTGTGAGATCGACTGTCTATAAAGGTAGTGGATGGGCCCACTCATCCTTTTTAAATAAAAAATGAAAAGACAACAAATATTTAGATTGATTTCACCTAAAAGTAGTAGCATGTGGGATAGATTGCGTTCCAATTGTTGCTAATGTCTTTGCCTTTGGGAGTTTGAAGCAAGTAGGCACCCTTCCCTGCTTCTTTGGTGACCTTGTAGGGCCTACAATTGATCTGAGCTCTGGCCTCCTGCCATTCTGCATTCAGTCATACTTGGCGTGAATTGCCTGATTTATCTCATCTTCCTCCCACCTTATTTGAATCGTTGCTCTGGCCAAGGCGTCTTCTATCATGGTGCAACCTAGCTTCATCAGTTCTTTGTATAGTTCACTATCCGGAGGAGACCTTTTTTGAAGGCGTCTACGGCTGTCTCAGGGTTACAAGAAGGGATGGAAATCTTCTCTTTGTTGAATCTACTGACATACTCTCTCAATGGCTCTCCCCTCCTCTGGTATACTCTATATAGATCGGCCGACAGCTTCTTGAGTTTCTTGCTGTTGGCGAACTACTCCACAAAGGTGTCGGTGAGCTAAGCGAATGAGTTGATGGAACCGTTCGAGAGATTTGTGTACCATTGGAGTGTTGGACCGAATAAGCTTGAACCAAAACTCTTGCACATGCAGGCTTCCCTTAGTGCTTCGAGTATTGAGACAGTGAACATCCGCTGCTTGTACGAGGGTATGTGATCATCTGGGTTGGTTGTGCCGCCGTAGGGTTTCATGCTGGGAATAGTAAACTTCTGGGGCATGTGAGCTAGGGCGATCTCGTCCACAAAGGGTGAATCCACGTAACGTGAGGTCTGCCCTTCTTGGTTGGGACCAGCATTCATGGGATGCGCCTCATCACTGCCTCTACATCGCCCGGAACCTCTTGGCGATGCACATTCCATAGGAGAGGGGGATACCGCTAGGTCATCCCGTTTGACTGGGTCAACCATTGCATTCATCCTTGGCATATTCCGTTAGGTCATCCCACGCGGTGTAGTCTGGTGGATCATTCCTTCGTGCACATAGCCCGGATCTCTGTTCATTCCCTCCGGTCAGATGACTCCAATGGTAACTGATCTAGTGTTTCGACCTACATGAATGGTCAGGGGGGTTGTTTGATATTCGTTCTGTCCGTCAGGATGGGTGGGCTCGAGTGCTATAGTTTGGTTGGGTTGGCCGTTCAACTCGTATGGGTAAGCCGAGCTGAATGGTGTTTGTGCGGGGATGGTTGACTGGAGGTGGGCTGGATGGTAAGAATGGGTTGGTTTTGCAGGTGTGGGCTCTCTGTCTCTTAGGCGTCTTGATCTCGAGACTGGGGTGGATCGGATGAATGGGGTTCTGTTGGTAGATCCTTTTCTCTATGAGTCAGGATCGAGTCATCGACCATCGATGAACTTAATACGTGGCCTTTTACCGGAGGCCGAGGGTCTGTGCTCTGGGGTTTGGAGAGGATGCATGGATGGGAACAGGGCGCGGGAGGTACTGCAAGGAATCATAGAACTGACTCACCTTCTCTTTAAGAGACTGGTTTTCGGCCCTGATGGATGCGTTTTCGCTCTAGAGTGCATTGTTCTCGGCTTCCAGTGCGGCCATCTTGTCTGAATTTTGTTGCATGAGAGCAATCAGAGACTCCAGTCTAGCCTCGAGGCATGAGTTAGCGTTGTCCGAAGGGTCAGCCATGGAGAATTCCTCTACGTAGCAAGGTTCGTCGAGCTGAATGATTGCTAGAGGCCCTACCGTGGGCACCAAACTATAGACGTAAAAATCTACCTGTACAGAATGGGGGTCTAATCCCGTGAGGTTGAGGCCACTAGCGATCCGTTGCACCTGCACACGTAGAGAAACAAGCGTGAAGCGAACACAAAACACTGGGGTGGTATTTGCCGTAGGCACTCCAACGCTCAAGTCAGCAAGGCTGAAAGAGGCTAGTATAGTGAGGGCTAGCGAGTAGAGATGTTACTGGAAGTCTAATCGGGGGCTGTGACTACAACAGTGATATAAAGCTCTCAAGTAAGAGCTTCGGGTGTGAAGGTGTAATGTAATCTCATGTCCCTTGTGAGAGGGCTGACCTCTACTTATATAGTAACTGTCTAGTCTCCCAATCTTGGTGGGAGTATGAGTCTTAGTGTGACTCTGATACAAACCCTAGATGAATTAGGGCGGTGGTGGGCTGTCTTATCAATGTTCGAATAGGAAGGTGATCCCGGATAGGAAAGTAACATCGAGTAGGAGAGTGACCTGAACAGGAAGGTGACCTCGAATAGGAGACTGATCTGGAATAGGAAAGTGATATGTAGGTGACGTGGGCTCTGGACTTGCTTATAGGTCCAGAAAGTGAACTGAGATTTGGAGGCCCGAACCCGATGGTTTGGGCCGATTGTATTTCGTATCAAATGGGTCTAATCCAGATGGGGCCGCATCGGGATTGGGCTTGGTCTCTTCCTCATTCAGTCTCGTTCTCCTATTTAGGTCAAGGACGATTTTTGGCTCTAACATATATGATGTTTGTGAAACTATAGTGGATTTTTCTCATCCATAGATGTAAACAAATTATGTCGATATATAATTTCATGGAATTTATGAAATCATGGGTGAGAACTTAAGAGATTCGCTATTGGTGAAAGAATTTACTGGACCATCAGCAAGACAGCAACATGAGCGTGCATACACGCTGTTAATCGCTCATTAATTATCAGACATTTCTTAATTTCATGTCATGTAATTTAGGGAGGGTGGTGCTTTCCCTGTTTATGAATCGTTTCTTTTATGTTATTTAATGTATGAATCTTCCTATATCATGTCTTTAATATTTCTCATAGAATTAAACAGTTGCAATCTTTTACTTTAATATATAGATTATGTTCGTCATCTTTTACTTGTTTTCTTAAATTATGAAGAAGAGGTATTCAATGGAAAACTTATTTTCATCAAATTTCATTGTAACCAAGTAGATTTAGTAACGAAACAAGTGTTCAAAACTAGGGCTGAAAAAAATAAATAAATAAAAATAAAACTGAAAACTGAACCGGATCGGAAAACAAGTTATCCACAGTAACCGGTTCAGATTTTAGTTTACACCGAAAAACCAATTCGATTAATGGTTTAGGGGTTATTTTACAAAATAAAGTATATCCATAAGAAATTCTAAACTCTATATACCTTCGAATAGAACACTGTAGTGGTGGACTTGAAATCTTTGTTACTGAATCCACCATTCAAATCCATTAAGCTGCTGATATATTCATTCTTTTTTAACACGTCATCAAGGCCGTATACGCCGCCGTTGCATCCAAACCGCCGCAGGTCCCACCCGCCGTCCCACAGTTTCTTTATTTTCCCTATTTGCCCCTTCGGTAGGTGACGTGTGTTCTCTTTTATCGCCCTCACCGCTTCCCCATATACACCTCGACGCACCTGATCCCACCCTCCTTTTCCTTCAAGATCTCAACTTTCTCCGCCGTGTACTCCCTGAAACACCTCTCGAAACTCGACTAGAAAGTGGTGGGGAATGTTTTGATATTCAAGCAGAGAATTCTTGTTGGTGGTGATATCAAGACCTCTGAAATCATCAACTCCGATTAAATGCAAGTCTACAAGGGTCTTGAAATCACCACCAACAAGATTTCTCTGCATGAACGTCAAAACATTCCCCACCACTATCTAGCCGAGTTCGAGAGGTATTTCAGGGAGTACCCATCGGAGAAAGTTGAGAGCTTGAAGGGTAAAGCAGGGTGGGATCAGATGCGCCGAGGTGTATATGAGGAAGCGGTGAGGGAGATAAAAGAGAACACAGTCAGCTAGCGAAGGGGCAAATAGGGAAAATAAAGAAACTGAGAGACGGCGGGTGGGACCTACGGCGGTTGGATGCAACGGCGGCGGTTGGAAAGGCGGGATTTTCTTGTGCCGATGGCGCCCATGATGACGATGATCATGTATTTTTTATGGTGGTAGCAGTGGGGCTGGGAAGTGGGAGGAGTTGTGATGGGATTGCTGGATTGGTAGTGGTAGAGGTAGCCATGAGAGTTAACATAGATGGTCTTCTGCAAGTTGAACGCCATCGTTTAAGGAGGAATGAAAGTGAAAGAAAAGAGTAAGGTAATTGGTGGAGATGGTGAAAATGCAAGTCTCATAGCATAAAAAATATTTTTAAAAAACAAAAATAAAGACCTGCAGCTGCACTCACCAAGAGAGAGAGTTTACAAAGAGGAAATGGAAAAGGGATGAAGGAGAGAATAAATGATGAAGTTTTCAAAATGGATTTGTGATAATGAAATGAAATTATATATTATGGTATGGGATGTGTTATTATTTAATAGTGATAATTTGGAGCGTGTGCATTATAAAATAATAAATAACTCGGAGTTAATATTACTTACAGAAAAAAGAAATCGGAATTTTTTTTTTTTTTCGGTTTTCAAAAGATATGACTGATCAAACCCATTACCAAAGAGAGATATAAAGAACCACAACAGCCACAATTAAAATTAAAATATTTACGAGTGAGATGCAACAGAAAACATTATGAAACATTGGAGAGTTTCTTGTTCGTGGTAATGTTGCTATAATGCAATAATGCCCTCATATCCACCCTGCACCTCTGGCTCCTCCTCTGGGCTGGTCGGGTCCACCCAAACTTAGCCACAATTATAGACCAGACTCCCACCACCTTGTGGGCTTCACCATCCCCGGTGTTGTTTCGTAGCCTTTTCAATCATTGACCTTGTGGGATCGATTAATAATATACGAACTTTATACATAAATTTTTGAGAACGTGTGGTTTTCCATTTTCTTGAGGGACATGCATGTCCGTCTTTGTATTGTTTAGGCAACCTCAGAAATAGTAGCGTTGTTAGTGGTTATGTTTTCTTAGGGAAGGAAAACAAGGATCTGGTCGGATTATCAGTGTCTTTGGTCGTCTTGTCTTTTAAACTGGTTAGAAGAACCAATCGACATTCCACATGAGAAGAATTGAATACCATGTGAGATAATGATCACTCATCCTCAACTTTCTCGAAGAATTTAATTACAAAATAAGAATATTCTCAATTATTGTTGAATGATTCTCTTTAATTAATGCTATTTACACACCATTCTATATTAACATGTATGAATTAATCGGGGTATTTCATTTTGCCAATGCTTCTTTTTTTTTTTTTTTTTTAATATGTCTCTGTTGAATGATAATACCCACAATTTATATAAATATTTTACTATAATCTAGGCTGTGGTATAGATCGTCAAATACAACCTGAAACTATGATCTGTAATCGCTTATTTGGCTGTAAATGTGGGTGCAATGTCAACCCGTATGACTCGAAGAAGATTTTGAGCTGTTTCTGTGAGATAATCACAGTAAAAATAAATAAATAATAACTAAAAAACGAATTTGTGAATTACTATTTGAGATACTAATGATCTGGACCCTTGTGTGATTTTGAACTAAATAAAGAGTAACGAAAAACAAAATAAAAACAAAACATGCATACACAAATAATAAAAAGAAAGAAGAAAACGTATGATTTATCTTGATTTACCTAATTAACAAACTTCGTCCAATAAAATCTAAGCATTATTTCAATACTGTCTCATTTCTCTCACTAACAATAAAGTAATATATCATATAATTAATATCGCTCATTACAAGAGAAAAGTATGTGACACATTAATACTGAAGACTGAAGTGGTCAACAACTTTAACCGATTTGACATTGGCTTGTCTTTAATTTTGATAGCAAGGATCCTCTTTAATCCCTAATCCTACTATCAAAATCTGCATCAATTTATAATTTATGCAGGATAATAAATGATTTGATATATGGATTTAAAAATTATACAATAACACATGATTTCGGATGTGAATTTTCTAAAGCTATACAATGGGAAAGGACAATTAGTTAGATTATCTTTCATGGGGAAAGTTATTCTTGTCAATTAATCTTGTGAAGAAGAGATGAATCAATTAAATGATAAGGCAACAAGACGACGCTGCATTCATATTCCCTAAACAAAATTGTAAGTACGAAGTGGATCGCTCTACCATGAAAATGAAGTGAAGAGCTATTTGGAAGTTGAGATTTCAACATCATCACCAAAGTCTTCACCACCGACCGCGGCCGCATTAAACGTGTCGTTTCAACCGATTAAACATTTTTTCTCCATCTATCGGTAAGTAACTCTCCAACAATCATTTCTGCATGTTCACTGTCAAACCGATATGAAAATGTTTGCAGACTTTATTTTGTACTTTAAAGAGTAACGAATAGGGCGTTCCCAGCGGCTTTTGGCCCACCTCCACCACCACTATCATAATTCTTTTCACGTGAAAGCTAGCTTCCAAACTGTACATTCATATATCACGAGGCCGCAAAGGGTTCATTTCTGCATGTTCACTGTCATGAAAGCTAGCTTCCAAACTCTATACCTTGATGTGAAATAAAGGGAGGTTTCTCCCGAGGCCGCAAAGGGTTATAGTACATTCATATATCACGTCACACTACATGATATTTTATGCATCAACACACATCGTATTATACAAAAGCAGTGGCGTGATCAAGAATTTTTTGGTGCAATATTTTTTTGAAAGCATTCAATTCAACCGTCGGTGTATCCTCTTGAGTAATATATTAAATTCAAAAAGCCATGAGTGTCAAATGAAAGGTGTAGTTGGAAGATTGGCTCGGCAAGGCTTAATTTTAGTCGGACAATAGGAAGAAACAATGTGACGTTCTAACAAATTTATATTATAATAATCTGTAAAGCACCAAGGCTCCAATAAAATTAGCATTTTATCAAATTACTTGGCTAGCCATTTGGATTATAATTGGTGGGGTTGAAAGTTGAATATATTCAACACTAGAATGATAAGAGATCGATCTTCTTTTTGAAAATAGAGCACCCACTAATATACTGTTGTTCAATCAACTATTATCAAGGGTTTGATTTGATATTGGATGTGATCGATTGAGATTGCATAGAATATTGTAATCGTACTCAGGCCAACAAAAAGAACTAAATTATTATAATATATAATTAATTTTTGATTATATTATGTTTAGATTAAGTATTCACTAAACATATATTTTCGAGTTTATACTTAAATAAGAATGGCAGCATGGCGAGTACATCAATAATTTTCATAGAGATTTCTTCTAACCAACTTTTATTCTCTCCATCTGCTGTTAGTCTGCAGTCAGATTAATAATTAAATCAGTCTATGCATCATCAAATGTCACCTCAATTGTTTGTCAATCGCATCAAATAACTTGATAACTGATTAATTAGCTAGAGCACATCACAATGCCTCATCATACGAATATATCGATGCTTCTCTTCTATTTGGATGATAGATATAATTTATATATAAACAGTGTCAAGTTTAGTTTTTCCGCATGGAATATTAAGAAGAGAGCTGGAAAATCTTGCAGAAAATGACATTAGCCAACGAGATACAAAAGGAAAACTGTAGGTATGTAATGTGGGGTGGTGGGAAACTATGAAAAGTTTGAGCAGAAACCTCAACTCATATTAGTCTTATCCTTTGAATAAATGATTAGAATGTTATCTATGAATCAATGTTTGAAGTAATCATTCATGATGTGGGTCCTTGGTTTACTGGAGTAGAAATAGTATCTTGTCGGGAAACCGAAAACAAATTGAAATCTAGTGTGTATGGAAGAAGGCAAGAAGCAATCGACATTCCACAAGAGATTTTATAATTCGTGTACGATAATAAATAATTTGATATGTAAATTTTTGAAAAGTATATAATAATACATGATCTGAGATGTGAATTTTTGAAGGCTATATAATGTGGAAGAAAACATGTACTTGAGCCTCGAATTTGGATTGCATTTAAAACAAAAGTTTGAGACTTAAAAACAGTCGTAAAGTTGCTTGAAGGAAGATAATGTTATGCTGCTGCTGCTGCTGATGATGATGATCAAATTATTAATTTCCTCTTTAGACCCACATTTTTCATGCCGAATGCAGACAAGATTCAAATTAATTAAATTTCTGTGATTATGATGTATGCATAGTACTTTCTTTCTCCAACAGGGGGCCAGTGGATATATCTTGAGAATCAATGGGTGCTAGCATATGGTATGTAATACAAAATATATCCTTATATTTCTAAAGTGATTGTGGTATTGGTATCTGTGCAATATCACGACTGATCGATCTTTCTAAGTGTGAGACTTTAGATATAGAATTTTGGAAACTTAAGTATATGCTTTAGATTGAAATGATGCATGCATGGTTTAGTCAATTCAATTTTCATAAATATTTGAAAGTAATAGGTTAACCTAACCTCCCAAATGTGTTCAAATTAACTTGATAATTCTGTATGAAATGACACATTCGAAAGAGCGGTTGATGTAGGAATACATATATTTACCCATCACCTTCAATTCCTTAGTTTGCCAATGAAGTTTATATATCTTCGATCAAGGAATTGAAACGATCAACTTATCATTCATACTTAATTAATCAATCATCTTGACTCTAGAGCAAGTCGAATTTTTTTTTTTTTTTTCGAATCGGGATGAATAATGTAATGTCATTCTACGGGATCAATATTAACGTGTAAATGATAAGTTGATATGATAAAGGATGCATTAATACCGCATAAGATAACACATCTCTTGAACAATAAATTTGAAGTCTTATTTGATATGTATAGCGTGACTTAACAATGATATATTTATCCACACACACGACATAAATTTTCTTTCTTACGTAATTGATCAAATCTTCTCTTATATTAGTCATGACAACTCCATTCTTTCATTTGATATAATTTTTACAGTAAAAAATCCATTAATTACAGCCAAGTTTTTCTCCTAGATTGAAACGTGAACCAAATCCAGGCCAACCAAATTGGCCGACAATTTTGCTAATTATAAAGGCTATATAATTAGATTCACGTGCGAATACAATTACTATTGTGAGGAAGAGATGAATCAATTAGAAGATAAGCCAACAAGACGACTTGCATTCATATTGATGAACAAAATTATAAAGACAAAGTGGATCGATCTACCAAGAAAATGAAAAAAAAAACCTATTTGGAAGGTGAGATTTCAGAATCATCGCTGTTATGCCTAAAAATAAGGGTTGACATGCATTAACGTCATCTCCAACAATCAGGATTCAATAGATCTCTCCACCAACCAGAATTCGACATGTACCCAGAAAAAAAAAAGAATATTAGGTGTTAAAACCCAAATCATCTTAAGAATGAATTTGGTGTTTGAGTGAATTTGGTTCGCAAACCTGTCTAAGACCCATTTAATTTGAGGATATGCATGGAGGTTCTCAACGAATGGGAAGGCAGGAAAAATCTTCACACCATTAGAACACTTGCAAAAACCATTTATTATCTTGAGCAAAACGGGTATAAATAGGCAACTCTCATTCACAAAATAAAGGTTAGAGACACATAAATTACATAAAGCAAACAACAAACACATTATTAGAAAGAGACTGACTTAACATTATCTTAGAACACAAACACTTATAATCACATATCGTAGATCACGTCCCTCTCGTAATCCTATGTAACGATCAAGAAAATAATACTTATAAATACAAATCACAATGGATGTAGGAGTCATTTATAAGCATCCGAACCATTATACAAACTATCTTGCCAACTTTATTTTACGTACTTGTATACAACTGTCACCACAATACTTCATTCACTTTCTATAATCTATTCAAGTATAATTTTTTGACACTTTACATATGCGAAATCGTTCGTATCAAAATCAAACATCAACAATCACCAAAGTCTTCACCACCAACATTGAATCTCCATCTATTGGTAAGCAACATTCCAACGTTCATTTCTGCATGTTCACTGTCACACCGATTTGAAAATGTTTGCAGACTTTATTTTGTACTTTAAGAGTAACGAATAGGTAGTTCCCGGCGTCTTTTGGCTCACCTCCACCACCGCTATCATACATTCTTTTCACATGAGCAGTAGCGTAGTGAGGAATTTTTCATAAAGATATATAGCACATGCATATATTACATGATATTTTATACATGTTTTATTGATCAAACACATATCGTATTATACATAAGAAGCAGTAGCGTGATCAAGAATTTTTTCGAACGATATTTTTTGAAAAGCATTCAATTCAACGGTCGGTGTATCCTCTTGAGCAATATGTTTAAATTCAAAAGGCCATGAGTGTCAAATCAAATATGTAGCCTAACTTTCCTTCTTCAAGAAAGTGGTCTATCATTTACCAGAAATCGAAACTATGCAAAATATAAGACTAATAATAAGAAAAGTTTGAGCAGGAACCTGAACTAAATTTAGTCTTATCCTTTGAATAAATGATTAGATCGTGTTTGAAAATTTTAATCATTTGTGACGTGGGTCATTTTCTGATTGGAAAATTTAGGGTTTAAACTCTCAGGAATATCAATGTATGCAGTATGCCTAGCTAGCTCTTTCTCCAACAGGAGGCGAGTGGATATCTCTTGAGAGTCAATGGGTGCTAGCTTATGGTATGTAATACCAAATTATAAGAAGATCATTCATGAACCTAGGCAAAATATTTCTAAAGTGATTATGGTTTTGATACCTGTGCAATATCATCACTGATCGATCTTTCTAAATGTAAGACTTTAGATTGAATTTTGGAAACTTAAGTATATATGCTTTAGATTGAAATGATGCATGCATGGTTCAGTCAATTCAATTTTGTCACCGATTCCTCTTTTAATATGAAGAAATATATATATATATATATATATATATATATATATATATATATATATATATATATATATATATATATATATATATATATATAGAGAGAGAGAGAGAGAGAGAGAGAGAGAGAGAGAGAGAGAGAGAGAGAGAGAAAGAGGAAAAAAAACTATAAATTGATAGTGAGCATGATGCCACTGCCCCACCAATCGACAGCCGATTCCGATATCATTACCCAAACCACCATTACGCTCTTCTTCAATCATTATTCACCAAAACATTTCAAACCTTACTCTCACTGATCCTATCAATCGCCAGCAATCAAGCAATTAAGGTATGCATAGCTTTCCATCACAAGTCAAATTCTGACCAATAACAACTACTAAAATTCTAACATGTCATCACCAAAAGGCTCACCGATTTTCCCTCTTCAAAAACCTAACAACCTAGACCAAGTTTACTCTTCATTCGCCACCGAATATTTTGGATAGTAAACAGAATATAAATTTAAGAAATAAAGTAATATTGCAAATGTGTCATTAAGTCATTATTTAAATGGAAAAAAGGCTGTTTACCCTATATTTAAAATCCAAGTAATAGTAGTACCCAAAAAATAAATAAAGTAATAAAGTAATGGGGCCACGTTTATTTGTAAAAGTCTCTGGTTTGGCTACGGAAATTAAAGAAATCCTGATGGTTGGATTGGCCTGGTCCTAGTTTATGGATGCACCTTATATTTGATATACTCAAAAAATGATTGTAGGGAGTCAAAACAATAATTGACAAGAACTTGACAAATCGGTGATCTCAAATTCTCCATATGATTCTAATTTCCAACTGTAACTTTTCAAATTTTGTCTATTTCTCAAACTAAACCACCATCACCATGCTTTGTTTGGAGTCAAATCTGTGTTAATTGCAGCAAATGGTAGGCAAAGGCCTTAACAGATAAAAAAAAATTATTAACTTTTCGATATATTGATTAATATTTATATATACATAATTTCAAGCTCCTCCCCTTCTTGGACGGAGCCCATCCACTTCTTCATGCAAGCCAAATTTCATCTCTTGCAACTGGACCCGCCTCCATCTCATCTAACATCAAAATTCTTTGTGAATTGTGATGCCGAGACACAATACTGTAGTTTCTATATCCTCTGTAAGCAGTTCACACTGATGGCTGAATTGAATTTGAAACTACACCCTGCTAAGAACAGGACATCTCCATGGTCCATTCCTCCAAGATCTGATCAGTTTTATCTTGTTCAGGAATCTCAACACTGGACAGTTTGATGAGCAAGCCAGCAAGGCCACAGAAACTTAACTAATTAATGGCACCCAACTATGTAGATGTTTCAGGTTGCCTTGTGATAGTCTGAGAAAGTTCAGTGAAAAAACTAATGCATTTGGGATTTAAGAAAACGATCAAATAATAAGATTCAGATTAGGGTAATTGCGGATGATTAATTGAGTCCCCCATTCTTTGAACTTGACATACGCCTAACCACAAACCTGTGAGCCCAAAACCTGCGTTGCTGGCCGAAACATAACTATAAACTATCCATTTTATATCCAGGCCTGAATCCACCTGTGGCAGTGTTGGATTCCAACTCTCACGCAATGGCCAAGGACATTCACTTCTCAACTTATGCAAAACCGATTACATTGTCCACCAAATCTTATATAACAACCAATCTCTTCTTCTCTCAAACCCCCTGGTTTCTGACTTGTAAAACCCCTGCAGTTATATGGACCATAAATTCTTTGAAAAGTTGCAGACCGAAGACCAGAGAAACGTGAGATTGTGGGGATTACTTTCAAGCCTATACCCAGTAATTTGAACCACAGGTTGAAGAAAAATTCAGAGACTGGATGGCACTGTTGGCATGCTAAACCTCCTCCGAAAGATTGATATCTGTTCGACTGAGTCGAGTGGGCAATGTTTCTTACTGGTAACTTACCAACATAAGAAGAGGGGGGGAAGACAATACCCTCATCACTAATTTGCATTATTATCAACTGGAAGTGGGGTTTGCATTTCAAGAGCTTTCACCCTCACATCATCTCTTTTGAAGAAAGATGATAAGTTCTCTTGGAGATTAAAGTCAGATAATTCCCTCTTGATAGATAAGTTCTCTTCATGCTCATCTGCCCCTTCATATGCTATTATCTTTGCCTGTTCAGCCCTCACTGGAGGCTCACCACTCATCACCTTGGCATTGCCAAAAGAATCTCAACTTCCTTACAGTACCAGCAAGGCGACAGAACACCAAGCATTGGAAATTAAACCAACTAACAATATAGTTAGACAAAAGAATGCAAATAAAAGAAATGCACACCAGATTTTTAACGTGGTTCGGCTTTAAAGCCTACATCCACGGAAAGGACCGTCCAATTGTTTTCACTATATCAACCAATAAAAGGGGATACAAAGTTTCTCCAGTGAAGAAATAATTTTAAGAAAACGGTACATTTGTGAAGAACTCTGCTACAGTTTTGGTGGCAGTTTTCTTCTATCCTTTTAAAGCACTTCTTCAAGTTTGCCTCCTCCAATCTCCTCTTTATCAAGCATTTAACACCAGGACCCCATCAACAATACCAAAACCAAATTGAGATCTTACAAGTGTTCAGTGATGTCAAGTGATTTGTGATAGTTTTCAGCATACACTTGAGCCCATATCTTCTTCCTTTTTGATTTCAATCCAAAAACCTCATCTACCTTTTGCACTAAACGGTTTAATATAATTGGTAATGCAACCAGTGGTTCATTCTGCAATTTCTCTAAAATCTGATCGCTCTGGCCTTGTTTATTGTACACCCTCTCAATACACCTTACATTCAGAATACTCAAATGATCTAAAATCTTAAAAGAACTCTCCAAGTTTAATTTATCTTCTTTCACATTGTTCAACAGCTTCTCTATATTCTCTTTTGTTGATTGTAAAGAGTTCAACAGCATGTCAACTTCATATTGATCATCTTCACATTCAAAAAGAACTCGTTGGTACTTGTTCTTATGTCCATGTCTGAATGACTCATTTCCTGGACGCACACATACCATTTGATTGTTCAACACTTGATCTGCCTTCTCTGATCTTTTCTCTTCTGGTAAAAACCGATAACTAGGAGTAACAAGTTGTCCATAAGATAAGTCTATCTCTTGAACGGGCTTGTCCATCATTTTTCTTTTCTTTATTTTATCTTCTTTCTGAGTCTCCATTACTGTTTTTTCAGTTTCTTGGTAAGCATAACAACCACCGAGATTATCACAATTCTCCAAGAGATCAAGAAACATATGGATAAGATCAGGATATTGAGAGATCGTGTGAACAACTAGACTCCCCATTTGACGAATGTCAATCTTTCGATTACTGTAATCATGAAAATGTTTTAGAAAGCACATACGATAATCGGAATTACTCAACTTACTCCTCACTTTCTCACAAAACCCAATTGCTTCCTCATGAACCCTCTCTATCGATAACTCTGTCTGATCCATGACCTAAAAAACAAAAAAAAAAAATTGATTATAAGAACGAATATTATTTTTATTAAGAGGCAACAAAGTAAAATTCCTCTCTGTGTTCATCCTATTACTCTTTAAATTTCAGGTAACATAGCAAAATGCATGTAAACACAATTATAGTCAAGTTTTTTAATCATCAAAATAACGAAAACTTCACCTTTTCAATCAAAAAACCAAAACCAAAGATTCATAAAACTCACATTTATTTGGCTCTGAAGCTTTCTTGGCCGCTTCTTGGGCTTCCTCGGAGTTCTGTGTCCTACCGACTCCATTAAATCTTCTTCAATCTCCTTCCTCGTCAAACTCACAGCAAATTTCGCTCTCTCTTTGTTGATCTCCTTCAGCTTCTCCATCGACAACTCTCTATCGCGCGTTCTGTTTCTCATGGTGTTTAATTTAAATTAGGATTTCGTCAACCCGTCCTTGTGGAAACATTTGAACTAACCCCCCAAGAAAATTACTAAGAAGCCCTTAAAAATCTTAAGATGCCCCGAAAACTCCTCCATAATTTAGGCCTGCAAACGAGCCAAGCCGTTCGTGAGCTGTTCAGGCCTGACTCGAGCTCGATATATTATATAATATTTTAATTTTTATATTAATATTATATAATATTAATTAAAATAATTAAGTAATATTATATTTAATCGAATCAAGCTCGAGCTTATCATATATCTATCAAGCTTAAGCTTTTCAATACTTGACTTGGCTCGATTGCAACCCTGTCTCGTACGCCTTCTATGAAGTAAAAGTTTAGAAAAATTCCTTCAAAATTACTTTAACTCTTATAAAATTACATCGAGCATACAAAGATCAATAAAATTTTAAAAATTCTCTATTTCAACGAAACTTGGGCTTGGACCTAGGATTTTTTTTTTCCGTGCCCAAGTTTGCATTTTAAAAGACACCCTATGCCAATCTCGGCCAAACCCAGCCTGACTAAGGGTATTTAGTATTTACATCTCCAAGAAAATTCTAAGAGAAAACCTAAACATTAATTTTTCAGTAAATACGAAAAATATTTACGTAAAGTCAAAAGGGTAAATCAGGAAGGTGAATGTGACTTGTATTAAGTTTAAAACAAAAATACCTACTTGATTGGTTTTAGATAAAATGTTCTCTTAATAAATATAGTGATGTTGGTCGAATGGTTAGACGCTCTTCCTTGCCCTAAATGCTAACACAAACATGACACTTTGGTGGGCCGTTGGGAGCCAAATTTGAGTACTTTGGGGACTTTAAATTTTAATTAATTTGGGAAGGCTCCGAGTCACGCCTCTCATTATTTCTTGCTCATTGAAACCCGTTTATGAATCTTCTTTGTCTTTCATTATTACCCCCACGTTGGAGACACATAAATAAAGTAATTTCCCAACTCTAATACGTTAATTTCAATGCATTTTTCTATTTAATTAATCCTACTTTACATCGAATTTCCCAAGAAAAATAAATAAATTTACCAATAGAACCCTAAAAATCTCTAGTCAAAAGCCAATTTGAGTGTTTTACCATATGGAAAAATCTTTTTTGGCCTTTTCATAATCAAAAATCATCCTGAAAAAATTATTAAATAAAATGAAAATTATACAAACACAAAAACAATGTGACCGTTTCCAGATTTTGCCTTGCTGAGTGGTTTTGTTTTGTTCAAACTCTTCTAGCCCCGATGTCTATCCTCAAAGGAATAAGACAAGTCAAAGTGATAAACTGATCCATTGACACTTTTGTTTTCGGAGTTTGAGTCTATTACAAGGTGTTGTACAAGAAATTCGGTTGTGCAGTAAATCCAAAGCAGATAAGTTCCCTTTCTTACATGTACAAATCTCCGCGACATGGATCAAAGCCGAAGATAATGTTGCTCTCAAATTTGAATTTATCTCTAACTCAATCGTACAATTGGTATTATATAAACTCAATTGTAATCTTTTTTCAAAGAGAGAGAGGAATAAATCGTAAAAAACTAATTAAAAACTCCATATATTCAATAGCATAACAGTAGAGTAGGACTTACGTTATAAGTGGCCGAACCACTTGAAAAAAAGTTTTTTTGTTCTTTGTGTTTTGTGTTAATTCCTACACATTAATTCATCATCATATCGTTCTATTACTGATCCATAAGAATTACGCACACATTCAATATGATTCTAACGTTGTTAATTACGTATTTATAACATCATAGAAAAGAAAGATATATACGAACTCGCACGTTTAAAATGATTTAATACATACATACTCCCGTATTTGTCAAATAATTGATTGAACATCCCTTACATTGATGACTTTATTCTCACTAGGAGGCAAAATAGGATACAAAATAGTATAAAAGCATATAAGTGATTGGTTTCCATTCAAAAGGGGGAAAAAAGCCAAAAGCAAAAGCCAAAAGCAAAAGTTGATCTATCACTAACAACAACTTCGAGAAATTAACAAAGAACAACGCTTTAATTAATTAATCCAGCCAGCCGTATAAATAATCACTTTTTTTACGACCAAATCACCAAAAAATCCCGCTTCTTTCATCACTTTTCAATAATTAATTTCTTAAATTAAATTAAATTAATTAATATATCTAGTGGTGCACGCGCGCGTGTGAAAGTACGAAAGTCCGATTTAAAGACAAAATCAAAATCAGGGCCTTTCTTTCTTTGGCTTCATTATGATTTACTCCTCCAAAGGATGTCTTCATCACAAAAAGATCTTTCCCATCTGCTTGCCACGTGTCACTACCTCGTTTGTTGCATGTCCTGTGAGTGTGTTGTATAATTATAGCAATTTTTTTTTTTTTCAACAATTTAATTCATCCATTTAATGTTTCTTCTTTGCTTCACTTCTCAATCAAACTTCCTAGTCTAGGTTAATTAAATTTTTTTTTTTTTTTTTTTTTTTTTGAGATAAACTCATGATTACCTGTCTCGCCTGGAACATAATCAAAGGACTTACCATCCAATGAGGGAGAAAAGTTAACTAAATTTGTAAAATAGTATAGGGATATTTATAAAATATAAATATAAAATCAATTTTATATATTATATTAAATTCGAAAGCTTGTAATATATAAGAAATATAAAATCAACTTTGTAAAATAGAATAGAGATATTTATAAAATTTTAATGTTTTAAACAAACCAAAAACGAGATTAAAAATGAACCTAAAATTTTGAGTTTCTTTTATAAATACATAAAATGACTTCTCTTAAAATTTTGTGGTTCGATGACAAGATTTTAGTTATTTGGATGAATTAACCTATAACTCTTATGTTAGTTTATTTAGTTAGTAAATAAATCCAACTAAATAAACTTTTAAATATATTAGATTAAAAAAACTGGGTAAAATAGTTTCTACAATATCAAATACACATTTATATATGCTCTAAATTTCCAAATAGAGTAAATATTTCTGAATATTTATAAAATGAAATAATCATACCTTTTTAATTTTCCATTTGTTCAACAACATTCAAATATTCAGCCACATTATAAACTTTTTATGACAGCAGTAATTAACAAAATTACCCGGCGCTACATAAAGTACATGTTAAAGTCTTTTCACCACTCCCATTACCTCTCATTTATTACTGCAGAACCCCTCCATCTTCTCATTAATTATATTTATAACCTCTCCCTCACTTTTCTCCTCTGCTAACACACTTCCTCACTCTCCCACAGTCCCACTCTCCCTCACATAGGCACTCTTCATTTCTCTCTCTGTCTGCAACAATGTCGGTCCCCAAAACGCTGCGTTTTACTCTCTCTTTCTTAGCTCTCCATTTCTTCCTCCTCGAAGCCGTAACGAATCCAGATTTGAAACCACTTCTAGACTTCAAAGCTTCTTCCGACAAAGCCGGCCAGCTCACCACTTGGAACGAGACGTCGGAGCCGTGTGGCAGTTGGACTGGAGTCTCTTGTCTTCAGAACAGAGTCTCTCGACTCGTCCTGGAAAACCTTGAACTCAGCGGCTCATTTGAGTCACTCACCTCTCTGACTCAGCTCCGTGTCTTGAGCCTTAAAAACAACCGCTTTACAGGGTCAGTCCCAGACCTGTCTAACTTCACAGCGTTGAAGCTTCTGTTTCTCTCTCACAATAACTTTTCCGGCGAGTTTCCGGCGTCAGTTCAGTCGCTGTTTAGACTCTACCGTCTCGATCTGTCGTATAATAACTTCACTGGGCAGATTCCGTCGACGGTCAACCGTTTGACCCATCTTTTGACTCTTCGACTTGAAGAAAACGGGTTTTCGGGTCAAATCACGGGCTTGAATCTCCAGAATCTGCAAGACTTAAACGTTTCCGGTAACAATCTCTCGGGTAAAATTCCCGCCTCTCTATCGAGTTTCCCTTTGTCTTCATTCACTCAAAACGCAGCTCTATGTGGATCCCCATTGCAAGCATGCAAAACAGTAGTATCTGACCCGACAAAACCCGGATCCGATGGCGCCATAGCTTCGCCACTCAACCCAGGAAACAACCCATCAAGTGTAGTGACCTCGTCACCAAGCTCAATCCCCGCGAACACAAACCCAAACACACCACAAAACCCTCACAAAACACGTGCCAAAATAAGCTCAATCGCCGTAATAGCTATAATTGTCGGGGACTTCTTAGTTCTGGCCATCATTTCTCTCTTACTTTATTGTTACTTCTGGAGAAATTACGTGCGTGACAGAAAGAGGTCAAAGCTTATGGAGAGTGAGAAAATCGTTTACTCTTCGAGCCCGTACCCGGCCCAGTCGGCGTACGAGCGTGGGAGCATGGTGTTTTTCGAAGGAGTGAAGAGGTTTGAGCTCGAAGACTTGCTTAGAGCCTCAGCGGAAATGCTGGGGAAAGGCGGGTTTGGGACGGCGTACAAGGCGGTGCTCGACGACGGGAGTGTGGTGGCTGTGAAGAGGTTGAAAGATGCGAGTGTTGGTGGGAAGAGAGAGTTTGAACAACACATGGAGGTTCTCGGGAGATTAAGGCATCCCAATTTGGTTGGTTTAAAGGCTTATTATTTCGCAAGAGAAGAGAAATTGCTCGTTTCTGATTTCATGCCCAACGGTAGCTTGTTTTGGCTCCTTCATGGTACGTTATAAGTTCATTTACAATCAATTTTACTATTCTTTTTTCCATTACTATGACTTTGTTGTTCTTTCGCGGAGATGCGACGGTACGGTGGCCGCCGGGCAGGCTCAGGTGGTCACGTTGTTTTGCTTGTTTTGGTTTCGTGATGAAAAATGTGTTCGATATTTTTTATTTTACAAAACGTTGTGCATGAAATAAACCAGTGTTCTGCTTTTATTAGCTGGTCACTACACCACACCTCACCTGAGTTTTGTTTTGTTTGGTAACTTGGGTTGGCTCCACCAATCCTCGGTTTATGGGTATCCATCAATCAATTTACTGTAAAGGGCTACACTTATACACAGTGACAGAACAAAGCCAGACACCAGTTTAATTACAATTCGGGAACAGGGATTAGTGTTGTTGCAGTCGCAGCTCTGTTCTCTTCTGCAGATAATGGTCTTCTTTTCTCTTTATCAGCTTTTCCTTTTTGTTCTTTTCCCTGAGTTCTGGTTTTTGGATTTTCTTTTTCTGGGGTGAGATTATGTTTTTCAAATATTAGGGGGACTACATGATATTTGTCTTATTATTTTGTTATTTTAGACCCCACCATCTAACAATAAAATAATTATTATCCCCTTGTCTTTGATTGACCAACCTGGTGTTGTCTTGATTGGGACATGAGTACACCAATCGTAAATTAATTCGAAGGGGTAATATAGTAATTTTGTCGTGAATTACTTTCCGACAGGTAATCGAGGACCGGGGCGCACGCCGCTAGACTGGACCACCAGACTGAAGATCGCGGCGGGGGCGGCGCGTGGCCTGGCATTCATTCACAACACATGCAAATCACTCAAACTCACCCACGGTAACATCAAGTCTACGAACATCCTCCTGGACAGGACAGGCAACGCACGTGTCTCCGACTTTGGTCTCTCAGTCTTTGCTCCTCCGAACACTGTCCAAAGATCCAACGGCTACCGTGCGCCCGAACTCTCATCATCTGACGGTCGGAAACAGTCCCAGAAATCTGATGTCTACTCGTTCGGGGTACTGCTGTTGGAGATATTGACTGGCAAGTGCCCATCCGTGATTGATGGCGCCAGTGGCACCGGTGTAGGGTACGGCGGGGTGGTGGACTTGCCACGGTGGGTGCAGTCGGTGGTGAGGGAGGAGTGGACGGCGGAGGTTTTTGATCTGGAGCTGATGAGGTACAAGGACATAGAGGAGGAGATGGTGGGGTTGCTGCAAGTTGCAATGTCTTGTACAGCGGCGTCGCCTGATCAACGGCCGAGCATAGGGCAAGTGGTGAAAATGATAGAGGAGATACGTGGGGTGGAGGTGTCGCCGTGTCATGAGAACTTTGACTCTGTTTCTGACTCACCTTGTTTGTCTGAGGACACGGTGGGGGGAGTGAGTCAGTGAGTGAGTTCAGTTGGTTAATTATTGTAATTAATCGGGTTTTTGTTTTGCTTTATTTAAATGCATATTAGGATTATTTATTTTCCATGGATGCTTAGTTTAAGTAATTTATTAGCAATGGGAAACAATTTTTACAGAGGAATTGGAGATGATTTTTGGAGAATTTTGTGAGTTTCTGAGCAGACCACTCTTCATTTCTTATTTGCGGTTAAGGAGCTAACTCAAGGTGGAGCGATTCAATCTCATATATACACTATAACTGTTCATCGGCATAACGATATAAGACAAATTCGGCTTCTATCAAACGAGAATTGAGATTTGGATATACTATAAGATTTTTAGTTGAGATAATTGGAGTGAGCATGTGCATAAACAACAAGGTGATTAGATAACTTGATGTGTCAGCTAATCTCGTGGAGACCAAACTAATTTTATATGATTATAGAATGTTTACTCAAACTAAATTAATCCATTTTTTTGTCGGTTTTGTTTGGATTTAACCAAGTCAATTTGTGAGTGTCAATGCTTTGAACATTAATATATGATTAAGCACTGCATTTTAGATCTAACTTTATTGCTAAAGTTCTGAGTAGAATCAGTATCCGATCCTGTACATTGAGGACAGCCGGAACAGGTCAGTTTCTTGTTCATATGTGACAGGTTTCTGCCCAAGATATAATTGTTGGCCGAAGGCCCGAAGTATTAAATTCTGACTCTGGTTAAACTCCATGTGAGTCTCCAGGTCGAAATCCTGAAACCCCATTTAGGCTCAATCATGTTTGGCCCATTCAACTGATGTTTTCAAAGGGTTGAGCTGTGTCAGAGCCCACAATGGCTTCTTGTGGGTTTGACTTAAATTCTTGTTTTTGGGCTTAAAGTGTATCAAGTTTTTGGAACGTTTCCCTCTGACAGCCCCAAATAGAGTTTCGGTTATTAAATGTGATAGTAAAAAAATATTTTAAATAATAGTAACCGACCTGTTCCCACCCAAGGTTTGCCTTACTGACACTTTCCCACCCCAACAATTTTCAAAATCCCACTTTTCCACCCAAAGTTAGTATTTCGTTATTACTCAAAGCCGATTCTGACAACGAAAATTCTTTCTGTCACCACCATTTGAATCTCTGGTCTTCCCTACAAAACTCATTTTATTATGACACATAATTTCTCGCCGATTGTTGACCACCACAAAATTAGAGTTTTATATTCTTAACTGAATTCTGACTGATTCTAGCGGCGATAACTCGTTGAACATCGACTGAGAAAGTGAAGTGTGTTTTGGGTATTAACGAAATCAATAATACTAGACGTACATAGAAATCTTACAAAAATTTCTATATAAAATGATGAGACAAAAAATAAATGGAGAAGTTTATACAAAAAGTCAAACTTATCCATTTATTTTCTGTCACGTCATTTTATATATAAATTTTTGTATATGTAGTATTACTTTTTTGTTTAAAACTTCTACTCGATATTCCAAAACTACTAGCTGTTTGACAAAATTGTCCGCGGTTTATTCCAAATTTCCATCCCTTGAGCCGATACATTAAAATTGTTAGAAACGCCATTCAAAGGTGGTAACATTAGTTTCCCAAGATTAAGGGAAGCATTTCCAAACCTCAGGGCTGACACACTTGCACAATAATGAACCTCAGGTTTCATCTTGTTCTGATGTTGAATTTCTTACCAACTTGAATTTGCAAATCCTGAAATGATTGAAACCTACATTCTGATTTGCAGGTTGTGGCCTTGTGGGGTAAATTTAGTACACTGCATTGCATTAAATTAAACAAATTCTTATCAAACAATTCTTATCTTCCTGTATGGTGGGGTTGCTGTACTGATATACGTTAAACAACACAGTGGCAGCCATGGTCCTAAACCTCCTCCTCATAGAAATGGTCCCAAACCATTACCAAAGAAAAATCTTGATTCTATCAAGAAACAACAAATATGTAAAACGTACATTTATCAAAAAGGAAAAAAAAAATGATATCTATATTAAAAAAAAAAATCATACAATCGATGTAACTTATATCGATATAAAATATTTCGCCCTTGACTCAATTAACAACATTGTTTAAATTTTGTACGAAAAATTTCTTACAAGTAAAATAAAGAATGATGATTACAATAATTTGTCTCTTTATGCTAGCTGATGTGCAGAACTGTTGGTGCAGATCTCAACAGTCTGTCCAAAGTGTTAGGCAAGAACTTCCTTGCAAACAAGTAACAAATATTGGTGGAATTTCCATTGTATTCACAAGAGTATCCACTTCTCAATTTCTTCAGAAACTCAACTGTGACTCCTGATCTTATAAATCTCCTGGGGTGAGGGCCGCCATACGACCAATCAACCCAAGTTAAAGTTCTGTTTGCATTCTTCTCCGCAAATTTCATGTGCACAAAAGTTGGCAAGTAATGCTCATCCGCATAGCAGTTGCCCTTGCAGTAATTCTGAAACAGTGGGAAATATGTTTTGTCCGAGACTATTTCAATCGCAAGATCTCTGTCAATTTGGAACCACTGTGAGCCTTTTCTCCATTGATCAATGGAGATCTTTGGACCCATTTCCGGACTGTATCGGCCTCGGCCAACTGGACCTTCTAAGTCATAGAGCTCCACAAAGTTTTGAGTTGAGTTCATGAGGTAAGAGTAAATGGTGGTGAAGTTGAATAGAGGAATGCAGGATTCTGAGAGGAGAACAAAACGTTCGTTTGAGAAATCCAAAAGTGCATTGGCTAGCAGGCGACGCTCAGCTTCAACCATGTTCACATCTCCCCATCCAACGTTCTACATTAACTTAAAGTGATGTGGGTTAGAAGTCATAATGGTTAGCAAATGTGAAATCTAATATGTAAATCAACCGACACTCTTTTTGATTGCTATGCTTCAACCGACAATTGAGGAGATTGACTGAAAGTTAATGGCAAATTAAAGCATAGTGACCCACAACAATAATAATTAAAGAAAGTTCCTTTAACATGGAATTTGCAATTTTGAGGCCTCATACAGAGCTATCCATTTCCAAGTTTTAAATGCTAGATTTTTTTTTTTTTTTTTTCAGTGACTAAAGGGGTGTCTGTATCAGTTGCACGCATCTCAATTAATTCTCTAGAGTTTAAAGTTAATAGTTGGATAAATTTTCTTAGTGGCTACTCCCAAATAGTAACATAGGAGAATCGAACTCAAAATTTCTTGAGTAATACACTTAAGAATCCTAATTGATCGTTGGTCCATCTAGTGGTTGTTAAATGCTAGAATTTTGATTGAAGAAATGCCAGAAGAAGTGTCACATGGGTTTGTTTGAGCAATTACAATCAGGAAATTGGAAGTACACAACTACACATCACATGGGTTCCACATCTTTTTATGAAATTTAAGCCTCTTTCTTTTTGTAACAATCTTTTAAAGTACCAATTAGAAGGCTAAATAACATCGCAAAAGCGTGTGATATTGAAATACTTTTTTTGTTTTGACTTTCAAAAGATTTGACACACCTTTTAATAGTATTACCAATAATTTCATTTTGTCCACATCTATTGCAAAATTGCTACAGAAAATTAATCAAGAATGAATCAAATTAATAAACTGACCTTGCTGGGAATTCTTCTGCCATGAAACACAGAACCTGGAGGCTCTCCTTCTGATTCATTGAAAGATGGACTTGAATGCACATAAATTGAGTATAATTCTTCATACCCTTTGAAGAATTTCTCCCACAATGGAGCCAATAACACAGGACCTCTCGCCAAGAACAAAAATGCAACCTTTGGAACTCTCTCAAATGGATACTCTTGAATCTTAGGACTCATTGAAGCTCTCCATAAAAGCTCTTGATCTTCCATGTCATGCGTTACATTCGGAGGCTTTAAGTACTCTCTCAGCCCCACGCGGCTGAAACCACCACCACCACCACTGGAAACACTTTCTGATTGTAAAGACGGCGAAGATGAAGAAGAAAGCTGAGAGAATTGTGTGATGTGAAGATTGAAAGAAAAGTCTTTAAGCGAAAAACTGAGAATTATTCCAAGAATCAGGCCGCAGCCAAAGAAGAGAAATAATGAGAGAAGATTGAGGATATGCAATTGGACATTGAAGAGCTTTGTGAATGAGCTAACTATGGCGTTCTGGGATTGGCTCTGTGGGCTCTTCATCATTTTGAGAAAAAAGTTATGGACTTTCAGAAGAGGGTTTAACCTTTTGAATAGTATTCTGCAATAAAATATACCAAAAGAAGAGAAAGTGCTATATTTATTCTGAAGAAAGCTTTAAAATAAAAAAAAAAAAAATGAATAATGATTCTATACGTGAAAGAGGGAAGAGGATGAACACTTCTTTTCTTTGGTGAGAAGAGATGTCAGTTGACAACTACGTATACACACAAGAATCTAAAACCAATAGTGCGAGGATTTAATATTAAATTATAACAACACATAACAGATTTAAAACACTGTTGAATCCGATTATAGAAACAATTAAAAAATGTTTGACAAGGGCTTGAAGAAATTATGCGAAAGAGGCTGCCTAACTGATGGCTTTCCTTTCTAGACAACGAGGTAGAAGACGACTTCTATCTAACAACTAATTTATATATATGTGTCATGTTGACATTTATAAAGACATTTTTTCTATTTTTATTTAAGAATTTCAATGTGGGAAGGTTCGTATTTATTTATTGTCATGGCGATAACAGTGAGATGTTAAATTAGTCATTTACAGGGATTAGCCAAAGTATGCGTAAACTGGTTAAGATAGCCTGTTTTAAAAAAAAGTTTGTATTTATTGTTTATGAAAACAACATTTTTTTATTTTTTATTTTTGAAAATGTTGTGGGATGAATTTTTTGAACTTGATTTTTGATACAAAATAAGGGACTTTCTATATATGGTATTATAAGATATGAACTTCTTTTTTACCATTATAAAGAATTTATTACTATTTTTTGAGGATCATATTATAAATAAATACATAAAAATTCTTACGTCAAAAATATAGGTTCAGATTTTATTTTTTTTTAAAAAAAAGTATTGAATATGAAAATGTGAAATTCACTATTCCTATTAGGGTTCTTGAGTCGTAAAAAATGGACTTTGAATTTTGATAAAAGAAATGAAGAAGTATTCTCGGCCGCCAATTATTAATAGATGATTCTTGTGATCAAAGAACAGTCGGTTGCGTGTGTAAATTTTCAAAGAGTTTTGAACCGTTGGATGGATTTTGATTTTGGTTTGCAGGAAATGTCCGGCACGACAAGCGGAAAGGTCCCTAGAAAAAGTCCTTAAATGAAGCCATACGACAAGTAGTTCATGAATATTCCATGAGTTCAGATAAGAGAAATAGTCGAAATTAGGAAACTCAACTGAAGGTCACACATTTAATCACGCATGGACTGTGCTGTGTCGTTTTGCTAATTCAATGGGAGAATTATCAAAAGACTTTAAAAATATAATTAATTTATTTAATTGAATAGTTAATAGTATAATTAAATTAATTAAGCATGTTTAATCAAGTAACGCAGCCACTAAGGGCCCAGTAGGGGCTCATGCCCTCCCAACTTTTAATTATATTTTAAATAACGAACACCCTTTATTTTTTTTATAAAATAAAAGTAGTCTTGTGGTCTATTGTGACCACTGACCACTATTTTTTAAATGTTTTCTTTTCTTTTCTTCTCTTTTTTTTTTTCTTTTAAATTGAATATAGAGTACAATTTTTTTTTAATTAAATCAAACCGGGTAGCTTGACTTCACCCTAATAAGGAGGTTATAACTTAATAGAAGTATAGTTGTAAAAATTATTATTTTGACTTAATTATCCTTAGTGCAAGTGATATAAAGATAAAATATATATTTTATTAATATAAAATAACATTTTTTTTTATAATATACAGATAATTATTATTATGAGGAGACAAGTTCTTTAAGACGAGATTTAAAAAAATTATAATTTATTATAACATAAAGTTTATTCTGATTTACAACTAGCCCAAGTTGAAACCTAAATTTTTTATAACTATATGAAAATTATTCTTATATAGAGTATCATTATAAAAAGGTCTTATTGTAATAGTATTTTTGTATTTTTCATGTTTTTAATCTAATAAAACTTTAATTTTCAATTTTTTTTTTCTTGTCCCTAATAAAACAAAGTTCTCACTCCATCATTTAACTTTATTGTATACTTTTTTTTTGCCTTTTAAGTTTTAACGGTTTTCTCATGGAAACCCATTCGTGGATAGTCCATATGGTTATGACGAACTAGAGATAATGTGAATAGATGTATGGTCTCGTTTGACTCTCCATCTAAACCTCTACGATTTACGTGGGAGGAGTAAGCTAACAAGGGATTAATTAAAGCATCCCTAAGTTGGTCCGGACACCTTGGTTACAATAAAAAAAAAAAAGATTTTCTCACGTTAGAAAAACTAATTCGATGAAACTCCTATGTAATATAAGGATATAGATATGAATTAGATGTATAATATATGTGTCAATAGAAAATAATAATAATAATAAAAAAAATTATATATATAGTTAAAGTGCACCATGCATATGATTGATGGAATGATACATATTATGTGTGACGATGAAATGGATAAATCTCGTAAATTAATCAATTAACTAATGCCTTTCATTTTCATTGATAAGATGAGGACAATCCAACACCCATAAGATCCCTCTTTGCTTTCCAATTTTATTGTTACATTACATGCATAAGTGATTAAGACCCTTTTCATGCCAATCTCTTTCTTAAACACACTTATTTTAGACATCATTATTTTTAGGTTTAGTATTTTAATCAAGTTTTGTATACCCACCTAAACAGCTTTATTTACAAGCACTATTTTATTCATTCCTTACGAGCTTGCAAATTAATTGTGTAATTAATTACAGTAATGCTAGACTTACCGACTCAACTACCGATTTGATATACTGACTCATGTAAATTGAGTTAAATTTTGAGATTTGGGTAATTGGGTAGGTGAGTCAGTATGTCAAAATCGGTCATTGGGTTGGTAAGTCTAGCATTATTGAATTAATTAAAACTAAACCCAAATTTTAAATAATTAATCATATCGGAATTAGAGAAAGTCTTTTGTGTATTTGTTACACATATAGTCAACGGATAAGAATATGTTACATTAATATTAGTGAACCACTCTCGTTCTTTATGATTTTATGATTAATTATAAGGGTGTTTGTCTAATCTTATAAGTTGGCAAGCTCTAAAATTAAACTGATCTATCTGTTTATAATTTTTTTGGGCTTATACTTAAGGGGTGTTTGTTTAAGCTTATAAGCTGGTCAAACTAGCTTATAAGTTCTAAAATTAAGTTGATCTGTTTGTTTATAACTTTTTCGAGCTTATAAGCAAAAAAAAAAAAAAAAAAAAAAAAGGTTGGGGGGAGGTACTTTTTAGTTTGACCAAGTATATTACCATATTATCCTTGTTTAATTTTAAAATTTCATAGTATACCCTTGTTTAATGTAATACCATTTTTAGTCATTTTATAATAAAATATACTTATATAAGCCACATTTTACAAAACACGTTAACTACTTATCAGTCACTTATAAGTACTTTAACCAAACACGTAATTGCTTAAAATTTCAAATGCTTATAAGCTAAAATTAGCTTATAAGCACTCTACTTATAATCTACTTTGACTAGGTATATTACCACGTTACCCCTATTTAATTCATTATATTTGTTCATTAGTTTATTTTGTATTAAGAATATAAAAATTATTCATATAATTTTTAATAAAATGTTTGTCTACAAAATATTGTTTATTTAATTCTAAAATTAAATTATATTGTAACATGATTGAGATATATTTTTATAATATTATACTAAAAAATTAAGTTAATGTAATTTATTATTTGATAAAATAATGTAATACTCTTTTTAGTCATTTTAATAATAAAATGTCCTTATAAACCGCATTTTATCAAGCGTATCAACTATTTATCGATCACTTATAAATATTTTAGTCAAACACGTAACTGTTTAAATTTAAAATGCTTATGAGTTCGGTCAAACAGGCTTTATATACGCAGCCGATGCACAAATTTTTTTGTAACATGAGCAAATTACATCTTTCATAGTCTGGAATATAATAGTTCAATAACATTACCCAACGAGTACTATGAATCTGTAATAATAATTTCACATGTTGAATTGTAATGTATGTAACTAGCTAAGGATCAAATCCAAGTAATCCTGGAGCAATCCTGAGCAATGGTTGAAGAGTATTCGGATGAAACTTTCTGGCAAAAAGGAAGCACATTGTGGTCAAGAAACCATTGTATGTACAGTTAAATCCATGCCTAATTTGATTCAGAAACGCTTCTGAAACGTCATTTCTCACAAATGTTGCAGGGTGCGAGCCACCTCTGGACCAATCAACCCAAGTAATGCTCCTATTTGAGTTCAATTCCGGACAATTTTTTGTCACTAGTGTTGCAAAATAGTGCTCATCCGTGTAACATGGGGGCCTGCAGTGGTCTCTAAAGACAGGATAGTATGTCATATCGGAGACGATCTCAACGGCGATTTTTCGATGGATTTCGAACCATTGCGAACCCTTGCGCCAGTCGGATAGTGAAATGGTTGGATGCATTAACTTGTTGTACCGCCCACGACCCATGGATCTAGGGTCATCGAACGAGCCCTGGAAACTTTGGTTAGAGTTGATGAGGTAGTTGTAGATAGTGGTGAAGTTGAATAGAGGAATGCATGTTTCGGATAATAGAACAAATCTTTCATTGGAGAAGTCTAGTAAAGCATTTGCTAAGAGGCGTCTCTCTGCATCAATCATTGTTGATCTTCCCCATTGTGTAGGCTGTAACAACAGAAATCAAACAAAAAGAAGGTATCTGTTAATACTAAAAGACAGAATTTTATAATTTTTGATACGAGAAAGTTTTACTGATTTTTTGTTTTTTAATATTTATGAATACTGATAAACCACGATAATTTGACCTTGCTAGGTATTCGGCGCTTGTAAAACACAGAGGATTGTGGTGCTTCTTGAGTGAATTCAGGGGATGTATGGTGGTAGATTGAGTAAAGGCCTTCATATCCCTTAAAGAATTTCTCCCAAAGAGGTGCCAATGGCAATCTTCCTTTGCTCAAGAACATGAAAGCCACCTTTGGAGTCCTATTGTAAGGATACTCCTCGATACGTGGCAACATCGAGGCACGCCACATCAGCTCGTCATCGCTCATTGAATGCCACAGCTCCTTGGGAGCCACCCAATCTTTCAAGCTCAAGCTTACACTAGAATTTGAGAATTGGGATGAGAGTGGCAATAATGAAGAAGAGTTGCATGGAAGAAACTGAGGGATGTAATAGATTTCCTCTGAAACTAAGAATTTTCTAACGTGTTCATTCATGTACATTGCCAGGAACACAACGAGAGATGCAATTGAAAAGCAAATTATAATGGTGGATGTGATATGGAAGCCACGCAGAGAGAGTTCTTTTACAAACACAGTTATTTTACACTTCTTCATCATTGTTTCTGTCGAGCTCTTCAGTTCATCTAAGTTTACAGGCTTAATTAATGGGTTATAATTAGAAAAGGGTATGGCCTAAAACGTTTTGAATCAAGCAAGAACACACATGCAAAGTGCCAGGATTATGATCAGAAGTGTGATTATAAGCCATACTTGATTTTTAATTTACCCAGAAATGAATAAAGTTAATAAAGAGACTAACTGCTATATTTTTGCGGGGCGTTACAGGATTCATATGAACACAGTACATGTAGAAGATGCAATGCAATGAATATCATGTGTTAGGTGGCAAAATTTAAGCAGTTAATTAGGAATGGCCTCTTGCAGAGTGGCCCCATATTTGGCCTGGTGGCCTATTGTAATTCTTGCTTTTGAGCTTCATCAACCCTTTAAGTTGGGATGAAAATTAACTGAGTTTAAGCTGAATAGCTTCCACTTTTTGGCAAACTCGATTCAAATGTAAATACAAACACTTTGATAGTTTACTGGTCACTTGAATAAATGTCTTGTATTATGTCTATCATTTTCATGGAGTTCCAAATTGTACACCTCTACCTGACTTTATTTGGAAATGAGCTTGTTTTTCACTGAGTAGAATACGGCAAATCCAGCCACTGCCCCAGAAATAAGTAACTTGGACATGCTTAGCTTCTGGTGCTTTAACTGAATCCTGCTACCAAGGCATGCCAACCCCCACCTGACGATGAAACGGAGTCGACATGTCTTTTGAAACTTCTGAATTGAGAATTCCTATAAAGAACACAATGACATTTGAAACTTCTGTATTTGGAAATTCCTATAAAGAAGACAATGTTGATTGGAACTTTTGAATCGAAAATTCCTATAAAAAAGCCCAACATCAAGTAATCAGTGCAACCGGAAACTAACAACAGCCAATATCATAAAAAACCCTCAGGCTCGGAAGAGAGATTAATTTGAAGGTGAAAGAGATTAAATGGAAACTATAGTTTCTGAGGTCTACATAGTTTAGTGGTTCTGCATAAAATTGCCAAAAAAAAAAAAAGAAAAGCTATATATAGTTAATGGTGAAAATCATGTAAAGTGGTCCAACCTAATTGAAAAATATCAGGTGGGTAGGCTACCGAGTGCCACTTTCTTCATTTGGTTCATACTTCCCAAACTTCTCAGCAAATTCAACCAAACTGCCACTGAAAGATTCTAAAGAGAAGCCCTGCAAATTCTCATAGGAAGGTAGGAACTTGACTAATCAATATGTACGTGTGTTTGTATGCATGTAATTTACATTTCTATGCTCGCAGAATACTTAATATTTGTTCAAACATTCAGATTTTAAAAGTTAAGGGCAATGCCTGTAATGTCATACGTTAAAGGAAATAAGAACTTCTCAAATACATGTATGAATAATATGCACCGACATGTAGCCTTGGAACTATTCTAATATGACGTGGGTAACATTTACCTTCGGTAACTTGTTTTGCTGGGCAAGATGATCCACATGAAGCCTAACATTTGAACCTGCGGCAATCCAGAAACGCCGATCAACCTCAGCATATACCTTTGAAACTATGTCATATAATGTTTCTGCTCCACTTTCTATGGCTTTCAGGATGGAAGCTTCTCTACTTCTTCGGTTCCTGAAAATAAAAGGAATACCATATAAGAATCTAGTTGATTATCATGTGTTACATGATGTACAAATCCATAATGCTAGAGGATCAAGTTGGCCATGAAAATCTCCATAAACCCATTAATTCAATTGGGTATGAACAAAAGAAAAGACGGATATTGATAACATTCTGATTTGAGCTTAAAAAGTTACAGACATGACAAAGAGTTCCAAAGGTTCTAAACCAAGGATAAGGCAAGAAAGAAAATATTTGACATGGTTCTATAACATTCCATGATAGAGGAATTCCCTTCAGAAAATTAACCAAATGTTTGACACATCGGGAGATAATGATTTATGATAAAGAACAAAATGACTTATGCTTCGTACTTGAGATATCCACAAAGCATGTGCTTTGGCCACAAGTTGACTCTTCCATGCATGGGGATTAAAACATGGGGAGAAAGATCTAAAAACTTGTAAGTTGAGTGGAAGTATTCCTGCAAGTATCCACAAACTCCACAATGTTAAAAAAAAATAAACACAGTTATCACATTTACAATTAATGTTGGACTCAAGAAGCAGAGGGGAGGAGAGAATAAACAAGGAGGGGACAAGAGAGATCAGAGACGGGAAAAGCTAAACTAAGGTATTCATAAATAGTCCAATGTTATAGTCTATATGCCTTATTTAAACACTAGTTAATCATTTTTCTCAGTATGACATCCTGTTAACTAGATTATGCAAATTTGGGAGATCAATAATTATTACATCTACATAAAAATATTATGCATTAGGAGTTTGGAGTTGGACATGCCCAGCAGCCAACAGATATGAAGAATCAGAGCCTCTTCCGCATATTCTCATTTCTTCAAGTAACTCTGAGGTAGACATGGAGGCTGCACCACAGTCACAGGCCTGCTAGATTCATTTAATTGAAGCACTATAATTACTTTCAAGTCATGACTATAAGTTTTACCAAAATCCAACTGTGAAAGGCAAATCTCTGGCAGCGGTGTGGCCAAATTCCATTCAAATTAGAAACAAAAATGGAAATTTTGTACCAACAAAAAACTGTAGAGTCAATAGTCTTTATCTACTTACAGTCATATTTCCACCAGAAGTGATGTCCAATACTGCACTTCCCTGACTGAAATAACCAAAGATGCATCAGCAGAATAGTTTCTGGAAGAGAAAAGGAAAAACTAAGAACAAAACATAAATTAATGAAAATGATTTAAAATGATTTAAAATGTGTTTTTTAAATCAAACCATTACTCAGGATGCCCTTAATAGAACATGATAGCTGCAGAATCTTACCCCACACAATGATCACCAACAATCAATGAGTGAGTATTGACATGAAGCAGTGCCACATGACCATCAGTATGCCCCTGAATTAAGAAGAAATTCTCATTTCAGGGTCACATATTACAAGTCTACATTATAGACACAGCATGTAATTATTCAAGCAACATGGAAGAGAGAACAATAACTAAGCCCAGTAGCAATTCATATGTTCCACAAGTCGATTGAGTTTAGCCTATCAATATGCTTAACTAAAGGAACTCTTAAGCAATGACGATAAGCATGGCAAGATGACATGCGAGTCAAAATCAGAAATTACTGTTATTAAATCCTTAGAACAAGTCCAAGGCACATGTTCCAAAAGGAAGTGCTTGAATGAAAGTCTTTATGGCACATCATATGATCATGCAGTCATCTCTATACCCCTACATAGATTGTGACATGCAGGGAATGGCATCTCTTTTCTGGGTTTCAACAATAATCAACTTAATCTGAACCTTTCTAATATGTGAGGACAAACAATCATCTATTCAACACAATCCAGAAAAGCTAGACCCAGGTTTAAGTCAATTCAAGAATCCAAAGTCTTCTGCTAATTTTAAATTAATTCTTCTGAGCTGTATATTAAGTCTTCTACTAATTGATACAGCATGAGCTCATCAAACTGATCTTATATTGAATTTGACAATAAAATGTGGAACCTTATGATGTCTCAACTAAATAACGATTCCCTATCATAACAATCATTTCAAAAGGAGGCAAGTTTTTTAAATGAGAAATACCGGAGCAAAAACAACATTCAATCTCTGACCACCAACACAAATGTCTTCTCCTCCAGAAACTGATGTATAGCCCAGAGACCAGTCATCTGTCATCATATAACTTCAGTTAAAAGTTCCATGAACCTGATGAGGTTGATGATAAAATATGTGGTTCTTTCAAATATTCAAAATAAAAAACTGAAGTTGATGAAGCTGATTTCTGTTGAATTCCGAATGCCACTGACTCATGGTCAAAAACCTAAATCTTAATGTTTATATACAAAACTAAACAAAGATGAAACAGTAAATCCAGCATGAATTGTTAGCTGGTAAGGTCAGTATGTAAATCATGAAGTAAGAAAACTTATTTGCTAATGAAGTCAGAGAAGGTTAATTGCACATCTCTGATACAATAGTATGTAAAAACTGGCCCAATCCTTTGTGTTATTACTGCATAAAAGAGATGCTCAGATGGAATCCTACTTAGATGTAACTATTCCATGCACCATTATTCTTGTACATGGGTAATTACCCATTTTTGTCGAAGACTACCGTGTGAGAAATATAATTGTGCCTCAAACATGCTTTTACTGACAATTACTGGTTATAAGATGGTATAGTTTCAACTATTGAAATCAAAATTTATCTTTGTTCATGACAATCATAACCTTTTCTAATGCGGCGCATAGTGTTTTCATGGGCCAATAAGGTAGCATCAGGATTGCACTTTTGGATAATAGAGAGACCTGAAACAAAACCAAAAAACCAGGATTACATGCAGTTTAGACCTTTTAAAAGTAGAATGCCCATAAAAAGAAAGAAAGAAAAAAGAAACTTCAAAAGTAGATATGATCACAGTATGCTACCTCAAGGGTAATGATATTAGTGACAGCGAGATAGAGAGTGATAGGTCAATGCTGCAGCATTTAATCAGTCAAATACCTAGCAAGCTCACTAGTTCATTTAAAGCATCCCACTAGTTCCCAAGAAGTCTAGGTTTCTCTACTCAATATCTTTCTAATAGCATTACCTTTTTTTTTTTCACTTTGTCCAGAAATGAAAATGGTATGGAGGTAATCATAATCTTCTCTTTATTTTATTCATCCCAATTGTAAAGGGTTCTAGGGTGAAATATTAATTAGTGCTCTATTTTATTTGAGGGATGATTACTCACTGCAAGCTTGTATATAAATTTGTTTTCTATATCCTGGTTTTATTTATTTTTTTATTTTTTTATCTTTGTGTGGACACCTACTTTTCGTAGCATTTGACATATACACCTTAAAATCTTTAGAATCTAGAACCTGTGTCCATTTCAAAGTTCTCATAGATTCATAACCTGAACAGTTTCTTATCAGTATAAATTCATAAGCACGATAAACAAATAATTAAGCACTCACCAAAAATAGGACAAGTGTAAAGGGTAAACAAAGGAAAATCCCAGAACGAGTGATAATAAATATATACACCTCTATATATTCTTACCATCTACATGATCTCGGTGATGATGTGTAACAAAGACAATTAATTTTCTGGGCAAAGAAGAAACAACTTCCAAGAGCTGATCAAGCAAATAATAATTTGATCAATATCAGATCACAATATTGAAGCCAAATATATATATATAAGCCACGATCTGCAGTCTAAAGAACATTATAGAATTGCAGCGCATTAATTATCTCTTTTGTTTTCCATGTATTTCCTCACTTCAGTTCATTTGACAAGAATTTACTTTCCTGCAGTTCTTAGACCTCTCAAAGAAAAAATGTCTCCCAATAAAGTAAAGCTCAAAGTTGGTGATACACTTTTTTCTTCTCAGAATGTTTGTACATGGTCACAGCAAGCAAAGCTGTTACAACAAGGAAATGCCTCCATACACTAAGCTAAAAGAAAGTGAAAATTTTTTTTTTTTCTTTTCATACCTCATCATGGTATTCACGACGACATCCAGGATCAACTATCAATGCCTCTCCATGAGCAATAAATCTAGAGTCCCCCTGGTCATCTGAAATACTTTCAGGCGCAAATAGGATCAAGTTTGTTGTGTGAAAAGGACTTTTGGTTCTACTTTTCATGGGTACAAGGATAACACCAGGAGGGTACTCCTGAAAATAAGAAGTCACCACCTTAGCTCTGCAGAAATGCATGGAGATGATACATGCAAAAAGAATTGAAATACTCAAAGTATAGGGTCAGAAGACTGCATGAATATAGTTCAAATACCAGTGAAAAACATAAATCAGATAGCACAGTTAAAAGTTAGTAGCATCATACTCTGGCTTAGAATCCTCAAGAATAATTGCTCAGTGAAAAGAGCTAGCTATGAGAACAAAGCAAATTCTGAAGCTTCTACAAAAGGTATAGAACTATAGCAACCACATCGCATATCACATAGCTTACATTTAAAATAAAAGACTTAAGCAACTTCAAACCATTTTTTCCCTATGTTTGGCACTGTTCAGATCAAGACTAAAATATTTTATATTACGCAAAATTAAAAGGGGTCTTTTAGAGACTAGAAACTTAATTGTGTCAAGCCATAGAATAAAAAGTATAGAAAGTAAATGTGGGTCCTTACTAGTTTAGTTGATAAATTATTATTTTATTTTATTTTTTTGTACAAGAGGGCCTTTGAGGGGTTCCCATTGACAAGCAAGGACTAAGGACAAAAGTATCAAAAAATTAAAAAGGTGAAGAAATAAATTAAGAATATCTCAAGAAACTATAGAGAATCAATTTAGTGACTCTTGAAAGATATCTTTTGCCATAACTGCCTTTATCTAAATCCTAGCATTCTTAATGCTTAAATTTGACAATACATCAATGATTTTGTTTAAGATAGTACTTCAGCTTCATCTTGTGGAAAAGATAGCAAACCTGGTACTGCAGCTTTGGCAGGACTTTCAACTCTCTAGATTGTAGCAAGTCATTCAAAAGACCAAGAATAACCAAAGGTCCCACACGATCAGTACTTGGTTTCACCTCCACAAGCCAATTTAAACAACTTTGAGAGGACATCCATTTACATCCTTCTGCAAAAAAATTAAGCATTTCCAACATCATACAAATCAGTAAAGAAAAGCAGTAAAAAAAGAATATAGTATTAAAATTAAAACAGTTTCCAGTCTCTTAATTTCTGAACCTAAGGACCCAATAAAGACATTCGCTACATTCAGCATAGATATCTAATGGCCCAAATTTTTTTAAATTGGAGCCATATGATGCCATGCAAAGTTGATTCAGTCCTAAAGTTTATCATATGCGCTATTTAACATACTATAAATATAATTCTTGGCCTGATTCTATCCCATTAGGATGGACAAATCGAATCCTAATTAAACTTTCCAGCAAGCAAGTCAACATAAACACCAAAAACCAAGACATGTCATATCACTTACTTGACTTAGTTGTACAAAAAAATTAAAGTCAATTAAATTAAAGAAAACTTCAACCATTTTATCTATTTTAGGGGTTAACATGTAGGAATGAGATGAGTTTTGTCATTGTTGATCGCTTCCCACATGGCCACAGACCAATTATTAGCACAAAATTTTACGAAGTTCAAATGTTTTGTAACCTATAAACTGAAATCTTAAACAAGTAAAACCAAACCTTGCAAATATCGATTTCCATCTACCAATGTGCCCATAATGTATACCGTATGAACCGGCAATCCTGGTCCAAACTCAGCTTCCTCCACACACTTCCATAATCTCCATTCTCCCCCATCTCTCACCCCAAACCCCATTTTCCCAAGCACCTATCCCGAAACAAAACAAAAAAATAAAAATTTAATCACAATTTCATTTCTTTTGTATATTTCACACAGAGCCCACAAACTGCTCAATAACAATTACATAGCCATGACCATAATTGGTGATCTTTAAAATGATCAATGTCAACAATAACAAAACCCTAAAAAAAAAAGCCAACTAAAATTGTCTCCAAAAGCGTCCTAATTTAGAAAATTACCTGGATAAGAGCTGATTCAACATCAAATTTACTAAAATTGATCGTCTCTGAACTCGACTCTAAACCTTGAATGGCCACAGTAAGTTCAGAGTTTTTTCCTTCTACAATGTTCAATTTCGTAAACGGCAAGTCCCAGAGATCAGAATCCACGTACGAATCGTACTCTTCATCGTTGAATTTCGGAGGTGGGGTTTGCTTCAAGAGCACAAACTCGGCATCGTTTAACGGGTTTTTGAGAATCAAAGCAAAATTGTATGTGGAAGTAGCCATGAAGAAATGGGATTCAAATCTCAAGGGTTCAAGAACTCTAGGGTTTATTGGATTTTCGGACAAGTGAAGTGCTGTCAGGATCAGTTGTCTGAAGCATTGAGTTCGAAGTGAAGTGGCTCAGTGATAATAACAACGGTAATTGTGGCGGGTTTAATGGCGGTTTTAAAATCCGGTACCGGGAGTAGTTGACAGTTGAGTTAGGTGGTTGCTTACTGGGCCCGTGGGCCGGGTTACCAAAAATAATGTTTGGTCGATTTTATAGGCCCGTGAACTCGATCCATTCAACCTGGGCTTATATTCACAAGGCCCAGTGCAACATTCAGAAGTTTTTCTGACGAATAATACTAAACTTACAAAGATTTTGTACGAAGTCTTTTATATAAAATGACGTGTCAAAATATGATTAGATAAATTAATATAAAAATCAATTTGATAATCATCTAATCATATTTTGACCTGTCACTTTGTATGAAAGACTTTGTATAGAGTTTTTGTAAGTGTAATATTACTCTTTTCTAGCATATTGTTATTATATATAATTCTCAAGTGTGGATTTTTAATAATTTTAATGTGCAAAACAAAATAAAAACATTACATCTATACTTATCATAACGAAAATAAATAAATAAATAAAATACCAATAAGAAAAGTTGTAGGTGTGATGGGCATATCATTAAGATAAAGTCTTGGTAGTTAGAAATGGTTGAAGATTTCAAAGTCAAGCACTCTAAATTTGGATGGAGTCATGGTGGCATTAGTGTTTGTTGCACCAGGAAGACGATAATATTCACAGACACAGCCAATACTATAATGCTACTAATAATTATCAACAAATTTCAACAAGAAAGGCCCTCCACCTCACCATTTTGTAGCATGCAAATCGATGATGAATTGATGATTGTATTCCCAAAGTCCCGACTGACGGAATATATATAAGGGTTAAGGTATGGTATTCGCAATGTTAGAGTCTCACATTGACTAGACACGTTCAAGTCTACTGGTTTATGAGAGGGGGTAATCATTTTACTCAAAAATGTCTTATTGGGTGAAGAGTCAGACCCACTTCAAATTCTATCATGATAGCTGACCTATTGAACCAGTGTTTAACACGGATGAAGAGTTAGAACCAAAAACTATCTCTATCAACAGGTCTGACCCTTGACAGAGTCAAACTCACCTCAAATTCTATCACGCAAAATATAGACTTTGATTATATAATGAAAGTGCGTGGAATGGCAGAAAACACCATATGCACCCACAGCAAGTGAAAAGAGAGATCATGTTTAGCCGAATTTGGGTCTCCCATTTGAGCTGCAAGCAAGAGCCAATTGCTCTAAGTGACAAATAACTGGATTCATTATGCATTATCTAGTCAACCCACATACGTAAGTTGTCCACAATTTCCACCAGTAGAAGACCATGCATGTCCATTGTAATCTCAAAATGTTTGAACCAGTAATGGAAGTGGTTCCCTCCCTCACAGTCATTCCCTCACTTTCCCACAATTTTTCCATATATAACCAAAAATAGTAAAATACCTTTACAATAGGACTATGCTTATACAATATACGTAGATAAAAAGTCATACGCGTTGACGTGATTCCTGCTTCATATCTATCTTACTAAAGATTTTTTCTGGGTAATTTGTTATTATTGACAGAATTAGACTATTCACTGAAAATGTGTATGCAGTGTCGCTCACCAATGGACCTGTTTTTGTCGTCTATAATTGTTATGCCTATAAACAAGGGCCGACATGCTCTTACATCATTTCTAACAATCAGGATTCAACAGATCTCTCTACCCACCAGAATTATGCACCCAAAGACAATAAAAATATTAGCTATCAAAATACAAACCATCTCAAAAATGGGCATGAAGTGAATTTAGTTCGTACACCTCTTCAAGCCTTATTTAATTTAAAGGATATATATACTTGGGAGTTTTCAACAAATGGGAAGGCATGAAGAAGCCATACGACATCGGACTATTTGCAAAAATCACTAATTACCTTGAGCAAAACAGGTATAAATAGGTAACTCCCCCTAAAAAAAATAGAGGTTAAAAACACAAATTTTACAAAAGCAAATAATAAAGACATACTATTAGAAAGAGACTGACTTAACATTCTTTTATAATACAAACACTTGTAATCGTAGATCGCAGATCACGACCTTTGTAAACAATAATTAATAAGGAAGAAATGTTGAGTTAATTAACACCATGATTTCCTTGTGAAGTTTGTTCCTCGGTTCTTTATGACTACTATACCTAACTGGAAGCAGGGTTTTCTGGGTAAAGAATTGAATACAATACAAGCATGCAATTAATTGGCTTTTCATATGACAGAAGAGATGCTTAAAATTAAAGTTACCTTCTGTCGCCACTAACCCTATACAGTATTTGACCTAAAAACAGACGTGGATGCCATTGATTATATCATGGATTTTTGTTAGTGGACTTTATTGCCCTAATATGTATCCATTCCAAACCATTCTCAAACGGGGGAACAACTTACACATACCCAAAATTTGTTGTATAAACAAAGTGGTACCCAAAAGGTTTGGAAATGATAAACACCCACTTTCTATCATATTCTGTTATGAATTTCTATTTGCTAAAAGACAAAAATGGTGAAAAAACTAGAATACCCACCGATCTCTATTCCCAACGCATGCTAGCAAGGGGCGTGCCACTGTTTATCACCGAACTTCGCAAAAAATGCTAAATCCGATCAAAAAATCGATCGATGACATTAGAGGGTTGTACAAATGGGCTTGGGGTGAGAATGGATTAGGAGAAAAAGATTTAAATTTAAAAATTTTATGACTGTATATGAAATTACTATACTGTCTTTTAGCGGACAGAAATCTCGAACAGAATATGATAGAAAGTATTTGTTTGTCATTTCCAAATATTTTGGGTATCAATCTGTCTTTATGCCAAACTTTGGGATAAGGTGGAAGTCGTTCAGCCTTATCAAACCAGCAATTGCATGCTAAAAATTTGGTTAACATTAATTAATCAATCCCTTTTTTCCATTGAAAATTGTATGTTTATCAAGTGTTGGATTATGCGATTTATTTTAGTGATATCGTAATATGTCAGAATAATTATATTGTCGGAAAACAACAATTTTCTTGTGATAATAATTACATAATTATGTATTGAGACTTTTAAACTTATCCCAAACACAAAATCACGGTTCGTGGAGCTTGATTCGAAACTAATGGGGATTAATGTGGTCTAATATAATTATTATATAAGATAATGTTTGATAAAGACTAATGGCAATTAGTAAAAAGCAAAGAAAATGACACATCACCTGATCTTATTGACAAAGTTAGTGGCAATTAACTTTTAATCCATGGTGGATTGTCCATTAGATTTTTTCAAGATTTTATTTAATTAAAGAATGTGTGCCAAACATATGGATAACACACTCACCCTATTTAATTTAATCTTAAGTGCACGCTCACCCACTTAAAAGTAGACTCTTTTGCTTGTGGATTACTTTCTTAATTAATTGTGGATTAATATATATCTTAAGAATTGTGTTTAATTTTCTTCTCTTTTTTTAATAATTTATAAGTTACAAAAAAATTGGACAACTTTACCCTCTTGGGTCCATTACGTTATCATATTTCTAGGCTAGTGATTATTTGAGAGGAAAAAAAAGAGAGAACGATATTTTCCCATCCAAGGTTTGGCGAAACGACACTTTCTCACCTGTTATCAGTTAACTTTAACTGAAGAAAGACAAAATGATGAATTTAAAAGAAAATCAAAAGGGTAATTATGTCATTTTATACCTTATATATAAATGTCGGGTTGAAAAATGTTGTTCTTCCCAAAAAAAATATATATATATATTAATTAAGAGTCAAATTTAATTTACAATTTGAATGACAATAACCTAAATGCATGTACCAAAATGGCAAAATCCCATTGAAAAATATATATTCTAATTAAGTAATATAGTAATTTATTCCTTTTGAATATAATCTTCCAAATTATATAATGATATTATCGAGTTCATACTAGAAACGTCATAGAATATTCTTGATGGGTCAAAAGATCATCTTACAGCATGAGTGACTTATGCAATTTTGTTTTTTAATAAGAAAAATATAAACATAATAATAATAATCAATTAACGTAACTAATGATTGATTATTTCTCATGATAGAAAAATTAATCATTTATAATTATTTTAAAATTATTTAGGTTGACTCACTTTGTCTACATTTAGAATCTATATTCTCTTCTTATAAATTTATTATGACTTAGTTGACTTAATGTAATTATCAATTAATTAGATGATTAATTAAATCAAATTAATTAATTAATAGAATATAAGCAGAATGGAAAACGTTGTAAACCTAATTAACTCAGGTTAATTGGGGAAGAAGCTTAATAGGGCATGTCTGTAATGTGCAACGAACCAAGTTCATAATTATAATTAATCTTTATTAAAAATAGATTAATTATATTAGTTATTGATTATTTAATTGTCCATTAATATTTAAAAATATTAAATTCAATTTAATTGGGCGGCGGCTTATAGTCAATGTTGCAATATGAATTTGAATCCAAATTATCCAACTAACACTTATGATAATTAGATTATTGAATTTGAACAATTCAGACGGCCCTACACGCCACCGTTTTGTCTCTTAATAACAACCTTTGTATCATTATGTCATTATGGTGGTATTAAAACACACCGTTTCATGATGCATCCTAATAAAAGCGAAAGCGGATTCTCGAATCGAACAGCCATGACAGTGTCAATATCAAAAGAAATCAAGGGGGCGTTTGGTCCCATAACTAGTAATCACATCTCCAAAGGTCAAGGGAGAAATTTAACTTGTGACGCCACGAGCATGTCACGTGCCACCTAACGATTTGCACACCTTGGATGTTCCTCCCTTGTGCTCCCCTTCATGCCCTTCTATTTTCCTTTTTCTATTTTTCTTTGCAGTTATTTTTATTTCATGCTTAAGAAAAACTGAAAAAAAAAAAAATCTCAAATCAATGCCCTCATATAATACAACAAAATTTACCATATTACCAACATGCATGTAAAATATATGTCACATCGATCGTTGAAGATTAATTGTTGATATTTTCTTGAAGATGAATAGAAATACACATATGAAGATAAATGGTTAATAATTTCTCTTTTATTCCTACATAATCATATCCATATATTGAGTTTACATATTTTCCTTTAACTTTTTTGGATCATCTTGTATTATATTAACTCGTATGCAAAAATTGGTATATAAAATTTATAAATGTGGAGACATTATCATCTTTTATTTTACATGATAATGACAAGAAATAAATTATGATTTGGCATTGGACTTCTAATTAAAAATAATTACCAAAGTTTACTCAAATCACATTAAGCCAAGGGGAACTACTAGGTTGTCCAAACTGATGTCATATAAATCTCTATTATTATTTCTTTTGATCATCACCAAGTCACTTCATGTATTTTGTCTAATTTTGACCATGGAAAAATGACGAAATTGGCCTCACATTTGTCGCTCTTGTAATAGTTTTGTTCAGCTTTGCTTTGTCTTAGCACACCTCACCACCCTGAATCTAATCCATCCACAACAGGTGGTTGCCTACGTGGCCTTCTCGACACGTGTGCGGGAGGCTTCATGGCCAGATGCTTCAGAATTATTCGTGGGGGGGCCTCTCTCTCACGTGCCAACCACATGTGTCCTTGGAATCTCCTCACTGTTGTACGGGGGCTACCGGCTCTGTTAACGTTTCACATTTCTTACGTGGCAACTCCCAGGCAGTTCTTTATCGCCACGCGTGAAAGAATTAAGAATATCATAATAAAAAGAGTATGTAATGTATTCAAGATAATAATTCGCTTTATTATTATTAAATATCAATTAATAATTAATTAAACTTAATTATAATTACATTCAAAATAATTGAAAAATCACGGTTGGAGAACAGGGTGTGATGACTGCCACGTGGACCAGTATAAAATGGCATTTATTTATTTATCTGCCCGTGTTGAACCTCCTCTCTAGTTTGTACTTTTGTCTGCTCTCTCTCTTTATCTATCTCCGTTCTCCTTTACTAGCGAGACAAATAGGAAGAAAAAACTAAATTAAACAAGAAACACAAAAACGAAAAAAAAAAGTAAAATTAAAAAAAAAGGAAAAAATTTATAGTCAAGATAATGAAAATCAAAGCTTCAGAGGAATAGGTGAACCTAAAGCTGTGAATCACAATCAACAGATCTTCAACTGACTCCCTCAAATGGCGGCTCCATTTACGGACGGAGGTGGCGGAGGAGGGGGCGTGGCGGTAATGGCAGGACCGGTGAATCCAATCGACGCTTCTACACAATCCAAAACTTGTTTGAAGAACTCGGCCTTGAAATCGCCGATTCTTATCTTTTTGTTCTTCCACAAGGCGATTAAGTTAGAGCTCGATGGGCTCCACCGTGCCGCCATGGCCTTCGCCACCAATTTAGACACCGCTGGTGATATTAGTAGCTTGTTGGAGCGCTATCACTTCCTTCGCGCGATTTACAAGCACCACTGCAATGCGGAGGACGAGGTAATTCGTCGTCGTTTTTGGTTTATCTTCGAATAGCTTCCGAATTTTTCATTTCTAGTTGTGAAATTCATTTTTTTATTCTTGTGTTTTATGTTGCTAAGTTGAAGTGATTATTTTATTAATTGATTATGCTTGTTAATTTTTTTTAAGCTGAGTAAAAATCTGTAGGTCGAACTTGAAGTTGCTGAATAAGTAGGAGGATAATGGAGTATACAAAGCTAGAATTAGAAACTATGTTATTGTTTGGATAAGTGCTGATAATCGATTGAACTTACAAACACTGAGGTGGTAATACATTGTTCTTTTGAAGGACATGGTTTGGTGGAGATGTTCATATATCATTATGCTGCTTTGTCCTGGGGTTGCATTTATGTGTTGTTGTGATTGATGGTGTATATTTTTCAAAACCTTAACTTAGCACGTGTGGTGGGCAGTTTGGAAGGACATGAGCTACCGGGTAGGGATAATTTATATTTGTTGGATCTTGCACTGCATATCATTTTGAACGTCATTAACAGGCCATAAAAATAGATTTAAAAAATAAAAAATTATGGTTTGTTGGATGGTACTGTTTATTATTTATTAGAATCAGCAAACCTGGTATACAATCTGGCATCTATATAAATTGTCTCGCTAGGATATGTTCTTTTGGAATTGACTTAAGTATATTTTCCTTTATAGTTTGTGTTAATCTATGTTACACTTGGGTTACTGATAAAGAAAGTCAACCAAGAAAAAAGTAGGAAAAATATTGGACGTTACAAAACTTGTGACGATGAACAGGATTTTGAATATACAATTCTGACTGAAATTCAAATATGTTTGGTATTGAGATTAATCACTCATATGAAGAACAAGAAGAAGAAAGGGCATATAGTGGAACCACTGATCCCTAGGGATTGTTTGCAATTCCATGATTCTGTATTAATTTATAATTATAGTTCAAGTCAACCAAAGAGAAAAATAGAAAAAGAAAAGATAAACACGTTTTTCCTTGAGAAAGTACATAATCCAAGTAATACTGTGAAATTCCAAAAAACTAAGATTTTTAATAACCCTGGAAAATATGAGCTCTTTTTGTTTTTCCTGATGTTCTAACCCATACATGTACAGATTTACTGCAGACAGCTTTTCATTGCTTTTTAGAGTCTTCTTGCATTGTAAGGTTTTTTCTTTTGGGAAAACATTAATCCGATGGCCTTGGTGATGGTAAAATGCAGATGGATTAGATAAAATTCTTTTTGTTGTTTTATTGCAACTCCTGTTTATTTCAGCATTCAATTAAATAAAATACCTTCTCAAGTTTCCACCTTTATCTGGCAGTAAGGCATTATACATGGTGCTTTTTAATTCAATGAAACAATTGGTGGAATTACTCTTTGTTTTGCGTTTTGACCTTTCATTCCCTCTGCTCAAATAAAGTTCCTTAAAAGTGTGTGCTGCTTCACTATTATACCTTCTACATTAGACTAATAAATCATGTGACTGAATTTTTCAAAAATTTGTATTTTCGTTTTTGATTGCTATTCGTACCTAATTGAATGGCTAAATTTCAGAATTGGAAGTTAAATGTGTTTGAATAATTTCCTAAAGAAGGATGTATTGTTGTCATGCTCTTTCTGCGTGGTAGTTTTTACCATGCTCAGATATTATGTGCTATATTAGGTGCTTCTAGTGTGGTTCATAAAAGGATAACAGAACAAAATGATCACACTACATAACATTAAAGGTTTGGGTATCAGCAAAATGGAGATGAAATATGAAAAGAAAAATGTATATTTTTTATTTACATCCTTAAATTTGACATTAGAAGTTGTTTTATTCCCCTTATTCTGTCCTTACAATTAATAAAACTCGTCACCATATGCTACTTTAAAATTGTAGGTTATCTTTCCAGCTCTTGATATACGTGTGAAGAATGTGGCACGGACTTACTCCCTTGAGCATGAGGGGGAGAGTTTTCTTTTTGATCAATTATTTCAGTTGCTGAATTCTAGTATGAGAAATGAGGAAAGTTACCGGAGGGAGTTAGCCTCTTGTACAGGAGCCCTTCAGACATCCATTAGCCAGCACATGTCCAAGGAAGAGGAACAGGTATCTATTTATTTTTTATTCAGTAATAACTTGGCGTCTCTCTCCGTCTCTCTTTTGCAGAACATTCTGACTATTAACCTAAATGCAGATGTAGGAATTTATATGCATAACATTCTTCTTTTTGGTTTTGTACTAAACCTCTTGAAGTGCTTTAATTGTATATATTTCAATCTCAGCTCTTATAATTGAATTTTGCAGGTCTTTCCGTTGCTTATTGAGAAATTTTCATTCGAAGAGCAGGCATCATTGGTTTGGCAGTTTCTGTGCAGTATTCCTGTCAATATGATGGCTGAGTTTCTTCCATGGCTCTCCTCCTCTATATCATCTGATGAACATCAGGATATGGACAAGTGCTTGTGCAAGATAATTCCTAAGGAGAAACTTCTTCAGCAAGTTATATTTGCCTGGATGAAAGGAGGAAAAGCATCTCATAATAGTTGTGAAGATAATTTGAAGGCTACATGTCAAAACACTGGGTCTGGTGCCTTGGTCTGTGAAACTGACATGGGACCTTGTGCTTGGGAATCTACCAAAACTGGTAAAAGGAGATATGTGGAGATGAGTTGTGATGCTACCAATTCTTCTTTGTCCTGTCCTATAGATGAAATCTTGCTTTGGCATAATGCTATAAAAAGTGAGTTAAATGATATAGCTAAGGCCGCTAGGAAGATTCAACTTTCTGGAGATTTTTCTGACCTGTCTGCATTCAACAAGAGGCTGCAGTTTATTGCAGAAGTCTGTATATTTCATAGGTTTGTTTTTGTTTCGTTTACGATTCTGATCTTGTGATCGTCACATTGTCAATTGCATTTAGTTTAACACTTCAGAAGTGGCATATCAAATTATTTTTCTCACAAACCATGACTACCGACTGTGGAATGACTCTCTCTATCTCAAGCTAGGGATTGAGATTAGTCCTCTGAAGTATGGGAGGCATGGAGTAAATGTCACTTTAGTTTCTTAACTGCTTTGAACTCTCTATCTCAAGCTAGGGATTGAGATTAGTCCTCAATTAACTCTCTGAAGTATGGGAGGCATGGAGTAAAATGTCACTTTAGTTTCTTAACCGTTTTGAACTTCTTTGGTTCTTTGTTCTCTCTCTTACTTCTCCCCTTCTATAATGGCTTTAAATAAACTTATTATTTAAAAAGAAACAGATAAAGAAGAATATTTTTTATTATGGGAGAGCATATGATAATTACGTATTTGTTGTTGATACCTTTCAACTGCTTAGATTTTATGAAATAAACTTCTCTTGTTCTCTGACTGCAGTATTGCTGAGGATAAAGTCATATTCCCTGCTGTAGATGCAGAACTCTCATTTGCTCAGGAGCATGCAGAAGAAGAAATTCAATTTGACAAGCTGAGGTGCCTGATAGAAAGTATTCAAAGTACTGGAGCCAACTCATCTTCTGCTGAATTCTATACAAAATTGTGCTCACAGGCTGATCTAATAATGGCCAGCATACAGAAGCACTTCCACAATGAGGAAGTTCAGGTGAGCATTTTGTTGTTGCTTTATGACAAGTAGCCCACAATGAGGGGATTTTGATTACTATTTTCTTTATTCCTCATGTTAGTAATGCTTGGATGCTTCCTTAATGTTGTCTTGCTTTTCATCACTTGTATAACTTAAAAACTTCAATCAAGCATATTTGTTTTCTGTCAAATCGATCTAATATCATCACTGAATTTGCAGGTTCTTCCACTTGCTCGGAAACATTTTAGCTCCAAAAGACAGAGAGAACTTCTATATCAGAGCTTATGTGTGATGCCATTGAAATTGATTGAATGTGTCTTACCATGGTTGGTAGGATCACTGAGTGAAGAAGCAGCTAGATCTTTTCTTCAAAATATGTATATGGCAGGTTCAGTGCTGATTGTTACTCTTAATTTTTTATTAGTATTTATTATAATTTTTTTTTGTGCTGTGTGCTACTTGTTTCATCTTGTCAGTTGCTAACCACCATAGTCATCTGTTGCAGCTCCAGCATCAGATTTGGCCTTAGTTACACTTTTTTCTGGTTGGGCATGCAAAGGTCATTCTAGGAATGTGTGCTTATCTTCAAATGCAATTGGTTGTTGTCCTGCAAGAATGGCAGGAAGCAAAGAAGATATCAAACAAACATCCTGCTCGTGCTCCCTTAATTTTTCTGCTGATGAAAAGCTTGCATCGGTTCAAGAAGATGAAACAGATGATGATAGAAGGCCAGTCAAACGTGGAAATTTGATGCCATTGGGGGATTGTGATGCCTGCTCTCCTACACGATCTGTAAATAATCATAAATCATCTTGTAGTAATCAGTCTTGCTGTGTCCCTGGCTTAGGAGTGAATGGCAGTAATCTTGGCACTTCTCTAGCTGCTGCCAAATCTCTTCGTTCCTTGTCTATTGGTCCTTCTGCGCCTTCTCTTAACTCCAGTCTTTTTAACTGGGAAACAGATTTAAGCTCAGCAGACATTGGATGCACATCACGACCTATTGATAATATATTTAAATTTCATAAGGCCATTCGGAAAGACTTGGAATATTTGGATGTCGAATCTGGAAAACTTAATGATTGCAATGAGAGTTTCCTTAGACAGTTTACTGGTAGATTTCGTCTGTTGTGGGGTTTGTATAGAGCTCATAGTAATGCAGAGGATGACATAGTATTTCCAGAATTAGAATCTAAAGAGACTCTTCATAATGTCAGTCATTCTTACACTCTAGATCACAAGCAGGAAGAGAAATTATTTGGAGATATTTCATCTGCGCTTTCTGACCTTGCACAACTGCATGAATGTTTGAATATCAATCTCTCTGATGATACTACCAGAAGTGAAGCTGTGAGAAAGTACAATGAGAAAGCCACTGAGCTTCAGGGCATGTGCAAATCTATAAGAGTGTCACTAGATCAACATGTTTTCCGAGAAGAACTTGAGCTGTGGCCCTTATTTGACAGACATTTTTCTGTGGAGGAACAGGATAAAATTGTTGGTCGTATAATAGGTACTACTGGTGCAGAAGTACTTCAGTCAATGCTCCCATGGGTGACTTCTGCTCTTACTCAGGAGGAGCAGAATATAATGATGGACACATGGAAGCAGGCTACCAGAAACACAATGTTCAGTGAGTGGCTTAATGAGTGGTGGGAAGGATCTGCAGCAGCTTCACCCGCGGCAACATCAGAGGGTTGTACGCCACTTGGTTTGTGAATTGCTCTCTAAGTTGTTGTCAATTTTTTTTTTCTTTGGCTGCTTACTTTTATTGCTTATAATGTCTTAATTTGATGTAAATTTGGAACATGTTCTGTATTGTTGCATCTTGAGATTTGCAACATAATAGAATTATGAACATTGCACATGTGATGATCTCTTGCTAATATATCTTGAATTTGCTCTCTGTAGACTCTGATGTCCATGAAAGCCTGGATCACAGTGATCATACTTTTAAACCTGGGTGGAATGATATTTTCCGAATGAATCAAAATGAGCTGGAAGCAGAGATAAGAAAAGTTTCTCGAGATCCAACTCTTGACCCTAGAAGAAAAGCTTATCTTATTCAAAATCTTATGACCAGGTCTGTTTCTGCTGTTATCATCCTGTGGTCTCTGCGTGTGCATATATGCATAGTTATGCTTCTATTTACTCTTGTCTATTCATGAAACTATGTCAGTCGCTGGATTGCTTCTCAACAGAAGTCACTCCAAGCAAGAGATAATGAAAGTTCAAATGGTGAAGAGATCTTTGGCTGTTCTCCATCATTTCGGGATCCAGAGAAACAAATTTTTGGGTGTGAGCATTACAAAAGGAATTGCAAACTTCGTGCTGCCTGCTGTGGCAAGTTGTTTACATGCAGGTTTTGCCATGACAAAGTCAGCGACCATTCAATGGATAGGTAATTTTGTGCATTCTTAATTCTGGGTGACTTTTGCATGCGTGACGATGTATTCTATTTAACTGCAGGAAGGCTACTACTGAAATGATGTGCATGCGTTGCATGAAAATTCAACCTGTTGGGCCATTTTGCACAACACCCTCCTGTGGTGGTTTCTCTATGGCAAAGTATTATTGTCCCATCTGCAAATTTTTCGATGATGAAAGGTAGAAGTGCTTAGAACCCTTTTTTTTTTTTTTTTGTTTTTTTTGTGAACCCTATGATGCTTGATGGTTTACCAAACTTCAGAGTTAACAGAATATAGCATACCAAGATATGGTTGAATAAATTAGAAATCTGTTGGTTGCCTACTGTGGTATCAAGTTTAAGAGATGATACATAATCTCATTATTTATATATACAATCTGAGACCTAATCTTTATAGTATATAAATCCAGTTCCCTTTTATTCGTGGTGGTCTTAGAATGTATGTTGAAGCTGCTATGAAGTTCATTCTCCACTGGTCCTTTTGCTAATCACTTTAAGTTTGTTTCAGGGTTGTTTATCATTGCCCTTTCTGCAATCTATGCCGTGTTGGGAGGGGCCTTGGTGTTGATTTTTTTCATTGCATGACATGCAATTGCTGCCTGGCGATGAAGTTAGTGGATCACAAGTGCCGAGAGAAAGGTCTGGAAACAAATTGCCCCATTTGCTGTGATTTTTTGTTTACATCAAGTGCGACTGTCAGAGCACTTCCTTGTGGCCACTTCATGCATTCTGCATGCTTTCAGGTCTATTGATTTCTATGTTCTGGTTTCTTTCTGGATATTTGTTGCTTTATATATGGAGAAAAATATTAAAAAATTCATACTAAATTCTGCTCACACTTCATATTTCAGGCATACACATGCAGTCACTACATCTGTCCGATTTGTAGCAAATCCTTGGGAGATATGGCGGTATGAAAATTCTTCTTTTAAATTGAATTATCGTTTCAGCAAATTATCCTTTGGTTATTAAAAGCCTATGCTCCCTCTTCACAGGTTTACTTTGGCATGCTTGACGCACTTTTGGCTTCTGAGGAGCTTCCAGAAGAATACAGGGATCGCTGTCAGGTACCCATTCTGCATTTTTTCAAACTCCTCACCTCTACTATCGTTTAATTTATTTTTCCAGAATTTGACATTGGTTGATGGTATAATCCAGGATATCTTGTGTAATGACTGCGATAAGAAGGGGAATGCACGCTTCCACTGGCTGTATCACAAGTGTGGGTTCTGTGGATCGTATAATACCAGGGTAATCAAGGTCGATACGATGACAAATACCAACTGCTCAACCTCAAATCAATGAGTTTCCTTTGGTTGATATAGGTGTGTAAATACCACAGAGCCACTGCCAATTTACATGGCTTTGTAAATCACATACCAGCACATTAGGCAATTCGATTTTCCAATATATATATTTTTTAAATTTTTAAATCAGTACCATAGCTTAAAACTAGTCATCTAGCCCGCCTAGTTGTGGCTGTTGCCGGTACATATTTTACTTCCCAAATAGTTATTCTTCATATCATGGTAGTGCTTTACAAAATAATAATTCCATGGAAGAAATATATAGTGAAATCGAAATTTTGTTCACTTTTCTCTGTCATGTCATGTTTATTTTAGGTTTTGTTCTTGGAAATGTCCTTTTACCTACCTTGAGGTTTGGGTATATCTCATTGGTGATTACTAAATTGAAATTGTGCGTGATGTATGTATTAATTTGTAAATGTGATAACCACTTTCTAGATTTTCTCTTATCTATCTACTAACAGATCCGTCCGAAAATATTTTCATACTCCATGTTTCAGCATGAGGCTTCCCCATTCGTTTACAGAAAGCAATATTATTTGTATTAGCCAAACTGAACCAAATTTTCTGAATCTCCAAATGAAATTAACAAAGGTGTCTCTAGAGTCTAGACCACGTCAACGCCTGGTTTTTTAGATGAGTGGTTCAAAGCACTTTACACAAATGACAAAACAGTTTGATGGCTGCTTTATATTGACTATTTCCTAAATAGTAATAACTCTGAATGATGATTGATGAATGTTGTCCATACAAACCTGAAATGTAGTCTGCAATGGTGAGAAGCACTATGCTCCTACTCTTCATCATTGTCGTCTCTACTTTTCCTCCCCATCTTTATCCTTTCGACAAGCGACACCTCGTACGACGATTGCTCCCCTTTCAAGTGCGGTAACATCAATTTCTCCTTCCCCTTCTACTCCCATCTCAACCCCATCTGTGGTCTTCCTGGCTTCGAGATCAGCTGTGAAAACTCTTCTTCGGATCCCAAGCTTTTCCTCTCCGGCCGACTCTACCATGTCAAAAACTTGGAAATGACACTATCCAATCCCATTTCTGATTCCAGCCTTATGAACACTTTGATCACAGTCGTTGACCCCCAACTCATCAAAGATCTCACTGCTGGCTCATGTGAATCTTTCTACAATCTCTCTATAGCTAATACTTCAACAGGTTCTCTTAATCTTCCTCCAGGGAGTGCTAACTTGACGCTTTTTAAGTGTCCGAAGAAGCTATCTCTTTCTAAAGAGTTCACTGATAAGGTTGTCAATAACGTTAGTTGTAACGATGGTGATCAGCTTTATGTATGGAGAAATAGAACCCAATTCGATCCACCTTTATTCGATTCTTTAGTGTTGGCGCCAAGTGGGTGTCTTGCGGTATTCCTGCCTGTTTCCGGCTTCGGCTATCTCCTTCTGAACGCCAGCGATGCTGATCAGAGGACCAAGCTGATTCAGGTGTTGGATGCTGGGTTTTTATTGGGATGGAAATGGAGTAATATAGAGGCTCAGGAAGCCTGGGAGGAATGTCATAAACGTCGCGGACGGTGTGGCTATGACGGGAACTTGAAGAAAGTCGTCTGCTTTTGCAAGGGCGGCTGTGAAAAGTAAGTTTCTTCTTCGAACCCTGCAGCCTGTTTCATTTGGTGGCTTTTGCATAATTGTTCTTTCATCTTTTGACCTTGCAGGAGCAAACGGAAAAAGCAACTGCTCATCACAGGTAATTAAGAGCTGATTAATGATTAAACAAATTTGATTGAATCTTACTTTCAAACTTGACTTTTGATTAATTTAAGCTTCTCTGAAGGTGGGGCAATAATTGGAAGCTGTTCAATTCTGCTCATTGTAGTACTATTGGCTTTTAGAAAAAGAATTCCATCATTGTTCAGGAAATTCAATTCTGGAAAGAACCAACAAAAACCTGGAGATGGACTAAATGTCAAGCAATTCATTAAAACCTATCAATCATCTTTGCTGGCAAATCACTCGTACAACGATGTAAAGAAGATGACTAATGGCTTCAAAGAGAAACTAGGAGCAGGAGGCTATGGTAATGTCTACAAGGGAAAGTTCCCAGATGGTCGTTTCGTTGCTGTCAAAATGATTGACAAATCTAATGACACTGGCCGCAACTTCATTAATGAAGTTGCCACCATCGGTAGAATCCACCATGTTAATATCATCAATTTACTAGGTTTCTGCTGTGACGGTTCCACGAGAGCTCTTATTTATGAGTACATGCCCAATGGATCGTTGGGAGACTTGTTATCTCGAGAAGAAGCTAATCTTTCAGTAGGGTTGGTAAAGCTCTTTGAAATTGCATTGGCAGTTGCTTATACAATTGAGTATCTGCACAACGGTTGCGAATCTCGAATCCTGCATCTCGACATAAAGCCGCAAAATGTTCTACTAGACCAGGATTTTAATCCCAAGATTTCTGATTTTGGATTGGCAAAAGTTCATTCGCGAAACAGAAGTGTTGTCACGATGACAGGTGCGCAAGGAACCATTGGGTACATTGCTCCTGAAATTTTCCTAAGAAGTCTTGGAAATACATCTCATAAATCCGATGTTTACAGTTATGGAATGTTACTATTAGAGATGGTTGGTGGAAGAAAACATCTCGAGCCGACAACAAATACTTCCAGTTCTGAATCATACTTTCCTGACAGGATTTATAACAATCTCCTTGAGGATTATAATAACCCGAAGAATGATTCAGAAATTTCCCTGGTAGAAGAAGAAACTGGCATAGCAAAAAAGATGACTATGGTGGGATTGTGGTGCATTCAGATAAATCCTAGAGATCGTCCTTCAATGACAAAAGTATTGGAAATGTTTTCAGGAAATACGGAAACAATTCCAATGCCTCCAAAACCTTTCTTTTTATCTCCTTCTATAAAGAGTGATCAGATTGAAATGACCACTTCCACTGATGGTGATACCAGTGAGTTACCTCTCACATATTATAGTCATGAAGTTTACAATTCAGAAATTTGAAAATATTTTATTTGGTAGATTATTTGAAAAATGATATTTTAAAAAACTATTTTAAGTTGAGTTGAGTTGAATTACATCGAATAGGATAAGATTATAAGAATGTGTTTAGTACAATATTTCTAATAGTTTGAGTTGTTTGAAAATTACATCGGATAAGATTATGAGAATGTGTTTAGTATAATATCTGAAAATTATATCAGAGTAGGATCCACCGTGGATTTTGGCCGAAAACGGCTAGATCTCTGGTTGTTGTCAACGGCCAGATCTGACCATAGATCTAGCCATTTCCAAGCATATCCACAGTGGATCTGGCTAAAAATAGCGAGATCAGTACATGATCAGCGAGATCTGATCGGTCGTGCATTGTTGCGGTTGGCAATGGTTTCTAGCGCGGTGGTGATCTTGGGTGGGTTAATTTTCATATTAGAAGGAGTGAAAGGTAATTGTTTTTAGTTGAATAGGGTTGGAAAAATGTTTTAAGTTGAATAGAATATGATAATAAAAAACAAGTCTCCCGTCTTTTCATTTTCAATAGAAAAAAATTTATTTGATTTGGATTAATTTTCAGAATAATGATCCCAATAAATAAAAAAATACATATTTTGTTTTTTAATCTAAATAGGATAACAAAAAAATAATTCAAAATAGTGAAACAAACATGAGCTTAAGTATGGTCTACTTTCATATAAATTATATTTGAATCAGATTATGCACACCTTAATTAACAAAGAGTGATCAAATTAAAATAACCACTTCCATTGATGGTGATACCAGAGTTACCTCTCACATATTATAGTCATGAAGTTCACAATTTAGAAATATGAAAATACTAGGGTCTATTTAGTAGATTATTTGAAAAATGATATTCTAAAAAACTATTTTAAGTTAAGTTGAGTTGAATTAAATCGAATATGATAGGATTCTGAGAATGTGTTTAGTATAATATTTGAAAATTATATCAGAGTTGGATAAAATGCTGAAAAATTGTTTGGTATATTTTTGGAAAACAATTTTCAAGAAAATATTTAGATTACTTTCTAACCCCCTACATTTGTTAATTTAGCTAAACATACCTCATAATAAGAGTTTAAAAATTAACAAATGCTCCCACCCAACTTAAGTGACCGCCACTACACGACTAGTTGGATCTAGCAGGTTGTGCACTAATCTGGCTTTTTCCGATTAGATCCACTATGGATTTGGTCGGAAATAGCCAGATCTACGGCTAGATCTCTAGTTGTCGTCAATGGCCAAATCTCTAGCCATAGATTTAATCGTTTTGGAGCATATCCATGGTGGATATGGACCAAAAATGGCCAAATCGGTGACGATCGGCCAAGTCCTGGCTGACCGTGTGTCGTACCGGTGCTGGCGATCGCCGTCGACGATGGCAATGACGGTCAACAGTGGTTGCTGGCAGGTGTTGGTGGTCTTGGGTGGGTTAATTTTCAGATTAGAAGGAGTGAAAGGTAATTATTTTTAGTTGAATAGCTTTGGAAAAAATGCTTTAAGTTGAATAGAAAAGGATGATAGAAAACAAGTTCCCCTTCTTTTTCATTTTTTATAGAAAAAATCTTATTTAATTTAGATTAATTTTTAGAATAATAATCTCAATAAGTAAAAAAACACATATTTTATTTTTTAATTCAAATAAAATAACAGAAAAATGATTCAAAAGAGAGAAAAAAACATGGGTTTAAGTATTGTCCACTTTCATATTAATTATATTGGAATCCGATTGAGTATCCGGGTTAGTTTATGCATACCTTAACTAATCTCCAGAGTATATTAAACACGAGTCTTACCATCCGACTATAAGGCTAATGGTTTATATATTTTATTTGAACAAATCGTAATTCTAGTATTACATGTTGTCATGTTTGTTGGTGAAGAATGAAGACATATAATATTACCAACAAAAACAAAACAAAGGCTACCTCTATGAATCTAATTATACAAATTTAAAGTAGGCCGAACAACATGCACCACCCATAGTTTGTCATAAAGATAATTTGGTACCGGAAGGTTTGAAAATGACAATTACTCATTTTCTGTCCAAATCTGTTGGTAAAATCCGCTTAACTAAGGACAATATAATAATTTTATATCCAACAAAAAAATAAACTTTAATATTCATCATTAATTTTAAATTAATCCATAAACCTCTAATTTTTTTTTTTATCCTATTTCTTTATTTCCTTTTTCTCCTCTCCCCCACTTTCTTTCCTTTCTTCTCCGTCTTTTCCTCCTCCCCTTCTCTTTTTTCCTTTTCTTCTCCCTCTTTTCCCAAATTCATCCAGATTCGCCAGAAAAAATCACCTCCCATAAATACAAAAACAAGTGAAAGTGTGGTTATGTTAACCAGATGAACTGGTTTCTTGATTCTACTTAGCACATCTTGTAGCGCGTATGATGCTGCTGGCAAACCACTCGGATAAGTTGTTCCCAATATTGGTTGCTTCTCCATTGAGCAGTTTTTTACTCCTGGTTCTTTCCAGTTCTTGCCACTGATCATCAAGCAGACATCATGAAGTCAATAAAACATCTTAATTGCTTCAAAAATTAGAAAAAGAAACACAATAAGGTGTCTAACCTGTAATGATTAGGAGAAATTCCTTGAAAAATGACTCTAGTTTTAGTGGTATCTACATCTGAATCAACCCATTTGGCCCAAGTAGTCAATGCTTCCCGAAAAGCAACCATATGATCCATGTCCTTGAGAATCTTGTTACCAGTTTGAATATAATCCCATCTGGGTTCGATAGGCACAAATACCACAAACTCGTTAAAATTTTAGGTCACATATTTTTACTAATTAGCTTGAGCTAATAGAGCTCTTACGGTTGTTTAGCTACATTGCGAATCCACCAATGCCAGGAGTTAAAAACCAAAATATCAACATTCTTCCAGACATTGCCATTTTTTATAGATTCAAGTTTCAGAACTCGACCAATTTTCTCCACTTCTGTATCCACCAAGTATTCTGAATGAAACAGCATCACTGAAACACCATAGTCCTGCAAAATTAGGGGTTTAAAATTAATGGAAAAGAGGGTGAAGAAAAGTAAAAAAGAGAAGGGGAGGAGGGAAAAGACGGAGAAGAAAGGAAAGAAAGAGAAGGGAGAGACGAAGAAGAAAGATAAGAGAGAGAAGAGAAAAAGGAAATAAAGAACTAGGATAAAATAAATAAATTAGGGGTTTATGGATTAATTTAAAATTAATGATGAATATTAAAGTTTATTTTTTGGTTAGATATAAAATTACTATACTGTAGTTAATTAATGGGATTTTACTAACAATTTGGACAGAAGGTGGGTAATTGTCATTTTCAAATATTTCGGATACCAAATTGTTTTTGTGACAAACTATGGGTGGGTCCAAGTGCTAGGCCTTTAAAGTATTGAAATCTTTTTCAAGCTAAACATTTTGATTATTAAATTTAACATATTTCATCCTTTATCTAATGACTCAAGCATATGTAATTTTATCTTGTAAAATAAAATATTTAAACAAAAAAAAAATTGGTTAATTTCTAATTCTTTTTCCTTATTTAATTATATTCATAATCTCAATATTACATTTCATAAGTTTTATCTTGTAAACTTCATCGACTTGTTTTGAAATTCGGCGACTCTCTTAGGGTTCACTCATCTCGGACGACCTTTTCATTTTTCTTTTGTTTTCATATTGTAAATGATTTTTCCCCAGATACTTTTATTTGGATTTCACTTGATTATTGACAGTTCCATTACGTTTTTAGTCTAATTATCATGGTTGTCAAATCGTGTATCGTATCGTGTATCGAAAACCTAATTTTTTGAATCGTGTATTGCGTATCGTATCGTATCGCAGGATACGCCTTTTTCAAAAAAATTAATAAAATAATAAATTTTTTCTAAAAATTAATATCATCCTCATGATTAATTAACAAATTTTGTGGTATTATTGACTTCAAATTATGGTATTACATAATTAAAATTAAGAATTTATATCATTTCCTCGTAATCATTCATATCATTTCCATGATTAATATCAATATCTATAACTCTACTTATATTATTATTATCATGCAAAATTGGTAATAGATTTTCTTTTTCATTTTGTCTATGCATAATGGGTAAATTTGAGCAAGTTATAGTGAATTGGGTTGGGTGACTTGGATTCGACCTGAAATTTTTTTTGGACCTTCAGCCCAAATTAATAAAGTCGTATCGATTTATATCAATATTCTTAAGGATATAAACGGATATGTATCGTATTGTAGGATACATATCAACGTATCGAATGGTTTAGGATACACTCTCTGATACGTGTCGTTGACGACCCGTATCGAATCGTATCATAGGATATGTATCGCATATCGTAGGATACTAACAACCATGCTAATTATAAGTATACCACTATGGTCTTAAAAATAGGCAATAACCTAAATTTTATGATGATTTTCGAATCTCACATTAGATTTTTGCGGCTGAGCCAAAATTTCAAGAAAATAATATAATTTTAGAATTTTTTTTTTCTCCTAAATATATAAGTTTTACTTTAAAGAGGTGATACCTCATTTTCAAATGATTGAATTAGCTGCAGTAAGACCAAATCTTATTCAAATTTAATAAAATTAGGATAATTTCTTTGCGGATAATATTTTTAAAAAGAAAGTAATGCTACATATGTTTGTATATTGTATATATTTTTTTATAATCAAATTAATTTTTTTTTATTGAAAACTTTTATATTTAGAGGATTTTTAATGATTTTTGAAAATATTAAATAATAATAAAAATGGTTAAAAAATTATTAAAAATGTGAAAATATTGACATCATGAAACATGCAACATGTTTGGATTTAACTGACGTGTATAGTTCACTTTAAACACCAGTTTACGAACATTTTTTTTAATTTAATTTTAGATTTAATAATAAAAAAGAAGCCTAAAGTATGATTGGTAAGTAAAATTCAAAAACCCAATTACTAAAAATAAAATAAAATAAAATCACGTAGACGAAGAAGCAGAGCCCAGACGACACGAGGCGGGACGACGAAGAAAAATTGCGTAAGTCTCAAAACCCTAGCTGTCATTTCAATTTCATTTTAATTCTCGGCTTAATCTGTGTTTTAAGCTCTTTTTAGAGATGGGTTTCTTTAGATCTCAGCTTTTATGATGTCAAATTGTGTGTTTATCGTTTCAAGTCATAAAGTTTTTGTCTTTCCCAAGGTTGGGAAAAAAAAAAAGATTTGTGGAGCGATCCAATAACGTTTTGAATTGTGTGTATTTTGACCCTTTGATTAGTTTAAATAGAGGGTTCAAGATAAAGTGAAGATCTTTGAAGATAAATTAGCGAGGTTTTGTTAGAGGAGGACAGAGCTCATGAGTTCGAAGAAGGTGGAGGGGTCATCTGCCCCCACAGTTCGAAGGGACCCATATGAGGTATTGTGTGTTTCAAGGGATTCTTCTGATCAGGAAATTAAAACGGCTTATAGAAAGCTTGCTCTCAAGTAAGTTTATTCTTTCTTTTTCTTTTTTTGTTTCATTTTTGTTGATAATTATGCTTCTTGTATGTTGAACAAGTCTTTTTGATGAATGGATGGTGTTAAATTTGTTTTCTTGGCTTTATGATTGCCGAATTTGATAAATTTAGTTGAGTTTCTAGCTTAATTCTTGCGCAATAGGTTGTTAGGGTGGAGAAGAGAATGTGTTGTGAATTATGAAATGGGCTGAAGATTTGCAATGGGCAAGGTTTAATGATATGATAGACTGCTTGATTTAATTAAAAAGTAACACACCTGAATTTGGATTTTGTTGGTGTGATGAGAATTAGATTTTGTTGGTTTAACGGCTTAATATGACATGGTCTACACTGTGTAAGGTTGGTTTAGTTATTCTTAAACTAAACCATCGGTTTTGTTGATTGATCCGCATATTTCTTGATGGATGATTCAAGATTATGAGTTTGAAGCTGAAAATATTACATAATTTCAAATGGGACTATTTAATTTTCATATGGTAAGTAGATGTTTCATTGTTTGTCACTTCATTTCTGGATAAAAGGCTTTCTTTGAAAAAGAAAACCAAAAGCATTTTGTGAATTTGTGAGTCATTGACTTAATATATTTGATCATTTGTACTATTTTATCTTTCTGTTGTGTTACAAGATTTTATCCATCCTTGACGAAGTTTGCTTTATCAGTTTGTCTTCTTAATCTTGTACAGGTATCATCCGGACAAGAATGTTAACAATCCTGAAGCCTCTGAACTATTTAAGGAGGTTGCATATTCGTATAGTATTTTATCTGATCCAGAGAAGAGAAGACAATACGACAATGCAGGATTTGAGGTGCTTTTCTCTTTCTCTTTCTTTGACATGATGTTTACTTTGGTGAAGTTTAAGCTGTTCATGTAGCCATGTTTGTGGTTGTGCACTTGATATAAAAAACTGAACAAATCTATAGTTTGAGGTGCATTTTCTTTTTTGAATTGCAGAAATGCTGAAAACAAATTTATACTATAATACGAGTTTTTAATTAAAAGATAACAAATTAGAAGTAATTTATCAGTACATGGAGTTTGAGACTTGTCACTCTAACATGCAACAATAATTTTTTTCAGATTGATGATAAACAAAACAAATATCGGGGCTTAGTTTATAATATAAGGTCAATGACCATGAAATATGTGTTCAAACAGAATAACAGTGTAGCCCTATGGTCCGAATTTTGGCTTTAAAAAAGGGGTCTGCAGGTTTCATGAGTTTATGTAAGGTTGATAGGGTTGGTCTGTGGAAAGCGACAAAGACAGTTGGAAACTCTGTTTCTGATTTTATCACTTTTGATGTCAAGTATGGCATTAAGGGATGCTTTTGGCATGACATATATTGCATTTAAGCAGCTTTGAAGTCGACTTTACTGGCATTCTTTGTTATTGCTCAAAATAGAATGGTGCAACATTAGATTATTCGGTAAGATTAGATGACATCATGCTATGGGTTCTGAGTTTCTTGAGAGTGTTGCTGTGCTGGGAGCTGTACTTCATAGTCTATTTTTGGACATATTGTATTTGTATGAAGTTTATTATGTGGAGAGAATATAATTTGTTGAAAATGGTCCACTTTAGTCCATGTGCTCTTATAATGTAGTCTTGATCAGTGATTCCTCTGTAAGGGATCTTGTTTCCTTGGAAGTATATACGGAAAGTTGAAAATCTCCACTACTAGCTTTTTTTCATTTGGAAGGCAGCTTTAAGAAAAATAATGGCTGTAATAATCCCATTAAATGAAATTATTATTAATTACTGCTGTATTTGTAAGGATAGTGGTGAGACAATGGAACATCTCTTCAGCATGGGATTTATGGAAGCCGATTTTTTCCTTGTCTGGAGTTTATTTTTTAGTTCCAGGTACGGTTCTGATTATGATTGCATGGATAGATGTAGTAAGGATGAAATCATGGAGTTGGCTCCTATTGCGATTATGCCTTGTGATGTATTTGGAGAGAAAGGAATGGTGGTACTTTTGAAGGGTTGCAGCTCGATAATCATTGACCAGAAAGTTCTTTTTCAAACCCTGTTTCTGAATCATTAATATACATCTCTTTCTTTCCTATCATTTATTTTAAGGAATATAATTTTTGAGATCTCTCAACTGTTCAATGAATACTTAATCTTTCCGTTTGCAACAGTTCATTTCACAACTTTAGTTTGTTCATCTTCTTTCTGCATGTTCAAGCTTCCAATGATTCAGTTTTAATGATCTGATAATTTTAAAATCTCAATCTTTTTCCAATTTGTCATGCAAATTCTTATTATTAATTTCACTTATGCTTAATACACGGGTTTGACGATAAATCTACACAGGCTATTGACTCTGAAGGCATGGATATGGAAATAGACTTGTCGAATCTGGGAACCGTCAATACAATGTTTGCAGCACTATTCAGGTAATGCTATCATTGAAGTATTTGGAGCTTTTAGTACCATAAAGCTATTTTTAAAACTCTTGTTCTATTTCTTTATAGCAAGCTTGGTGTGCCTATCAAGACTACAATTTCCGCCAATGTTCTTGAAGAAGCTCTGAATGGAACTGTCACAGTTAGACCCCTTCCAATTGGAACATCAGTTAGTGGGAAGGTGCTTCCATCCCTTCTATCTAGTATAGCCCTGCTCATTACGGCATATCCTTTTTCTTACTTTTCATTATTTACAGGTAGAAAAGCAATGTGCCCACTTTTTTGGTGTAACAATAAATGAACAACAAGCCGAGTCAGGAATTGTTGTGAGAGTGACTTCATCTTCACAAAGCAAATTTAAGGTATATTTGCATGCAGAATCTTGTTCAAAAGGTGTCCTGTGTATTTTGCAATTTCTCTGGGGTGGTTTTGCCTTCTTACTCCTGCATCTAATTTCTAAAGTTTTGTTGACGAAATTTTTCAGTTACTTTATTTTGAGCAAGATACGAACGGTGGCTACGGTTTGGCCTTACAGGTAAAATGCATTCTTCTCTGATGATTTTCCTCATAGTTTTCTGTAATTTTATTGAACATGAAGTGAATTTCTGTTTGTTATTTGTTGAAGAGATTTTTTTTTTTTTTTTTTTGATAGAAAACAAATTATATGTATTGATGATAAAAATAGTTACAACAGTAGAACAGATGTCCACAACAGACTCTCAAAAGGACATAAGCTGTACAATATAATTGTTCAACAGATTATAGTTTATGCTTTTTATTTATGTCCTGACTTTTGCTGCTGTGTGTTTCTATCAGTGTATCAATGTGAACATAACATTGTAATTTAATATAGAGATCAATAGTATAAAAGATTCCAACTACTTCCTTGATGCAACATTGTTCTTATATTTTTCTGGGAAGTGGGAATATGATAATGACAGGCAAATGTTCTAGCAATTTCCATGGAGATACGCAGCCTTTGCCTAATTTCAATGTTGCTGTTTATAACTTTATTTTCAGCTGAAACCCTTTTTTCTTCTTTATGTATAACTGTTTCTCAGCCTTCAACACATGATCTAGCCAGGAAGTTTCCAGATTCTAGCTGTTAATTATTTGCTTTGTAAACCATACAATAGTGCATCTACTATGTGGTATAAGTCTTGATCATCTTTGTGGAGCTTCTATAGGATTTTTTTTTTTTTTTTTGATTTGACTGGAAATATGAATTGGAGGTTGCATAAGGCAATATTGTTAACAGTGTGCTTTCTCTATATTAAGTAATCTCTTTGTTGCCCCTAAAGTTTAAAAAAATTAGTACACCATCACCTTTTTTGTTTCACATATTAATGTGCGAGGAATGTGGTTTAATTGTAAAGATGACGGAGATTGGAAAATGATTAAAATTACATTTATATAGCATTGATTGCATAGGCTATCATATATGTATTCTTCATTTGTGAGTGAGAATGGTTATCACTGTAAGTTGGGAAAAGAACCTGCAAACTCAGAGGTCTTTTATTCTATAAATATCCTGACTCATTCTTAAAGATATCAAATTTTCATTTGCAACTGTCTTGCCATGTTCCTGTTAAGTGAATTGGAGCTTGGTCACAGTTGCACCATATTTTATAAAATATCATATTGAATATCTATTCCTCTTCTGTTGATCTTTGTGCTCTGTATTTTTCAAGATTTACCTAAATAAGCTTGCATTCAAATGTTTTACATGGGTAAATGTGAGCCATGCTCTGGGATAGTTTTGCTTTGAGCACACCCATACGTGTAGCTTGAACATTAAAAATACTCCCTAAATGTTTAACTCTTGAGGCCTGTACTTTGCTTTCTGAATGCTAACTTTTACTTGCTTCTGTATTATGCTTTACAATGTTGAATACCTTTGGTTTTAATCATGATTGTGTGAAATGTGAGACATATAGAGTTGACCTTGTTAGTTTGAAATGAGAATCTTCAAGATAGACATGGGCATAAGAAACCATCTTTCTGTAGTAAATATAATTATATTCTAATTGCATTCTGATTTGTCTTATTTTAGGGAATTAGTGATTGTAAAGCGAAGCTTTTGAAGATATTGTGACAATCCAATTTTCCACTTTGTTTTTTGTAACTGCTTAAAGAAATTTTTATGATTTGAACTTTTACTTTGAGCCACTGAAGTTCCTTTATTAGTGCCTCTGAAATTGACCTATGTTCAACGAATGCACTAAACACTGTAGATATCTTATGCATACAGGAGGATAGCGAGAAGACAGGCAAGGTGACATCAGCAGGGATGTACTTTTTACATTTTCAAGTATACAGAATGGATTCAACTGTAAATGCGGTATGCAAGTTTTGTTACCTCATTATTCCTCTGTTCCTTTTTCTCTTGGTGCATGTTTTGCATTCTATAATGTTCTAAGAAGTGATGATCAAATAACATGGTTGTGCTGCAGTTAGCGATGGCGAAGGACCCTGAGGCTGCTTTCTTTAAACGATTGGAAGGTCTTCAACCTTGTGAGGTTTCAGAACTAAAAGCTGGCACTCACATATTTGCCGTTTATGGTCTGCAACTGTTAATTTTGTACCTTAATCTTGGTTAGTTGTCTTATGTAAACTATTTGCAATTATTTTTATTGATGTCTGCTGAACTATTTTCAGGAGATAATTTTTTTAAGACTGCTGCCTATACAATTGAGGCAGTTTGTGCAAAAACATACGAGGATACTTCACACAAGCTTAAGGATATCGAGGCTCAGATTTTGAGAAAGAGAACCGAGTTACGTGAATTTGAGACAGAATACAGAAAGGTATTTTTACCATTTTCTCGCACGGTTTGTTATTTTTTGATAGTCAGTTGTTCACACTCTTATAATGCTCTTGCGATGTTTTGTAGGCATTGGCACGCTTTCAAGAAGTGACTAATCGATATACCCAGGAGAAGCAATCTGTATGTTTTGAAACCTTAAATGTCTCTCATTGAGAATCATTTATCTGCATTTATGAAAGCTTTTCAGCTGAATTGCAAATATGCTTAATTAATTGTAAACGTTTATCACCATGAGCATGAACAAGCATATATACATTGAGACATAAATAAACTGCCTGCACACGAAGAAGATAATGAACTCAACTCGTTTAATGGAATTGTGTTATCATGTTAAATGTTTAGTTGACCTGACCATTTTTGCTTCTGCAACACAGGTCGATGAGCTACTGAAGCAAAGAGACACTATCCACTCCTCATTCACGGTAACCAGGACAGTCATTACTAGTAATCCAAGTTCTAACAATTTAAGTAATGGAAGTAGTAGCAGAGTTCCTGGAGAAGATATGAAAGCCGAGAGCCCAGCAGAAGACGGAAGCTCAGATGGAAAGGATAAATCAGCCAAAAAGAAATGGTTCAACTTGAACCTTAAAGGATCTGATAAAAAGCTAGGTTGATTGAAAACTTAATTTTTTCTAAATTTTTTTTTGGATATTTTTGTATTAAAATTGAGATGTTTGAATATCCACTTCTTGCTTGCAGCAGATATTAGGGCCATATTAGGGTCACCAAGCTTGCTGGCCGCAAAAATAGCTTGTCTTTGTATTATTTGTTTTATTTTTTCCCCCTCTTTGGTCAACTGGGTTTCTTATTTTTGTTATGGCATTTTACATTAGGTTAAAGACAATCCCCTGTTTGAAGTTAAATATATGTACATCTTCGTATTCTTATTTTCATCAAGTGTGTTCCACCCTTTTTGTCTTCTTGCAGCAACATTTGTATTTGTATTCTTGTAATAAAAACTTCATTGCTCTCCCTCTCTTTTTCATTTTGTTTCCCCTCCAATTTCATGTTTTGGTGATCCATTGTTGATTTGATCTTGCAAAGAAGAGAATGTTAAAAAGGGTATTTTAAAAACAACAAAACAACGATTCCTTGTTTGAGTGTTCGTCATTTAAGTGGGGAGTTGTGACGATGGAAAGAATGAAAATTTGTCAAATAGAAGAAGAGAATTCTTTTTATTTTTATTCTTGAATTTAATTTTTAAAATAAAAACACTAAAATACTTTGTGATATAAAACATCTTGTCTTTTCTTAAAAAGGCTTGAATTTTATAAATGATCAATGACTAGATGTTCAACTACCTCAGTCATGTCTAAGTTTTAAACAATTGTATAATCCGCCATCTCCAATTATTGCAATTTCTCCTATGAATTTACAGACAACTGGACCATATAATGAAAACTTAAATTGATAAAGACAACTCAGTAAGAACAAAACAACTTACTATTTACACCACTATTATTATAAAATTAATTAATTAATTTGCACCAAATTCCTTGAACAATCTTGGACTAGATTAAGGTCTCTCCCCACATGCTTACTACTTTGGCTTTGATGAACTAAAATGGGGTTTTATTAATTGAATTAACTAACTCCAAGTAGACCTGAAAAACAGTCTTAGGTTATCTGTTTGATGACCAATTTAAGCCAAGCCAAGATTGATTAATTTTATAATGGTAAGAAGCCTGATATCTGTTTGGATTATGGCATGGGGGTATCTAAGGCTCATGTAGTAGAATAATAATTAAGCCAAAGTTTAATCTAGGTCAAGTACCACATGCTTTCATAAATATATACAAATCTATGAAAACTTTATTATTATATTAACTTGTAGCAAGCTAGAACCAGATTCCCATCTTTTTTTTTTTTTACCGGCGGTGTTCGGACAGCATCAGAAATTATATGAAATCTATTGTCACATTTTCCCTTCATGTGCAACTGATTAATGCTTATTTAAATTAATTAACTTCAAAATTGAAAAGGGTTTTTATATAATGAAAACGTTTTTGATGTTTTCAAAGTCATGAAAAATGTTGTAATTAAGATTGTATTACAGAAGAAAAGAAATAGTTAACCCATGCTTAAATTAATAATCTTTTGTGTGAGTCAGGGAAAAGATTTATAAAATATGAAGTGGGTTAATTTATTAAAAGATTTAATCAATAAAAAATAATAATAATTAATGTCAAATCATGTGCACATGTTGTTTGGGTTAAATGTTATCCGATGTGTTTTAATGTTTTTAAGTAGTCGTCTATAAGTCTAAGTATGTCTCACTTTATTAGCAAACAAACCACATTTAATTTGTCTTATTGATTGACCTAAGACCTTGATTAGGGTTTATTAATTTAATTTAATCATAATAAAAAAGATTGTGGAATTCATACCAATGCATACATTTTTATATATAATTTAGAGTAAACGGCTTTCCCCACCCAAATAATAGTTTAATGACATTTTTCACCCACAAACTTTTAAAATACTATTTTATTATCCAAATTTATATTCCGTTTCTGATTTCAGCATCATTGTGACCCCACACAACCATTATTTTTTTTTTTTTTATGATCATTACTCACTAAAACCCCTTAACCTTACTCCCGCTGACCCCACTAATGATGAGCAATCGAGTGATTAGGGTTTGTGTGTAGTCGCTCATTCTAAGTTAAATTTTGATCAATCACGATTACTAAAATCAAACTTTTCATCAACAAAAGACTCATCGGTCTCCCCTCTTCAAAAACCTCAATAGCCTAAATCCGAGTTTGCTTTATGTTTGTCGTCAAAATATAAATTTAAGTAATAAAATGGTATTTTAAAAGTCCGTATGTGAGAAAGTGTTATTAAACTTTTATTTGTGTGGAAAAAAAGTAGTAAACTCTATATATTTATTAATAAATAACATTCTAGAGTAAACAAAATAATGATATAAATTGTAATAGAGACACAACCCCATGTTAGATAATTATTAATTATAATTGATTAATTAATAAGTCACTTCACATGACTTAAAGCTAACTCCACCCAACTTCCAACTTTAATTAAAATTTAATTAAATTAACCTAAAAAAAGGAGAAGTAGGTAGTGTCACTTGGAATACATGGAGAGGCTTATTGATTGAGTCACTCACACACACCCACATTGTTTGGATTGCTTGAAATTAAATTAAAATTAATTATTTAAGTGCTTTGAACATATCTATAAAAGGGATTTGAACTTAGAAAAAAAAATAAAACTATGGTTTATCTTTTTATCCATTTTGGATGCTTCCAAAGTAATGGTTGCAAAATGAAACAAAAGATGATTAGAAAGTTAATGGAGTTTTATATATGACTATAGACTATATAATATAATATAAGCTTAATTATTATTACTATATATATATATTTTATTATATAGTTTTGATTGGTTAATTTTTCCTTGATAAGCACAACTTGGTGGGTCATCTTAAGGATTTAGGGGATCTTAAGATGATAATATTGGCATCACTTCAATCAACATTTAAGAAAGAAAAGCATGATTATGGGGCTTAAAAATATGTTTTATATTACATGGTGGAAACCATTACAACAAACAAAATTATAAATTATAAACATTTAATTATTAATTAACCATTCTTTAGAGGACAGTTGTTTTGCTATAATCAAACAAGATTCAGAGCTTTGATTGGACAATTCCTTTCTTTCACCTTCTTAATTACTAATTAAAATTTAATTTATGAGGGTTTGGTTCATATGGGGCCAAATCCACAAGAATTTGCCCCCCCTGTGGCCCCCTCATGCCCCAACGTGGGCGGGTCCTACCCTTTTAATTTTCATTTGTTCAAACACCAAGATTCACCAATTAGATCCACCTTCACATGTGTAATCCTCCATTAGTGGAGAAACTCTTGTGACTATGTCCTTGTCCACCCACCCTCTATTACTTCTCTACCAATCCATATACGTTTTGTTTTCTATACGTTCATCAAATAAAATTGTGATTTATAGGTTTATAGACGTTTATATAATTTTTTGTCTCATCTTTTTTTTTTTTTTTCTTGGTGATCGGGGGTGTCTGGACCAACTTGCACGCATCTCGAATAATCTTTCAGGGTCCTAAAGTTAACGATTGGGTAAACCCTCTAGTGACCGCCCCTATTAGTGACTGTAGGGAATCGAACTCAAGATCTATTCAGTAATACACTCAAGAGTCCTTATCACCTCACTCGGTCACCCAGATATAGTTTTTCGTCTCATCTTTTAGTCATGATATTTTAGAATTCATCTTTCTGATATATTACTTGAGAGTTTAAGACTAATGTTTGCTGACTAAACCAAAACAATCGAGCATATGGTAAACTTTTGGACTCATCTTTTAATAATGATACATATCTTAGAACTCATCATTTTGGTAGAACACTGGAAGATTTAAGATTAAGGTTTGCCGTGTAGACTAGATATCATGATATTTTAGAGCACATCATTCTGGTGGAATGTTAATTCAAAGGTTTAAGACTAGGGTTTGGTAGTTAGGTTATATTACGTATGAGAAATGGTTGTACATGATAGTTATTACAAAGTGATAATGAAAACCCTAGTGAGATATAAATGGTATTCAAAGTAAGCAATTAGGTTGGTTTCTTGTAGCATTGATGAAAGACAGGATAATTCAAACAAGAGAGGAAGAGGAGAAGCCAAGAAATTGTACAAGGTGGTAGCTTTATTGGGCACCAATGGTCCCAACAACCCTTATGGCAACTCTTTAACATTTATGAGTATGACTACTCACATCACATTTATTTGAGAACCTCTCTTATCATCACTTGAATATATATTTATCTTTTTGAGTGAAACCAACTCCCCTTTGAGCCCCATCCCTGCCTCATGGTGGCCCAACCCTCTTGCAGGTTTTTCTTCTTCTAAACCTGGCAAGAAAGAGTGAGAGAAAGAAAGATAAAATCATTGGATCCACATAATAAAGCAAAAAGGTTGATTAGGTATAATAAAAACATTACTTTTTTGAAGTAATTAATCGAGATTAAGATTCTAATCTAAGTCCAAGTCCCCCACAAATCTATGTGCACAATTATTTCATATTTTCCTATGAGTATAACCCCATGTTAGGGGATATGGGTCACCTTATTTTAATCATTCTTCAATGCTTCATAATAACAAAAATAACCTTAAATCTTGATTTAAAATTGGATTAAAAAGAAGAGCTAGCTACCCTAAGAATCCATTTGTGTATTATATATAAATAAACTTATTTGAACCCCGTCGGCCATGACTATAGCTTGACTTCTGATTTGTCATATATATGCTTAGAATTAGTATATATAGTTTAAAATTTTGTCAGATGCATGATGTTTATCCTCCTACTAATTAATCATGATTAAAAAGTATCCAATATATCCAACGGTGGATGATCGATAAGATTATGATTTTGTAGCTTGAATGGGAAAATTTGACTAAGTGAAAGAGGGGGTTTGAATAGAAGACAGACAAGGTGGGTCATATATGGAGTTGTGATGAAGACTTTGTTTTGTTTAAGTGGGATTAGAAAAAGCTTAATTACTGATTAATAATCTCTTCTTGTAGTTAGTAAGATTCGGAGAGATCTCTCACGATGAAAGAAAGTATATAGTAATCTAAATTTCAACGTCAATCACGCAAACATCCTCAACAATTCTTCATCATCTACACGTAATGGTGGGTCCTTTACTCATACTTGTAATCACCTGAACATTCATTTCGTCTTTTTCAATATTTTCAGTTCATATTATTTACTTTTAAGTTTTTAACTCATCTCCATATACATGTATATATATACTCACATGTATGTTTGACTTCACGAAGTAAAGTTTTGTAATATGAAACATGCGTATCTAATGCCAGATTTGGAAGATAATTGTGATGTTGACACGTGGGCCAAGACACGGAGAGTGTTTGTGTTTCTTGTTGGATGTCTTAAATCTGTGTACTCTCTCTCTCTCTCTTTCTCTCTAGTTTTATTAGATTCATGTGTTTCAATTTGATGATACTAAACTAAGAGCACCAAGAACAAGAACATGTTTGCATGGATTCATGGTTTTGACTTTTTCATATACAGCTACAAACGGTGGGTGCGATTGCTCTCTCTTCCATGTAATTAATCCCCCCAAAGTTTGAAGTGCAAGAGAGAGACATGAGATTCCCCAAAATGGGAAAAAATATTTTATAAAATAAATATTCTAAAGAGAAATGGGCGCACAGTTGGATTGGATCAGTCAGCTCAGCTGGAACATCAGAGACAAATATAGATAGATCAACAAAAGCTTGATCAGGGCGTGATTCATTGGGGGTCGTTCCATTTCAACTTATTTTATAATATTTGATGATGATGATTACGTGTAATGAAAAAATTTAACTGGTGAATTGGGTTGGGAGCTAGGCATGAAATTAGGGTTACGTGTTGAGAATGCAGTGGTTAAGGCTGTTGCATAATGGGAGTTTGAGTTTGAGTTTTTGTAAAGATGTGATTGGGTGGGTTTGAATTAAGTAAGTGAATCAAACTCGATCTTGTTCTTGATCATCATCATCATAAGAAGTACTGAAACGGCAGTGGCCCAGACAGTAACCCCATGATATTATAGTTTTTTTTAATTTTCTAACCTAATTACATCAATTTGTCAAGTTTTTGCAAAAGATTATTGTACTATACTATTGATTCACCCATCCATCAGTCAAATCTCTGTATATATAGTCTTCTTCTTCATTAATCAACTACTTGTATATCAGAATAATTTTCAACCCACCGAAAATCAATATCTTGTGATATAATTAAGAAATTAAGAAACCAACAAAGAACAGCTATCTTCTCTTTTCTTAAATTCAATCATTTAATTATACTAGAACACTCCCATCACATGCATCACATTCTTCATTTCATCCCCATTTTCATATCCTTATTAAACAAATGGTCATAATAAAAACAAGAAACACATAAACTAAACTAAACTAATCCATCCCCCTTTAATCATGCATTCATTCACCATTATTTTAATCAATAAAACAAAAAAAAAAAAAAAAATCCTAAAGGAAAGGAGGGCATTCTTGCAAAATAGTTAGATGGATAGTAATTAGCCGAGACAAGTGCAATCCTTTGGGTCCCCAAATGTTCTTGGGTCGTGTTCCTAATTTTAACACACTTTCTTCTTCTTGGGATGTCCGCAACCATCTCTCTCTTTCTCTCTCTCTCCCTTTTTACTGTTCATATTTTACAAACACTTTTTATTCTGTATATATACCCCCCACTCATGCAACACTTTCTTTCCCATAACATTTCCTTCTTTCATCTCTCTCTCTTTTTCCTTCATTTTCTTTCTAATCAAAACACAAACCAACACTACTCAACGTTTGGTCTTTTTTTTTTTTTTTTTTAACTTCTCTATGGCTGACCTTGACTGTCAAACTAAGCCACCCCCGCCAACCACCTCCGCCACTCCCGCCACCACGCGTTTAAAACTCTTCGGCTTTGATGTTTCTGAAGACAACGATGACATATCATCAGACCCCACCACTCCCACACCAAAAACTCCATCCGGGTCCACTGATTCCTCGGGCTTTCCTCCATCTAATGACCGCAAGTACGAGTGCCAGTACTGTTGCCGTGAATTCGCCAACTCGCAGGCGCTCGGCGGCCACCAGAACGCGCATAAGAAGGAAAGGCAGCAGCTCAAACGGGCTCAGTTACAGGCCACGAGAAACGCTGCTATTTCATTTGCGAGGAACCCTATGATCTCGGCGTTTGCTCCTCCGCCGCATCTCCTGGCGCCGGCTGGGCCAGTGGTGGTTCCCGCGGCGAGTGCAGCGGCGGCGGGGCAGTCGTGGGTGTACCTTCCACGCCCGGCGGCTCCGGCTTTCCAGGTGTCGCACGGGTGTGTGATAGCGAGTACGCATGAGAGAGGTGCAGGGGGGTTAGCGTATGGCGGGCGTGTAGGGGATTTGGGTGTGAATATGATGGGGGCCCAAGTACAGAGTAGGGCCCATGGACGGGTGGTGGATGGGCCCTCATTGAGTAGGTTTTCAAAAGGAGATGGTGGGCCCAGTTTTGATGATGTATTGGGCTTGGATTTACATCTGAGTCTTGCTCCAGCTGGGTCTTGATTTGGGCTTGGTTCGGATCCGGGTGGGTCAATTCTAAAATCTAATCAAATTAATGTAATCTTGTGTACATTTTCCCAAATTTTATTTAATTTATTTTTTCCTCATTATCACTCACATTACTTACCACTAACCACAATTAATCTGGGTTTTTCAGATTTTCTCTTCTTAATAAAAATATTTTTGTCTATATAATTGTATTATTCTTATAAAAATAACCATAAAAATATATGCATATTTTTTATTACAAGGTATATAGCTATTTTGTAATATACAAATGGTACTCAAATGAAATCTAGAGGGAATTTTGTTTGTAAGAGGAGCTACATCAATTAATTGAATAAAATTTGAAGTACAGAATTGGTTATCATTAAACTAATAGATAATGATGAGGCAAAAGCTTAGAAACCAAGTTAATTAAATTTGTATATTATATATAGACTCTCTTGCTTAAGTTACTTAATGATGGGGGTAATTAATATATTTATACATGAAGGTATAATCTTTTTCATTGATAGGTTTTCAGCAATCTTGTATATGAAACGAAGATAAATAATATTTTATAAATGGTCATGTACAGTCTGGTATCGATCATAGAATCAATTCTGGCTGGAAAGTAAATTGTAGAAGCCAAAAGGGATGATTTTTAACCTTTTTATGCACAAGTGAAAATGGGAAAAAGAAGCCATATCTCTTCTTTTTACAAACTTTATGAACCATGAAGTGATAGTTACTTGCAAATGATCCTTCATGTCGGTGCTATATCTTCATACAACACTGGGATTAATCCTTTAACCTAACTGGTTAATGGTGTTAAGTATTACTTACCACCCTAACATTGTTTTTTTTCTTATTCTTCCCCTATACGTTTTGACAATTTGGTTATACGGTAATCTATTTTAAAGAGTGACTATCAACCTATCTATTCTATGGAAGGCAGTCAAATGATCAGGTTTGTGGTTTGGTTTTACAGAACTTGAGAATTAAATCTCTTTTTGAGTATTTTCATGATCAAAGACTAATGTTTTTTCTTTTATTTTGAGAAGATTATAAGGTTGGATAGATTGAGGGGTTACTTCAGTTTGAATTAAGGATTTATTGATTATAAAAAAAGAAAGAGCAGACAAGATGGAGAAAGTATTTGGAAAAGGTTAAATAATAATAATAATAATATTAGGGTTTCTGGAAGGTGAGATGATTGCATGAATTTGTAGTCCCCAAAACTCCAACTAATGGGTTAACTTTTGATTGATGGTTTGTTGGTGGTTCTTGTCACCTTGTCATCTTGACTTGGGGTTAGAGATGATGGAATGTGGGTCCAATCACATGCAGACCAAACCTAGATTTCATTGGTGGAGAAGATGAATGCATGATACCCTCAATTCCTCTAGTCAAATTCAGTGTCAATTACACTAATAAAAACTGAGTTTGATAGTGGTTAATTAGTCTTAATCTCAAATATGGGTTGGTTGCTATCAAAACCTGAATAATAGAGAGAGAGAAAGAGAGAGATTGTCGAGAAAATTCTTCATTGTTTTTTTTTTTTTCTTGGGGATGTGGGTGTTGTTACAAATCAGCAAACTATTATAAAAGCTAACGTGTAACTACACTTGTATAGATTAAACAAGATAAGTTATGGCAAAGCTATCTAAGCACTTTGAGCAATTATTATTAATTTGAGGCTTGAAAATTGGTCAAAAGGGCAGGTGGCATCTTCAAAATTTGTTTCTCTCTTTTCGGTGCAAAGTGAAGTCCATGTATAGAATCCAAAAAGTGTTAAACAAAATCACAACGTCGGTATCCATCTCACCTTTGCTTTGTATTATTAAAGGACACCTTTACATAATCTAATCTAATATAATATAACTTAGTATTTGAACAAATGTTTTCATTATTTTACATTATATAGATCATATAGTATTATTTCTATATATATATATTATATTATGTTACGATACAAACAGTCAATGAAAGTATAATACGTCAATACACGTTATTACCGGAGGAGAAGGTGATAGTTGGTATCATTTATGGAAAAATGAATGATGATTATTGAAGGTGTGAAAGCATAATGATAGGTTTGAAAAACTTGTGCTTGTTGAAAAAGGTTTCTTCTTCTTTAAACCCTTTTGACATATGAGTACATTAAACAAGATACAAACACATAGTGGTTGGTGAGACAAAATGAGAAAAAAAAATCAAAACTCATTCCCACAACTTTGCCTCAAAACATAATAATCCTAGTTGGGGATTGGGGCCCTTTCTTTTGCTTCATCAATACCATTAAATTGATGCTGACCTCCACTACTTGAATTCAATTCTCTCTCAAAACTTGGGTTAATTTCTAAACTTTTTATGACATTAATTAAAGACAAAGTGAGCTAGAGTTTAAGTATAAGTTTCCTTTCATTCTCCTAGTCACCATGATCCAATCAAATTTATTATGCAATACTTTAAATAAACTAGCTATAGCAAGCTATAGGGCAGGGACCATAGAAGCATAAATGTTAACTTATTAGTAAGTGCTTGCTATCATTAACTTGTTGCCAAATGGTTAAGGATTTGATGGAGGAAATTAAAAGATGGTGAAAATTATTTGTTGAATGAAGTGTGTTCCAATCTCATTCCAGCCAGTGGCCTTTTGGATAAATATAGAGAGATTTGGTGGATACATTAACATCATAACCAATTACATCTTTCATCTCTGCATTTATATGTAATGAGTGATGTAATACCAAGCAATTCTTCTTCTTCCTTTTCTCCAACAAATATAAGATTTCATTGGTGGATTGTTTCCTGCCACATGGTTAATAATTATTAATTAGTACACATATTAGTTTACCGGAAAAAGAAAACTTATAATTCATTACAATTACATGCGAATCAGAATGAAAAACCAAATTGTAAGGTTTGACGTAAATCTTTTTAGGTATTCAAATTCAAAAGATTTCTAGATGTTAGAAATTGAATTTATTCCAACATCGTCAACATGTGGTTAATAATTCTTAATCAGTACACATATTAGTTTACTGGAAAAAGAAAACTTATAATTCATTACAATTACATGCAAATCAAAATGAAAAACCAGATTGTAAGGTTTGACGCAAATCCTGTTTAGTATTCAAATTCAAAAGATTTCTAGATGTTAGAAATTAAATTTATTCCAACATCGTCAACATGTGGTTAATAATTATTAATCAGTACACATATTAGTTTACTGGAAAAAGAAAACTTATAATTCATTACAATTACATGCAAATCAGAATGAAAAACCATATTGTAAGGTTTGACACAGATCCTGTTTAGTATTCAAATTTAAAAGATTTTTAGATGTTAGAAATTGAATTTATTCAACATCGTCAACATCATCAATAATTATTAATCAGTACACATATTATTAGTTTACTGGAAAAAGAAAACTTATAATTCATTACAATTACATGCAAATCAGAATGAAAAACTAAATTGTAAGGTTTGACGCATATCCTGTTTAGTATTCAAATTCAATAAACGAGTTCAAAAGATTTCTAAATGTTAGAAATTGAATTTATTCCAACATCGTCAACATGGTTAATAATTATTAATCAGTTTGTTTGTTTGGACTCTAACTCTACATGTCGAGAGTGAGTGAGTGTATTAGAAGTTGTATTTATTCTATATCACTAAGTTGGTGAATTGTTATAATATATATATGTAATTAGATTCTCTCATTCTTTGAATTAGTTTTTGAGAGTGAGTTCTACCAAAACCTATTAATAAAATTGTTAATGTTCTTATGAAAAACTAGACGATCTAGGATAGCTAGGAGAGGCACTGTTCAAGTCTCCTGCAGATATAAAGAAGATTTCATTAATCTTCTTTTGTGTGGATATCATTATTACCATATCAATCCGATAATATTAAAATTAAGATTGGAATCTGAAAATAATTTTGTCAATCTTTTTAATTTTCATGAAAGGATAATGAAAGCATGCAGAGATATTATATGTTGTTAGCTATATATAGCTAGTTAGGCAACTCCTTGGCCCCTCCCCTACATGAATAAAAACTTTCAAGAAATAATGGAATCAGGATTAAATCTCCTGCTCTTTCTTGCCTCAACAAAACCGGCATGATATTCATCAAAATCTAACCAAACAATTTACTAAAAAATTTTTATTGTAGATGACATGACTTAAAGCCTCAAATGGGCCACCCATTTTTGAGTCAAGTCATAATACATTAAAAAAATGACCCACCTGGACCCAACCTTCAAAATAATTTATTTCCTTTAGATTAAAGCATCTCTAGCTTCTAGTACTTTTAGAAAAGAGTTTAAACCCAATTCATCTTTTACTTGTTTTAGTATAAGTACTCCTGCTAAAATTTATCGAACATTTCAGAGTTTTTAACGTGCAGATTAAAGATAAACTGGCTTTTAGTCACTTTTATAGTTTACACGTTTATAATTTACATGTTAAAAGCTTTAGAATATTTGTATTAAAAATCTGATGTTTTACTTCATATCTTTTAACTGGGTTTCTCTTCACCACGAGGTTTTATAAAATTTTCTAAGGTAGTTGTACATTAATTGGATTTTTTTTTTTTTTTTTTTGATGAATAGAGTGTCTGGATCAGCTTATGCACATTAACTAATCATCGAGACTCTAAAACTACTGGTCAGGTACGAACTCCAATGGTCACTCCTATTAGCAACCGTAAGGACTCGAATTCGAGAGACCATATTAGATCCACCTTTTGCTCTTTTACCTTCAAAGAGACTCGAAAAACTTAGGAGACAATGTTAAATTCTCTTTTTAAAAGACCATATTAGATCTTTCTGTTGCTCTTTTACCATCAAGAGAACTCATCAAGAGAACTCGAACTTATGAGACTAGAATTTTGCTAACAGAGCTAAGGAACAAAAACAATCTTGTACTTCGATGGGGCATTATCTTTTCTCTGACAAGTTTTATAGGGGATAGAAACACTTTCCAAATCCTTTTACAGTTGAATGCAAATTTTAATGTGATCTTCTTTCAAGGACAAGTCTCAGGCTTAGCTCTTTTCAAGCAAGGTCAAATCCCCACAGATCAAGCATCTTTTTAGCTTGTGGGTGCAGGTGCAGCAGCCATGCATGTGCAGGGCGAACTCTCTAGGTAGATACATTTTACAAGTACAATTATGATTTATACAAACACATGAAGACAGTTTAGGCACTGGTCCTGCTTCATTGTAGCCATGTGAATGAATGGTTCAGTGGCAGTGTACCTGATTAGACCCACCTATTTCTAGTACCATATGGCTGTGTTTATCTTGTTACGGTTGAGAGTGCATGAATGTCTTACAAACTGTAGTATGTACCATTGACTATTAATGGTACAAATGGGAAATCGAGGATATAATAACATATAATGATGTTTATGGATATCAAGCCCAAATGGCTTTCAAGAGGAAGAAGCTAGAAAGCCCAAACCCACCTTTGGGTTTTACTTCAATCGCATTTGGAAGGCTCACAATAAAGAGAAACTTGTTGGGCAAATTTGATTCACGAGCAAGGGGAATAGCATTACGAAGGGAGTTAAATCAAATTTCTGTATTTCTATAAATGAAACCCTGTATAATAAAAATAATTTGACATGTATAAATATAAAGTTTCTGCTCACAGGCTGTTTGGTGATGCCAGTACCAGTAAAAAGTAAGGCCCAGTATGCTTACTCGTAGCTTCACGGGGTCATAAGTCATAACAAGGGAAAATCATCAAATGTTACAACATAACTTGACATGTGAATTAAATATTATACGTATTTTCTTAAATTAGTCGGTAATTTTAACTGTACCAGTCACCGCTTGAAAAATTAACTGGGGCATGTGTAAAAGCTGTCCAAGGTTCATCATCAAGCCTTTTGTTCTTCTCCAGTTGCTGCTGTTGTGGCGGCCTTCTGCTCTTTCTCAGCTGGGGGTGCTTCTGGCTCTGGTTCAACTGGGACACAAGGTCTCCAAATTGTTTCCTTACCAATATCCATGAGTGCAATGCCTTTTGTAGTCAAATCAGCCCTGATCTGATCACTCTTAGAGAACTCTTTATTTTTCCTAGCAGTCACTCTTTCCTCAATCAGACGTAAGACATCATCTTCCACTAATCCCGCTCTCTTCAAAGCCTTCTCTTTTAACTGCTCTAAAACCTACTAAGTAGAACCATCTTTGTTCTCAAAAATCTTAACCAAAAGAAAATTTATGCATCATCAAGGAAATTATAAAAAACATCACAAAGGACTCTTCACCTCAGAGTAAGTTCCTGGCGGCAGCAATCCCAGAATACCAAGGACATCCTTGACCTCTCTCTCCACTTCAACAAGGGACTGAAACATGGATAACTGTTGTTTTTTGGGTTGCTTCTTCTGGAAATTATCAACCAAAAATTGGGTCAAAAGAACATTTTCTTGTTATTCCACAGACCAAGCAAATTGATTGATTTCTGAAAAAAGAGGCATGTCAAAACAGGTTTCAGACAAGTACCTTCAACAAGTTCAAGGAACTATTTATGAATTTCAAGGCATCCTGGAAGGCACCAGTCAATATAGGTGATGTATTCAAGTCATCCGACATTCTAGTCCGGAATTCACTACGTAGCTTACTGATGCAGTCTTCAGCAGATTTAGTAATCGGGGCTACTTTGCCACCTTTCTTTTCTATTTCGTCTTTGAGGCTTCCTTCTTGAGCTGATGATAAAGCAACTTCACAATCTAGCAATGTCTAATACAGAACATTTAAACATATTAAATTATTACCACAAGGTCCACAAGCGCGCACAACGCACTCTAGTTAAACAAAGAAATAAAATAAGAAATTTGCTTGCAAGATATAAGATAGAAAATAAAAATGTCTTCAACTCTCAGGATCTCTAACGAGTGCAACCACTTTGACAAGCCAGCAGAACTGGACAAATCATCGATAAAAGTTTTTGAAAAGTCAGATAAGTTTCCAACCTGATATATATAAAAAACAGCATCAGATGAACTTTCCAACTGCAAGACTGTGTAATTGAGAGGAGATCGATAGTGTGCACTTATTAAGAAGTGTCTCAATGCCAGTGGATGGTATCGCTCAGTGATCTACAAGAATTCGATGGGTTATTTTCAAACACAAATACTAGCATTAAACTGTGGCTACTTAAGAAGAAACAGCTATGCAGACTTCAATTCAACCCCATTTCACCTGGCGAATTGTGAAAAAATTGCCCAATGATTTTGACATTTTCTCATTGTTATTAGTTACATGCCCATTATGCATCCAGTAGCCCACACTACTCTCTTGGCATGCAGCACAACTCTGGGCAATCTCATTTTCATGATGCGGAAAAATCAAATCGATTCCACCACCATGTATATCAAACTTGAAGGTCAGATAATGAGCACTCATGGCACTGCATTCTATGTGCCACCCTGGTCTTCCAGGACCCCAAGGGCTGTCCCAACTTGGTTCACCAGGCTTTGCAGCCTGCAAAGATATAAACAAAAAGATTATGAGTGCTGATGACAAGATTACAAAAGTGAAGTTAGCTCGAGAAGGTTTCCCACCTTCCAAAGTGCAAAGTCGGCAGGATTACGCTTTCTAGAGTCAACAGCTACACGCTCACCAGCTCTATTGTGCTCAAGCTTTTGTCCAGATAACTGACCATAATTTGGAGATTTATCAACAGCAAAGAACACATCTCCCTCAACCACATATGCACAGTCATTGTTGATAATCTGCAAAATACAAGTGAATTACATGTCAAGAAATCAAAAAATCGTAAAAGACAGACCGGCATGACCCATTACCACAAACAACAATATCATCCAGAAGAAGCAAAAGGTTCCATTAAAGGAATAAAGACCTTCATGCAAGCAACAGCATGTGCTTGACTTAACACAGTTAAGGAAATTATGCCACATCTGAATTAACTAAATAAATTGTATATAGTTCTACGAAAAGAAAGAAAAATCACACACACAAAGAGACTGATGTAGGAGATACTAGGTGTACATGTAATGCTTAGAGCCTATTTACCTTATGTTCATATTGTAAATTAAACAAATATATAAGTAGGATTTAATTAGTTAAATAATTTTAACTATAAAAATTACTACGACATTTAAGATGAAATAAATTTATTTAATGAATAAGAAAGCAAGAACTATAAACTTTAATCACAGATCCACGAAGAATCAAATTATAACTTAAAATTAATTATTAAATACATGCTTCATCAGTCCATAATCTTAGAATTCATAGAGACATACTTTAAATAAAAGCTAATAATGAAATATAAATCTGAACCAAAAGTATGTTGAGAAGTCTCCCTATTCAAACTTGTAGCCTCCCTATTTCCAATATGCAGCTCTCCTAATTTATGTGAAAAGTAGGCTTTGTACAGGTTCAAGGTAAAACAAAACCCTTTCCAACTTAAGTTAAGAAAACAAAGCCATGTGAATAAATCTTTCCAATTGTAAAATTTGTCTTATGTAATATGATTCATATCATTAAATGCCAAAAAAGAAATCTCAATTTATTTGTGGCTCCTTGTAAACCAGGCACAACTTACATGATTAACCCCTCCGTTTTACACTTCTTCATTTTCGCCATATGTGAATTGAGAGAAATGTTTCTTTTGTAACTAATGATTTAGACCCCAAATTACACGAAAATCTCCCTATAAAAATAGAATAAATAAACAGCAGCCGATATTATCTATGCGATAACCATTATGTTGGTCTAAGAAGAGGGGAGGGTGCATCTGAGTTGCATTGTACAACCATAATTAACACAACACGAAGAACACCAATTAAACAAATGTTATATAGCAATTATCCAAATATGTATGATAGAGAAAAGACAATTATGTAAAGAGCAAAACCTGAGTTATCATATCCTTGATCTGTTCCATATGATTGGACACTCGCGGCTGATGGGTAGGAGGGAGGCACTGTAGATCAGCCATGTCAACAAGATATTCTTGGCAATATCGATCACTTAAACTTAGAGGATTTTCTCCAAGCTCATTTGCACGACGAATTATCTGAAAGAATCCACAGACTATTATAGCCAAAAGAACATCATTATAGCCTGCTCCTTTCCAAAATTAAAGCAGCAAAAATGTAAAAGTACCCACTAGGGCGGCATCAAAATTATAACAAAAAAGGATCTCAATTAATTGTTGAAATGGGTGACTGGTAGACTAACCAAACCATCACATCTTCCATCTAAGAATTTCATTATTTCTTTTTAGGAAATTCATAAAAATTAAATAATCAATGCAGATTACCATGACTGGTTTTTAAGTTTTACTAAATAACAGAACTGATTTTTTCACGTGTAATATAATTTCCACGTTCTCACAAAAATACCAACAAAAATTCCACACAGCTATTAACATAAAAATTACTTTTCAATCACAAATCAATTGAAAATCTAATGGAATATTTCCATGCAATGTCTATTAAAATAGAATTATTGCAATTTGAAATCACAGTTTAAAACCATAGTAAGCTACTAACTCATCCATTCCTTGATAGAAAATGGAAATTCTTACCTTGTCATCTACGTCTGTGAAGTTCCGAACATAAGTAACTTCATAGCCTAAGTGCTGTAGGTATCTACAGAGTTTCAACACAAATCAATCAAGATGACATATCTCATAACAATGCTAAATCCTTATGAAAAGTTCAAATATGTGGGAGAAGAGAAGAAAGAAAAAAGAAAAAGAGACATCATAAGGTTTAGACACATTGAGCTCCTTTAGAGAAATCAATTACATAATAAACTAAATAAAACGCAAATGGATGACCCAAAAAGTGGTATTGCAATAAATATAACTTAATTCAGTATTCAATTGCAGCCAAGGCTGCTCAGACCTTTTTCATGATAAAATCGACCAGAATTTTTCTTCTCTCAGTCCAGCTAAAAAAATGCAAATTTAAAATAACGTGATCGACAATTTATTTAATGAAGCAAGACCTGTAGAAAATGTCGAAGGAGACGGCGGCACGAGCGTGGCCCAGGTGACTCAGGTCGTACGCCGTGACCCCACAGACATACATGCCGACTTTTCCGGGGGTTTTCGGCTCGAAGACCTCCTTCTGTTGCGTCATCGAATTGTATACTTTCAGCTCCATTGTTGAAACGACGCCGCTTCCTCCCTCTCCCTTATCGCCGTCTGGATTTGGAGGAACCCTAAACCTAAGAAACTTCTCTTTTAGAGATTCAGAGTGGAGTTAATGACTCTTTCGTCCCTGCAGTTTGAGCAAATTGAGTGAGTCCTGTAAAATCAGAAAATGTCACTACAGTCCCTCTCAGACGAGGGCCCGTTTACCTATATGTTAGTATTACTCCGCTTTTGTCATTAAAAGACAGTAATATCCTCCTATTTATTGCAATTTTCTTTTTAAGCTTATTTAATCTAATATTTATTTTCAAGATAAAATTATAATTATTAAACATGAAATAAAATCTAAAAAAACTGAACATGTAGAGTATCACCAAAAACTCTACAATGGCGATAATCCAACAAAGAAATAGAAAAATTCCAAATCAACAAAACCAATTTGCCGAAACAAAGACAAAGAAACCCGTAAACACAAACCTATATATCCAAATTCTATAGAAACAAAAAAAAAAAAAAACCACCTGTTGATAATCTAAGAAAAATGCTAGTCTTACTCACTCCACTTACTCACTTTTTTTACTCACCTTTATTAAAATTAATATGGTACCCGTACTATGCTTAAGGTACTCGTACTATGCTTTATATTTACAAATGTGAGTAAGGCTAGCATTACTCATAATCTAATCATTAGTCCATTGGAGTGGGGTTGGGCAACGAAGATGGTAGGTGGCTTACAAGATGTCGGTGGGTGTAGCAAGAGTGAGGAGGTGCGGGAGGTTGTGGGGGTTTGTACCTTGTACATGTTTAGAGTTTTTTAAAGAGTAAACGACATATTCTCACCCAAGGTTTAATGAAATCCTAAATTGGTACCCCTGGTTCCATTTATTCCAGATTTTCACCCTTAAAGTGACGAAAAATTGTTGGATACAATGGTTAAGGGGTAAATTGGTTATTTTGCAGGAGAAGACACACATTAGCAGATCGTCGCCCCTAATAGTGCTTTGGTGCACATTAGCCGACGTCGCCCCAATGTTTTTTGCCCTTTTCCAATGATTCTTTCACCCAAAATCACCCTTGTCACCACCATTTGAATCTTCACCTCCCCTTTACAAAATCTTACCATTCACAACCCTTCATCACATGCCGATCGCCAGCCACGACAGTCGCGACATGCGACTGGGTTTTGTCGATCTCGACCGGCAAACAACAACTAAACGGTTGCTGGGGACATAGGGGTTTTGTAGAGTTGGAGATGCTAGTTGCAATGGTGATGTCCAATTGGATTTTCGTCATCGGAATCGCCTGGAATCCAGTGAAGAATAGTGAAACCCTAAGCCTTACGGCACGAGTGATCGGAAGGGCCAATAAGTCGAGAGCAGTGGGGTTTTGAACAACAAACGATGGGGAAGGTGATGGAGGTAACCAGGGGGTTCAACGTCGTCAGCAACAGCAGATCCAACAAAAACAGTGAGGGTGCGCAATCACCAAGGGTGTTATTAAAGTAATTTGAAAATAAGATGATTAATTTTATAATTTTAGTAAATCAAGGGTTAAAATGTAATTGATTAATTTATTTGTTAAGGACATTATGGTAATAACACCCTCTTTAACTTAAAAATTGCTAACATTGTTATTTTAAAAGGGTGGAAATTTAGAATAAATGGTATTAGATGTACCAACTTAGGCTTTTGTCAAACCTTGGGTAGGAATACGTCGTTTACTCTTCTTTTAAATTTTATTTCAGTATTTTCAATTTTACTGCTATATAAATTTATAAAAATTATAAGCTACCACTTGGAATTTGGAAAGACAAAAGTGCTCTTAAGCCGTTTAGTAACATTTAACGGCTCTCTTCTGACAGAGACTACACTCTCACTTTCGGATTTAACTAGACTCAGTTAAAACTTTTTTCAAACCTCAGGGACAACGATGTCATTAACTCATTCACAGAGCATCACAACAACGCGTACAAGGATACTCTGCTACCGAGTCTAGGGTAAAAAGGAAATCTCGACCGTTCGCGCTCAATAGTCAGAATCAGACCAATTTGGGTCTAGATGGCTCATGAACAAAAAATGGGCCCATAGAATGGCGGATCACGCTAGCCCATAGACGTGCATCTAAACCTTTTTCAATATATATTTTTTATTTTTAATCGTTTTTAAAAAAAAGTCAATAAATTAACAAACAAAGACTATTTCCATCCAAAAAAAAAAAAAAATAATCAAGACATTCATTTAAGTAAAATTATACTTTATAATCAATAAAACGTTAATTGAATAATCAAACCTGTTTGCGTTCACATATTCGAAGATTTGAACCCATTGAAATTATGATGTCACTGTTGAAGAAATGACCTTCAAAACCATTCCAGAGTGTAGATACCACACAAATAAATATAAGATAAAATTTCACGTGAAGTCAAGATATCCAGCAATGTTTTCATAACTAACCCCACCACTGACCCAGTCAGGTGACCGGATCCCAGGTTGACCAGTCCAATCGATAGTTGGATCGGTGACAGCATAATGACGTCAGAATGGATAAAAATTCCAGATTTTTTCGAATTTCGTTAACAACTTATAATTAGTCTGGTGAAGAACATCAACATCTCGCTCTTCATTTAAATATTTTATCTTTTTGCATTACCATTTCTATTTGTAAAAGAAAAGACAAATCAAAAACCCCTCTTTATCAACCCATCAACTACTAAACAAACGAAACTCTTTACCCTCCAAATGCCAAAACAATTTGCACACAAATCCAATCTGCTTCTTCCAAACTTCAATACCACCAAACATACACCATAAACACAATGAAAGCAGCCTCTCTTTGCCTGACATAAGAACCATGCCTTCTTCTTTAGATAATCTTAAATATATTCAGTGTAGATTCCCTTATAATTAAGTTGAGACATTGTAATATTGTACGGCTTCAAGCCCAAAAATTCAGATTTGCAGTGACAGAGAATAAAACAGTAAACGCAGAAGCAGAAAAAGTCTAAGAAGTTATCAAGTCTGCAGCTGTAGGTCAAACCTCAGCGGACGGATTCAGCACAACGTAGCTTCGATCGAAGAAATAAGTGAGGAACTGAAGATGCCGAAGACCGAAGTGAAGACGAAATGAAACGCAAACGACAAACCTCGGCGGACGGCGATTGCAGGGAGGCCGGCGGCGGACGGATTCGGCACACCAGTGGTCGATCGAAGAAATGGGTGAAGAAGAGACTGTGGTGGAAGTAGATCCCGGCTGAATTAGAAATGAATTTGGAAAAGGGTTTCCAATTTACAAAACACATTTAACCCCGTTTCGAGTCAAAACCGATTGGATCGGATGCCCTGGTCCAACCGGTGCAATCCGGGTTAAATGCATTCTATCGTAGAAGTTGAGCATTGTGGTTGTGATCCTAATGTTTGAACAGTTTATGTTTACTTCGATTAATTTTTGAAGTTCATTAAATATCTTACAAATTCAATAAATTTGAGGACTTTGTAAAATTTAAACATAAGATCTCTGGGTGAATTACCCATAAATAAATATGTAAAGCTTGAACATAAAACTTATAGGTGAATTAAAATATGTGAAGTTTTGTCACTCCATCACACAGGCCTAATTTGCCCTAAATTTTAGGGCGAGTTTTTAAGCACCAATGTTACTATAATTTTAAGCATGACTGTCGCCCTTTCAAATTATATGGATATTTGTACTTTTTTGGATCACGATGAACTCCAAAAAAGTAATTTTATACTTTCATCTAAATTTCATCCATCTAACTTTCTCTACTTTGGTCTACCTAATCTGATCACTCCCTGAACCTATACTTAACAGTGGAAGGATTGTCAATGAACTTAGCACAATGCTTTCTTTTTCAGGGTTGATATTAATTCAGGAATTATAAGTAATGAATCTTTAAGCGAATCATGCTTTTATTATGGTAGCTTCTTCCTCCACAAAGGGATCCTTAAAACACTTGCTGTGAATTGAGAGAGTCCTCCATTTTTGCCTTGCCATTGCAGCTTCTTCCTGCGCAAGATCTACGAGGACTTCCATGAAATATGATTAATCCCACTTGAATTCCTCACAATTCTAATATCAAAATTAAACCAAGAAAAATAATTGAATGTTTCATTGAAATAACACAAATTCAAACAACAACAATTGCTCACAGGTCACACACTTAACAAATGAAAATACCAAAAAAATTATAACTTCTCCACCATCTCTAAAAATCCTGTGGAGAAGTAGAATCAAATAATTAATAAATGAATAAGAGGTAATTAAGCTACATCATGTCTCTGCATTCTCATCTCTTGATAGAACCATTGAATGAACCGCTCGGCTCTCTGATCGACTGAGTCTTCTTCTTCTTTTACATTGTCATCCAACTCCATTACTCTTACTGCAGGCTCCACAAACTGATCCCTTGTAATTGCAGGCAGAGTTTCCATTGCCAAGGAGTAATCAACACCTTCACTTTTCAAGCCTCCAATTCCAAAACATCTACACAGAGACAACATGGAGTATACATCTCCAAGGCGGCCGCCGCCGTTGCTTGAGTTCTTCAAGAAGTGTTTCTTCTGGTAATGAATAAGAGGCGTGCTTGAAGCTGATGAGAACTCGTACTCTTCAAGAAAGCGATTGTTGTAATGCCTGAGAAGCTTAAACCTCTTAAGCTTTCTCGTCTTCTTGAGGAAAACAAGCTTTGCGGTGATGGGCTTCCTCATTTTGGCAACGCAAATGGAGGTCTTGAGAAGATTTGAGACCTTCTTCAAAATGGTTAGTCTCTTTCTCTGCATTTTTTTTGAGGCAGTGAAAAGAAGAAGTTAGTTAAGTAGCTTGGGCTTCGATTGAAGTGAAGGTTTTAAAGGAAATGAAAAGGTGAGTGAAAGAGATGAAGTATGCGATTGGTGGTGGACAGCCATGGAGGAGCCAAGCTGTAAAAGGCGTATGGTCGGTTGCCTTTTGTACTTACTATGAAGGAATCGACAAGTAGCCGTTGAAACCCTAACTTTCCCTCTACCTTTTCAAGTTTGAACTTTTTACTTTGGCTCACTTCTTTTATTTATCTATTTAATTTAAATAGGTTTCAATAAATTTATGTGTTTACGTTTCTGAAATAACAATTTATCCGCTCTTAAAATAATCTTTATTATATTCATTTTTTTTTTAATAAACTCATATTAGAATGGATCTAATTATTATTAGTAGAGTTTCTGAGCTTTAAAGTTTATAGTCAGATAAACTTTTAGTAGTTACCTTTTATTAGTGGTTGTAGAGACTCAAACTCGGAACATTTTGAATAATATATCCAAGAGTCCTAATCGAACCGTCAAACTATCTAAAAGTAATTAATTTTATTAACCATTCATTACTATTGTTACTACTTTGTTATTTAGTTTAATAGATGCAATAGACCAAGACTAGTTTATTGAATTACGCAAACACGATTCAATATGAATGTGATATAAACTATATTGTATGAGGTCGTTACAATATGATTTGATCTATATTGTATTTGATCGAATTTGAAATTAAATAAAAAAAAAAAAGTGTAATATATAAAAGAATAGACCTAAAGATCCCGTGGCCACCACGTATCAATTGGATATGAATATTTTATTTCTATAAGATCAGATCAACACATAGAAGCTTTTCCGCTTTCCGTTTTCAATTTTCAATTTTTTTTTTTAATTTAGTTTATCATAAATTAATTGGTAGCTTTGAAAATGATTGAACTTGAAGAATCGAAAATGATTGAACTTCAAGAACTAATAAAATCCGTTTGAAATCAAATTAAAATTAATCACATAAATAACGCAATCAGTAAAGAGAAAGAAACACACGTGATTTATCTTAGTTTCTTAAAACTCGGTTATATCTAACAGAATCAATATTATTGCAATATTTAATCACCTCTCTCATTATAATGAATGTATTTATTATATTTTTCTATATCATTTATTCAAAAGAATAATGTGTTTATATATTATGTTTTAGGAGAGAAACCTAAAATCATTATGATTCATATACCTAAACCAAACCTTATTATTTGTCCTATTCTTTAGAGCATTCTACTATGGTTATTCATGGTATTAACCGTAAACTGCTTTCGATTTCCCGCCCATTCACTAGGGAGCGAGACCTCATGTGCGTTGTCCCTTATAAGCGAACCCCTTATTATTGAAGTGGTCACCAGTTTTAACATGAACAATCTAGTTATGTTGAGAAATATCTTGAATTAGTCATGCTCATATATACAATTATAGAGTCAATTTTACATAATATCCCATTAATCATTTAATTATAGTCTTATTTTATGAATTACATAGATTTTTAATTATCTATAAATGGCAATGGTAATTAGGATATAAGCTATTATAATACAGATTTTTTACGTAAAATTTTCATACAAATTCTTGATTATTGATCTGGTGTAATATATTCATATTTATATTGATGTGGGGTTTAATTTATTTTGCTTTATCTTTACACATTCTCTAAATCATCTATATTTTGTGTGTCTCTTTCAATTAATTAGCATTTATAAGATGCCTTGACGGGTTGTTGAAGATATCGCTCAATCAATTAATTAATTAAATAACTAAAGAGTTAATTAATGAACTAAGTTGATCTGTTGATGAGAATTCCTCCCAAAACACACATATTCCCAAGGTTTTAAAACCCGACCTGGGGAGGCAACCCGGCCAAGCCACTAGGTCACGAGTTTTACAGGTCGTACCGTGACGTCAAGAAAAAAAAAAAAACAATTTTTTAAAAAAAAAATGCATATTTCAATTTTTAATTGGTTTTTTATTTATTTTTCTTCTCTCTTGGTGTTGATTTTGTCGAATAAAAATAGGGAAGGGAGAAGAGAAAAGCTGAAAAGGATTATTTTTTAAATATTTTATTGTAGTAACCGCAGGTGGAAGTGGGTCCATTCCTATTTTCGGTTTTTAACATTAACCGACCCAGTCTAGCCACCGATTCCCGATCGAACCGGTTCAACCGACCAGGCCAAGCCGAGTTTTAAAACATGCATATTCCATACTTTTGTTTGTCTTCGTTTATATTACATGAGATCAAAAAAAATGCTTTCACTCAAGGGTTTCCCAATTAGGTAGGATTACTATTTTATCTTTTTTCGATCCATAGGTTACTATTATTGGGATATTTGTGGCTCGTTTTGTTATTTGCTCTCATGTGAAATTGTATGTCTTTAGAAAAACTATTTAATAAAAAATAAAATTGTAAATAGGAATATAATTTATGAGTCCTATTAGAAATTGAAATATGAATCCTATTAAGAAAAGAATATCTCATATCCTACCTATAAATATAAGGTTGAGAACCAATTCAAGGTTATGAGAGAATAAAAGAATATGAGAACACATGTCATTTGATGTAAGAGTTATTAAACACCGTGGAGAGAGTGTCTTAGAAACTATGATTGTTTCCACTATAGGTATTAGGTTGAGCGTGGTTAGAAACTATGATGTTTATGCTCTGTTTTATATATTGGGTTTATGGTATTATGTACTCTTATATATCATGTCCATAAAATTATAGTGAATTTCTCTCATCCGTGGATGTAAGCAAGCTCAGCTGAACCATGTAAATATCGTGTCTCTTTGTATGATATGATTTTATTTCTATGTTATTTATCTTGAAAGTATGTTTTCCGCTGCGCGATCTCCTAACAACTATATCTTTTAAAAACTTGTTAAAATTTATTATAAAAACTCTCTGGTTAAGGAATATTTTTCATTTAAGGGTTTAGGTCGATAATCTCCTTGATAGAAATAAATCCCATAAATAGATAAATTTTACCTTTTTCTTTTTTCTTCTAACTTATATAAAGAGCCAAACATGGCATCTGTTATACGTAGGAGTCTTTTGGCCATACCGACAGGTGACTTGTTCAATAAACCAAACTTCATTGACTAGAAGCCAAGCCATCACCCATTGTCAATTTGCATCAAGTAAACGCCACCGTTAAAGTGGACATGACCTCATCATATAACCTCTCCTTAAAAAATGACCACACCCAAAAATGATGAGAATAATGATTTATTATAATTAAACAAACCCAAAAAAAATAATTTATTTTATTAAAAATACTTTAAAAATTATTTTAATTACATTGCTATCCCACTTGTGTATACATTTTAGAAAAATATTACACTCATAATTTCTTCTCATAAACTTCCTTTCAAAATCTCTACATAGCAGTTCGTAATTACTCAACTTGTAATAGGTTCCACTTGATAAATTACGGTTGATTAATTACGAGCTGTCACATCGAGATTATAAAAGAAAGTTTGTGAGAAGAGGTTATGGGTGTAGTATTACTCTAAATTTGATTGTTTTAAACAACATTTCAATGATATAATTATAAAATAACTATACCATTTTTATTCATTTGGAGCAAAAATGGAAATTAATTAATAAATATTTATGAAATTAGCCATTAGGCTTAGGGTTGGATCAAGACTTTAGCCATTATGATGAGTTATTTAGACTGGCCTATACACATTTCAATGGAGAATTAAATTTGCAATTCAAAGTTCTTAATTTCTAAATTTAATCTTAATTAAACAACATCAATATTTATTTAAAATTTTTGGATAAATTTCAACATTTACTTGTAGAAATTAGGATTTAATTCAAATTCTTGGGTTTCATTTTTTATCTAATATTTAAATACCTATTTGGTTCATGAATTCACACTTTATATTCCATATCAATTTACAGAAGAATTTTCAATTGAAAACATTTACAAATATCATTCTCAAACCCGAATTCAAAGTCTTTGATGTGTATATATATATACTTTTTAAATTATTTATTTTGAAAGTTTTAGAAATTAAAAATCTTAACTACTCTTGGGTGACTGAGTAGTTAGACAATGACTCTTGTGTGTATTACTCAAGAGGTCTTGAGTTCGAGTTACCTTAATTCTTAATAAGGATGACCATTGGAGCCTGAATGATATACATGGTCATTAACTTCAGGGTCCTGGGGGATTAATGGTCGTTAACTTTAACACGAGATTTCAGAGGATTAGTTGAGGTGCACGCAACTGGACTCGGACATTAAGGTCAAAAAAAAAAAAAAAAATCTCCCACTTTAATTATAAAATTTATATGATTATGCGAAAAAAAACAAAAAAAGATTTTGAATATAATTTTGTATTGAAAGTTTATGTTATAAACTTATAAGACTTTATTAATTTTATGTTTTTTGTTTTATTTTATTAATAATGACTTGTTCAACTCTTATAATACACATTTCTCCCCTCAACTCTCATCACTTTCATACATCAATTAAAGAACAAGATTTTAAATCAAAACCGTCAGAAGAAAAGATTCCAAACGGGACCCATCCTTCCTCTTGATCAGACGGTAGATTCATGAACATTAATCGAAAACGACGTATCACCCGGGAAACCCCATTTCCTTGTTCAAACGCAACACCCACGGCGCACATTAGTCTTGATCCCAATACAAACTGGGCAAAATTACCAAAGCGCCCATCCGAACGTTAAAACCGCTCTCTTTCCCTCACGCGGAGGCATGCTTCTCATTCATTCATATATAAACCTTGGCTTCCCGGCGATTCCACAAAACAAAAACCAAAAGAGAAAACACTTTGAGAAAACGATTTTAAAAGACGCGAAATTTGGATGGTGTTTTGCGTGAGAGAGAGGGCGAGAGAGAGCACGAAAGAGGAGGAGTTGTCGATGTCGATGGCGATGAGCAGTCACGAGAGATCATCATCAAAACCACTTCATAACTTCACGTTACCATACCTCAAGTGGGGTCACCAGCGGCATCTTAGATGCATGAAACTCGAGGATTCGTCGACTACCACAACGACGTTGTTAAATGAAAGACCGCGTAGGCGATCGCCGCCGTCCTCCAAGTTGAGGAAGGAATCGGAAGAGGAAGGGATCGATGCGGTGAGGGAGAAGATTATCAACGATCTCAAAACGGCGGCGGATAAGATGAAAGATAAGATATTGAGAGAGGAGGTGGAGTTGGAGGATGAGGAGGAGGAATCGTCTCCTGCTGCGGCTGCTGTGGTGGTGGCGGCTCCGTGGAATCTTCGCACCCGGCGTGCTGCGTGTAAAGCGCCGCCGATTGGTGGAGCGGCAGCGGGTAAGGGATTTAGAATCGAGGAGAAAAAGTCTAATTCATCGCCGATTAGAAGTGACGCTGTTGGCGCCAAGTCGCCGAGGTTGAAGGAGGTCAAGAAAGAGAGAGTGAAATTCGCAGTGAATTTGACGAGGAAGGAGATCGAAGAAGATTTTATGGAGTTGGTTGGTCATCGGCCGCCGAGGAGGCCCAAGAAGCGGCCCAGGAATGTGCAGAAGCAATTGGATGTAAGTGTGTTTATTCTAATTTTTTGAAACTCTGGCCTTTTTTTTTTCCAATAAAAACGTGAACTTTTCGTTCTGTTGATTATAAGAAGTTAACTTTGATTGTGTTTACAGAATTTGTTTCCGGGATTATGGTTGACAGAAGTGACGGTTGATTCGTATAAGGTGCCGGAGTTAGCTGATAACGGAAAGGTAAATGCTTGATTGTTTGCTGAGAAAATGTGTGAAAATGAGGGAAAGTTTAAATTTTGGGCCGTTAAGGAAGTTAATCTTTTGAATTTTTAAACTTTAAAAAGTGATTTTCAAAAAGGGCTTTTTGTTCAATCTGTTAATGTTCAAATCTTAATTCTTTATGCAGAGTTAGCAATGGGAAAAGGGGATCCATATGGTAGTTTCGAGGCTTCTGATTGGTGACTACTGATGATTTGTGACCTTAATTTAGTGGTATACAACAACAGTACCACACCATCTTTGTGAGGGAATTTCATACAAATGTTGAATTTCCTGGTAACTTTGTGGTGCAAGTTCAGTTGCTTTGAAATGCTAATTTTGTTTATTAATTCGTCATTCGTTGTTTCTTTCTAATTAGCGGAATAATAATTGTGTATAAAGAAAGGGGATGGTTGGATGTTGTTAGATGGAAGAGAATGGCATTGTACGAGCTTCATTTTTTAAATACACTTGCTTAGTTGCCTTTGATGTCAAGAATCAAATCTTCATCAACTTTGTGGTTTTATTCATTTGTGTTTGAGTTAGTGAAAGCATTAATCTTGAAGCACATTCTCAGCTACATAAATCTTCTAAGGTAACTTGTTTCTGCTATGAATGAGTAAAATTTGGGAACTAATGTATGCTCAGGTTCATACGGAATCAGCTTTTGCTTGTTGATAAACCATTGTCCAAGTCTTTGTTTAACTTACTGGGCTAACCATTAGCTAGTCTCAGTGCTGTGGGGATGATGACTTATACCTACTTGTTGTTTTCTTGGTTTTGATGATTATGATTACTGAGAACTAATGAGCATCACATTATTATTAACTATTGATCCATGCCGACTCACAAATTGCTTACATGCTCAGCTGCTAGTTCTGCATAAAACTGGAGTTTCACGTTTTAAACACCTCTGCCTGGAATTTTTACTGCAATGTACTCTGATTTGTCGGCCATCACATTTACAGGAAACTACAGGCTGCTCTACATTGCAGCTACTTCTCTTGTTCTTTGATCAGTAGTACTGAAATCATTAGAATCCTATATGGTAAGTATTCATTGAACTTATATGGAAAAGTGGATAGAGCATTGCTAGTGTTTTCTATCTTTCACATCAATTGTGGAAATTGCTGACTTTTTGTAAAGCTTTACTCTATTTTTTCCACAGTTTTAGGTGCTTTTTTTTCCTTTCCACAGTTCTACTCTTGATAAATCTAGTAGTAGAAGGCGTTTGTCACAAACTGCCTCTCCAGTTGCCAAAGTTTTGTGCAAGGCGTGTAAATTGGGATGGACAGACTCGATTTCATTTGTCAGGCCTGGCACAGCCTGTGATCCTCTCGTCTGGCTCAGGCTGGGCCACTCGGTTGCTGTACTTTTTTTGGGTTTTTCGTATTTCAGCTGAATCCAGCTTGTTGGTTCAATGAGCCTATGTGGTCATTCCCAGCCCTGAGTTGGGTCCAAGTTCAGGTTGTCTCAGCCTATGACTTATCTTTTCATTTCATCGTCTCTAAACTTACATGAAGCGTGCTAGGAATCATGCATGCTTGAAATTCTTACAACATAATTTTCTTGTTTATTCTGTTTTTGCTGTGCTGGACCACTGAAGAAATAGAAAGGTGACGTTGAAACTTATAATTGGTTGGCGTTGAAGTTGGAGTCGAGCTGCAATCATGATGTATAGCCTTGTTCGATTTTTATTTACATCTTCCGGGAAGTGTTCATTAACTAAAATTTTGCAGTTATCAGATTAGTATTTCTTCGAAAATGCCACTGCATTTTTAGCTGCTTTAGACACTACATTGGTAATACCTGGAAAACTGTATTAGTTGGATGTTTCTTTCTGGGAAGTGATTGAAACCTTTGTTGGAATCGGATGGCTTGGTATCGAGGCCCTCAAATGTTGACTTAAACAGCCGCCAAGGCTGCTGTTTGAGTTTGACACCTCAAGCTGACGTCTTTGAATTCGTCTACACACTCTTGTTTCCACATTTCTGCGTACCATACCATTTATTAAGAAGATCCTTTTAGTTGATTCCTGAGGTGGTTCTGTAGCCCCAATTTATAGAAGTAAAATAAAATAACATAAAAATTATGGTCGACATTTGTTAACATGAAATTTCTACCTTTTTCAACTAGTTTTTCATAAAAGATGTGTTATGCCCGGGAAAATAAAGGGCTGACATGGGAAAGTCACGTGAAGGGTGACCTACTCCCGTCAGAGCAACACCCACACGTCAGACCTGCCAAGTGATATAGAGCCCACACGCGTCTATTTCCCTGCAATAAGTCGTGCGAAGTCAGCTTGGGAAAGGGAAAATGGGACATAAAGCCGGATTTTGTCATGACAATCACACCAAATCATGGATTTAATGATGATTACACGTTTCAGTTTGATATAAAATGAAGACCACCCCTTCATTAAGGGGATTCGGCCATTTTTCATACAAAGAAATCTCTTTCTCCTGTAAACATTTTTACTTTTTCAACTTATGTAAGTCACCACAACGCGACTCGACCCACACTAACATCAATACAAATCAGTGGACGTAGGACTTACTACCTTAGCATCCGAACCACTTAAAAACTCCCTTTGCATTTATTTCGCTTTATATATTCCATTTTTACGTGTATTAAACAGTCAATCAACGTTAAGCACGTGAGAATTCGTTGGTGCTTAAACTGAGCATCAATAGTTTGGCGCTAGAAGGAGGGCTGATTTAGTGTCTACCCTTCATCAGGAGAATCTTTGACCTACTAGTCTTACAGCTACAATGACCCATTGGTCCCGAACTCAGCGAGGAACCGGTGGCAAGCATGTTTGAAGGAGTCCCCCTGGCCCAGAGGGACACCGCTTCCAACATACCTCTAATTTCGCAAAATGCTGTTGGGAATACCCCAGAAGCCTCGCAACTGGACCCTGCCATCATAAGCTACCTGGAGAGGTTCGACAATACTCTCCAGACGGTCAACCAGAGGTTGGACCGTCTGGACCAAGGTATGTCATCTACGACAGTCGGAGCGGTACAACCACCAAAAACGCCTGCAAGTCGCGCGAAAGCGCGGCAAAGGTCGAGCCCGTGCGCAGAGCAACGCAGCGCGTAAGCGCAAGAGGTAAACAAGTGGCAAAAAAATAAGCCTATGGGCTCCCAGGGTCGCGAATACCAAAGGTGCCCCAAGCGGTATCAAGAAAGCCGAGACTTGGCGAAAGAGTGGACCCCAGTGTCCCATGCCACGATGCAGCCCAAGCAAAAATCTTGGGCATGGTAGTTCGATCACCACCGGCAGAGCGATCCCGATCAAATGCGGGAGGCCCTCACACCTCGCGGGCGGTTCGTACCACCGCGAGGGTCGTGAAAGTGCCCCTCACAACCCATCGTCTTCACACGCCTCTAGTCAGCGTGTGTCAAGTGCGACCGGAAATGCCGGCCGAGGCGAGGAGGAATCCAATCTCCGGACTTTCCTGAACCGCAACCGAGAAGGCAGGGCTCGCACGGGTGAAAGCAACCCCCAATTGGCTCATTACCGCAAATTGAGGAGGCTGCGGCGAGCTCACGGGACAGTTAAGGGAGCAAAGCGAAGCAGCGCAGTCGCCTTTCACATCCCCATTTTCTACGGAAGTGCTATTGCCCCACTTCCACCGGGGAGGTTCAGAATGCCGATATGCGGCCGTTTGATGGAAACTATGATCCGCAGGATCATTTGTATGAGTTCAACGACCTGATGGAGCTCCACCAGGTTTCAGACCTCGCGAAATGCCGTTGTTTGGCTGTGACGCTGACTTCTCACGTCAAACGGTGGTTAAGGTCACTCCCAGCGGGATCGATCAGTTCGTGGCCTCAGATGAGCACGACATTCTTGCGGCATTTCCAAGCCAACCGGAAGTTTTCAATGCCTTTGAGCTACCTCAGCAACATTAGGCAAGAAAGAGACGAATCCTTGCAGTCTTACGTTGACCGCTCCACGGGGAACTCAACAAGGTGGCTCATGCCCCGAAGAGTCCATCCGAACTCTTATAATAATGTGGAGTTCGCCCGCAACCGACTCGTGGAAGGAGCTGCAGCCGAGAACGATATTTCCCTCACTGATTCTACAACCTGGCGGAAAAGTACCTCCGAATAGAGAATTCATTGGCGGCACTTCTGCCGCGATCACGGCACCTCCAAAGCGGTATGTCGGTCGGGAGACAACAAAGTAGCGATCGCAAAGAAGACAATGACGATCAGCGAAAAGTGAAGAAACCCCGCTACGAGCAGAAAAAGTCCTATGCTCCTGTCCCCCGTCACGACCGCGACAAGGCCCAATACACTCCGCTGAATGTGTCCATATCTGCGATCCTCGACAAATCCGAGGAAGCCAGCCTGCTCGGTGAGCCAGAACCCATGAAAACTCCTTCAACGGCCGAGAAGAAGAAGAAATACTGTCGTTACCATCGGGATAACGGGCATCACACTGATGAATGCCGAGCTCTAAAGCAGGCTATTGAAGAGCTTATCAAGAAGGGGCACTTCAAGGAGTACATTGATGACTCCCCAAAAGAAAACCAAGGGGAGTGAAAGAACAAGCGCCGTGATCGCAGCGGGTACAGCAGTGTCAAACTAATTTTCGGAGGTCCGCACCTCGCTGGAAACACGCGAGGGCGCAGGACAGGTATGCTTGGGAAGCACATCATGACCCGATCAGAGTCATGAGCACATCGCAGCGACCTCAGAAAGCCAGGAAGGAAGAACCAATCACCTTCTGCGAGAAGGAGGCGGCTCGCTTGCACCACCCACACGAGGACGCTCTGGTGATCACACCCCTGATAGGGTGTCATAATGTCTGTAGAATGCTTGTGGACAACGGAAGCGCTGTGAACATTCTGTTCAAGTCCGCTTTCGATAGAATGAACCTGGTCGAGGCCTACCCTGCCGCCTCGATGCCTCTGACAGGCTTTACGAGGGATCACCCGATCCCCAACGGAACAATCAGCCTCCCACCGCGCCGGCGACTACGACGAGGTGACTAGGGTTACCGAATTCTTAGTCGTGGACTGCCCATCGGCCTTCAATGGAATCCTAGGGTGACCTCTACTGAGAACCTTCAAGGCGGTCACTTCCATTTATCATCTCAAGATGAAGTTCCCCACTCCATCGGGGATCGGGGAGGTAAGCGTGTCGCAGCGCATCTCGCGAATGCTACGTAAAGCGGTCCAAATGGCCGACAAGGGGAAGGGCAGGGGTGCATGCTAGCGCGCCGCCAGTATGGCGGCTGGATCGAGCCACAGCTTGGTCCGGCGGAGGATAATATAGATCCGCGACTTCAGGAAATCCCCCCGAGCGGCCCGGTTGAGGATCTGCCCGAAGTTTTAGTTGATCCAAAAGAGCTGAGCCGAATGCTAAAGATCGGAAGCTGTCTCAACCCCCAGCTCGCTTTTGAGTTGGTAAGCTTCTTGAAGGAGAACATTGATGTGTTCGCCTGGTCGCATGCGGATATGGTCGGGATCAGCTCGGACGTTATTTGCCATTCCCACGAAGCGTCAAGCTGAAGCTGCCTTGGCCGCCAAAAGAGAAGGGCGATGGATCCAGAGCGGTACGCCGCGTTAAAATCAGAAGTGGAGAACCTTTTCCAAAATGGATCTGTTCGCGAGGCTCTCTACCCAGCCTGGAGGTCAGGTGAACCCAGGTCACAGGTAAAGAAGCCAAATGGCAAGTGGCGAACCTGCGTAGACTTCAGCGACCTGAACAAAGCTTGCCCGAAAGTTTCCCCTGTCAAGAATCGACCAGCTCGTTGATGCCACCTCGGGACACGAGCTGTTAAGCTTCATGGATGCATACTCGGGATACAATCAAATCCCGATGTATAAGCCGAGATGAGCTACTCGACCTTCATTACGAGATCGGGGGAGTATCTTGCTACAAAGTAATGCCCACCCTTCGGAACCTCGAAGAATGCAGGGTGCGACCTAGTCGAGGAGGTTGGTCAATCCGAATGTTACAGGCAGGAGATCGGGAGGACAATGGAGGATACTATGTAGGCGACATGCTGGTCAAATCCCAGGTCGCCTCAGAACATATTACGCATCTCGCTGAGATGTTTGACATACTCCGGCTCTACAGAATGAAGCTGAACCCTCTCAAATGTTCATTCGGGGTATCGTCAGGAAAATTCCTGGGGTATATGGTCAATCAGCGGGACATAGAAGTAAACCCCGAAAAGATTCAAGCTCTGCTCGATATGGAGAGCCCACCGAGCAAAAAGCGAGGTCATGAGTCCGAGCGGGCGAATAGCGGCACTCGGGCCGCTTCATATCAAGGCTAAGAGACACATTGTTTACCATTCTTCAATGTTACGAAGGCCAATAAGAAATTCAGTGGACTTCCGAATGCGTAGAGCATTCCAGAGTATAAAAGAGCATCTTGGGAAGCCACCTCTCCTCTCTAAACCTCTTCCACAGGAAATCCTGCTCATCTACTTGTCCGTGTCTCAGTTCGCGGTTAGTGCAGCTTTAACACGGGAAGAGGAAAAAGCTCAATGGCTGATATATTATGCAAGTAAACGTCATCGGATGCCGAGATGCGGTATCCGAAATGGAGCGACTAGCTTTTGCCCCTGCCGGTCGCGTCCCGAGCTACGACCTTACTTCCATGCCCATACGATCAATGTAATGACAAATTACCCCTTGACGGAGTGTCCTCCAGAAACCTGAGGCCTCAGTAAAGCTGCTCAAATGGGCCATGGCTGGCAGCCGTGACCGTTCGACTGAAATATCGCCCAGTGCGACCATCAAAGCAGTGTCATGCAGACTTCATCTCGGAATTTTCCTATCTCCCAAGCGACTTGAGTCCTAGCGAAGTCGGGCAAGAACCTATTCAGGGACCTATCGACTGGAACCTCTACGTCGTGAGTCATCAAACAGAAAAGAAAAGCCTGCGGGTGGGTTCGGGTGCTGTGTGAGCCCCAGGGGGAATTCGAAGGTGTAGGTATTGGATTCTCCGGTTCGGGTTTAAGGCGACGACCAACAATGAGTCCGAATCACGAACTCTGCTCGTGGGATTGCGACTCGCCAAAGAAATGGGTGCAACCGCGATCGGTATCTACGACTCCATCTTGGTCGTCAACCTGATTCTAGGAGAATACCAAGCCAAGGAAGGGAACATGGTCCGCTACTTGAAAGAAGCTAAAGGTCTCTGCAGGGGTCGTTTGAGGCACTTTGAAATCGCTCGATCCCCGGGAGAGCAACTCTACTCCACGCCTTGGCAAAGATAGCCTCATCAGGTGGAGATTGCGAGGCTCACGCGCGTCCCCGCATAACGTTCGTTAAACCGATAGCTCCAGCTCCATCATCGGCCGACCGAGTAGTGAATATGGCTCGGCCAGTTCACAGGATGGCTCCCATTATACAAGTACCTCGAAGGATGAGACCTTGCCTAGCGACAAGGTCGATGGCTGAGGTCCTACAGTAAGGTGCTCGTTTCACACTCATCGGGGAGGGATCACCATACAGGGAAAGGAGGAGGTGCCCCTCTCCTCCGAGTCATGTGTAACCGGTGCCGAAGAAGCTACTACATCGCAGAGGGAAATCCATGAAGGGATCTGCGGTAGCCACACAGAAGCTCGATCTCTTGCGAACAAGATTGTTCGTCAGGGATATTATTGGCCCCGAATCCAAGAAGATACGCACAACTTTGTCAAGAAGTGCGACAAATGCCAGCGGTTCGCGAACATTCCGCGAGCGCCATCTCACGAGCTGATTACTATGTCTAGCCCCTGGCCATTTTCCATGTGGGGGATCGACCTCATCGGCCCCATGCCAGTTGGAAAGGGAGGGGTCAAGTACGTCGTGGTCGCGGTAGACTATTTTACAAAATGGGTCGAAGCCGAGCCACTAGCCGCGATCATGATCAGGAAGCTAAGAGACTTCATTTTCAAGAACATAGTGTGCCGTTACGGAATTCCTCACACCCTCATCTCAGATAATGGAAAGCAATTCGATAATGAGGAGTTCAAGCGGTTGCTCTGCGCAGTGGGCATCCATAAAAAATTTGTCTCGATCGCCGAGCATGAGTGAATGGCCTTGAAGAAGCTGATCGAATAAGACCATCAAGCACACTAGAAGGCCAAGCTCGGGGCTGAGGCCCAAGGGCCAAGGGAAATTGGGTGACGATCTCCCCGAAGTTTTATGGGCGTACAGGACAACTCCAAGGACCTCCACCTCGGAAACCCTATTTTCGTTGGCCTATGGCATGGCTGCAAGCGTGATTCCCCGTGTAGAGGTCGGGACCGGTTCTCTTCGGAGGGACCCTGTCATAACAGCGGGGCGACAATGAAGCACTTGAGAGCAAGTTTGGATCTAATTGAAGAGCGTCCGCGACAAGGCTTCGCTAAAGATAGCGACTACCGGGCGGCGAGCAAAAAGGTTCTTCGACTCAAAGGTCCGGCGAAGAGACTTCCGGGTCGGGGACCTGGTGCTAAAGGAAGTTCTCCTCGAGACCAGAGAGCCAAGTGCGGGGGTACTAGGGCCTAACTGGGAAGGTCCGTACCGGGTCGACAAAGTGATCGGGAGCCAGGGGACTCGCCATCTCAAAAGATTGAACGGCTCCCAAGGTACCCCAGAGCTTGGAAGCATGCAGCACCTCCGCCGAGCTACTATCGGCAATCCTCCCGAACTCGGCTCTCGATTTTGTTAATTTCTTTTTTAAAGTATTACTCTACATTCGCTTAAAAGCTGATTCGCATGTGTTACTGATTCGCATGTAAGAATTTATATGTAATCGCTTATGTAAATCAATTGTAAATAGTGCATATTTATGAAAAAACGAACTGCAATTGTAAAGAAAATGTCTTCATTTATGTACAAAAAGTCGACTCGAGTACAATGGGGACAATTCATTACACTAAGGCTGGTCGGGGGCATCCTTCGAGCCGGAACCACCTGCCTGATTGGGTCCTTGGGAGGCGGCCCCGGCAGCCTGGTCATCCTTTTCGGCCATGATCCGCAAGGTCGCCTGCCAAACCTCTGGGAGGTCGGAGAAGTCCAAGGCAGGGTTCTTTGCTCGCAGGGTGTAGATGGACCCGACTGCCCAGTCCGCGGCCTTCTCCTCCATCTCCTCAGACTGATTTTGCATCTCTACACTCAGAGAAGCGACTCTCTCCCGACTCTCCTGAAGCTCGGCCTCAAGAGCTAGCCTTTCTTGTTCGGAGGCCTGATTGTCTTGTTCAGCCTCAGCCTGAGTCGCCTCGAAGGTCTGCCCACTCTCCCTGGGAATCCTTTTCTCCGACCTCTTTGGAGAGGGTCGGTTGTCTCCTTTGGAGTTCTTTAATCTCCTCTGCGCCGATCGAGTTCCGCCTTTTGAAAATCCACCGTCGTGCGGCATCCTTTTCCAGGTGCGATACTGATTTCTTGCTTCAATGAAACGCTTGTGTTCGTTCAGCTTCAATGGACTCCAAGCTCTGCTTTAGCTTCGCAACCTCCTCCTCCAGGTCGCTCGTCCCTTTCGCTTCCCCCAACCGCGTGTTTTCCATGGCCATCCTCATCGCAAGCAACCCCCGCGAGCAAGATGAGTTAGAAATAAATCGAATGAAGTTTTAAACACAACTCATTTACCTTGCTCGAGATGCCCGGAACGACGGTCATCGTCATCGCCCGTGTCGGCGAACTCATCGTAGGACTCAGATGCTCGCTGCTCGAGCGTAAGCCGCCATCGATCGGCTCTGCAGTACTGGGCGAGACTCCCCAATGAGTCTAGAACAGCGCATCCTTCGCCTTATCACCGTGCCTCGCCTCGCTCACGGGCTCCTTGCCCGACCTCCAGGATCCTCCCCGGCGTGACCTCGAGGCTCTCCCTCAGTTGAGTCTCCAGACTCCTCGCTCGAATGCTGCTTCTTCTTGCGACCTTTGGGCGCCTTCCGCTTTGATGCGATGGTGCACTGGCGGCCTGTTACCGATCTGGTCGCCTCCACCTACTGTGGCGAGTGGAAGGGAAGCTCATGTCTGCACGCCGTGTGCTCGAGACGACTGCGACTTCAGCCGCCCTCTCACTTCTCGATCGAGGGAAGACGAATGGTGCTCGGCGGGGCTGTCCGGACTCTTTGGGGGCATCGTTTACGCATTGGAGTTCGTTAGTAAGCAAACTTATTCTACGACCAGAAAGGGACCAATATAACTTACCTTTTGGGGGTTCTAACGCCTTGTCGCTGAAAAAAATCGTACTTCCTTAAGTTCTCGGTTGTCCAAGCTTTCTCGTCCGCGACTATCCTCGTGCGGATACTCAAGAAGGATACAAGCTTGTGCAGGTCGCCGAGTAGCGCTGCTCGATCGTTCTATTAACTGCAAAACAAAGCAGATCGTTATTATGGATCAGGCGAGCAGATAATGAGCCCAGCGAGAGAACCTACTTGGATTTTGAAAACGGCAGTAGCCGTCGTAAAAGAAAAAGAAGAACTTTGTCTCGTAGGCCCCCGCATTGCTGGGATAGCTGTGTATCCCCGCGGCAATGGTAGGTCGCCGAGACAAATAGTACGAGTCCTTGTCCCTACTCTTCTTAAGGTAGTAGGCGACGCCGAGCTCTACCGTTGTTGGCTCTCCCAAGCCGCTCGCAAAGACGCGATGTACATCGCGGCAGCTGATGTCTGACTTTTGGCGTCGGAAGCTGCGATTAGGTGCGATCCCAGAAATGATCCAGCACCGAGCTGATGAAAGAAAGGATGGAAGGGAATCCTCCCTCCACCCTTGAAGATCTCTTCAGAGATCGCGGCAAGGCCATCGGCCGGGCGCCGTGACGGTCTGGTGTGGTCGAGGAATACCTCCGCGCGAATATCGAACTGCATCTTTATTCTATTATATTCCTCGGAGGTGAGAACCGAGTAGACATCAAGGGTGCGTCCCTCGGGAACTTCCCGCGAGGGACGAGCGGCTCCTTCCTCCGGGATGCGGATGTTGAAGGTTCCATTCCAGTCTGCAACATCGACAGACGGTCATTAGGGCCTTCGTGTTCGTCCCGTGTAATGGCAGGGGACATCTTAAAATCTACAAGTGACTCGAGCCGCCATCCACGGCTCGAATCCAATGGCGGCGTCGCGTCTCGGAGAAAGCGTCGAGACCCAACGCCATTATCCAACCAAACCAGGAATTGCAAAAACAAAAAAAAAGGAAAAGGGGAAAAGAAGAACCTTACTGTCTGGGATGCGAAGCTGAGGCCGAAACTCGTCTCAGTTGCCTGAAAAGCCGATCGGAAGAAAATTGTTCCTGGTGTGTAAAGGTTTGTCACTCGAAGCGAAAGAAATTTCGGTGACCTCATCAGAAAAAATGCAAAGTTTTTATATATGGATTGCGAATCGACGGTTACCACCCTTGGAACTGAAACGACAACCCACACTCTCTCCCCGCATTAAATGCACCACACGTCGCATTAAATGACGTGATAATGGTCGTCGTTTCGATCGCTATTGCGCAACTAATCTTTGTCAAGCAGCGTCGACCAAGACACGATGCATTTAATGTGCCTGACAAACGCTTTAACGCATGCAGATCGCCTACAGCGTAAAACCAGGTTCATTGCATTTGTACAGAAAGGAGCATCCCTCAGATCCAGGTCGCTAAGGTGAAGATTGTCAGGTCACTCTGGCAAGGAATTGCGCGAGATCGTGTTCGCCAAGAGTTTTGTGCCGAGCTCATCCCGTTCAGGTCGGAACGACCAAAAACTCCGACGTGATTTAGTTTCCAAGGTCCGACCCTCGAACCTTAAAAACTAGGGGGCTTCTATTATACCCGGGAAAATAAAGGGCTGACGTGGGAAAGTCACGTGAAGGGTGACCTGCTCCCGTCAGAGCAACACCCACACGTCAGACCTGTCAAATGGTATGGAGCCCACACGTCCCATTTCCCTGCAATAAGTCGTGCGAAGTCAGCTTGGGAAAGGGAAAATGGGACATAAAGCCGGATTTTGTCCTGACAATCACACCAAACCATGGATTTAATGATGATTACACGCTTCAGTTTGATATAAAATGAAGACCACCCCTTCATTAAGGGGATTCGGCCATTTTTCATACAAAGAAATCTCTCTCTCCTGTAAACATTTTTACTTTTTCAACTTATGTAAGTCAGCCCGCAACCGCGACCTGACCCACACTAACATCAATACAAATCAGTGGACGTAGGACTTGCTACCTTAGCATCCGAACCACTTAAAAACTCCCTTTGCCATTTATTTCGCTTTATATATTCTATTTTTACGTGTATTAAATAGCCAATCAACGTTAAGCACGTGAGAATTCGTTGGTGCTTAAACTGAGCATCAACAAGATGTAACTTGAATTAAGGAAAAAAAAACTGAGAAGCAATTAAAAACTTACCTAGTTATTGGTAGTCCAACGGTAAGGATGAACCAAAGGGATTATGTATAGCTTTAACTCATAGTCTTAGGTTTTGTTGGATGTAAATGTAGTACATTTCTCCATGATTTACTTGGAAGATCGTAATAATGGATTATTGTTGGATAACTCCTATTGAAAATTAGTGCGTAAGTTGGTTTTGATGGAAAAAAAAAAAAAAACTAATCTTTTGCCAATCTTCTTCATTTATAAAATTATCTTTTAATTCTAAGTATGATTTGAATAAGATATAAGAATTAGAGTTTGTAAGATAAATATGGAATGTCGAAAGTATTAGTAAAGAATAAAAAAATGAAGTTAATTTTAATAATAAATTATGAAAAGAATGGGGTTTCAATAACAACAGTGATTTCAATGCAGAACTCTAAATTAGGCCGGGCAAAGCTGTGGTAGGCCAATATGGGGAAATGGGTCAAGTCGAATATGAAGATTTGAACCCGAACACAATAAAATAATTGGGAAAAAATTCCGACCTGCCGGATTCGAACCAGCGACCTAAGGATAACAGCTTCACCACTACAGTCCTCCGCTCTACCAACTGAGCTAAGGTCGGTTGTGTTGCCTTAACAACATATAAATTTAAATACTTATCATTTATACCCATAAAACAAAGTGAAATTTAAAACGCACTCACAATCGGACAGGATTATATACCTATGAGGGAGGGTAAATGATATTCTCAAATAGGTAAATCATAGTTGCAAGGGTTAATGATAATCCAGGTGGCATATAATACTTTTAAAAAACCGTGATTATGTTTTATATTTCATTCTCTCTCAAAAGGTTGGATAACAAGTCATTATTATTATTATATATTTTTTTTTTGGGTATCTATAGGTGCGTTTGGTTTATTATTTTGGGTAGGATTTTGGGGATAGTATTGGATTGTTGGATAGGGGAGTATTACGAGGTAAACTTTAAAAATTTATGAAAAAGCCCTTAGGTTTACTAATTTAATTAAAGACCCTAATATATAAAATGAAAAAAATACCCCCACCACCTACGATGCGATTCCAGCCACCATCGTGAATCAGTGCGCACTGTTACGACGACAGATCGGATGCGTGCCGTAGCAGCGTTGTTATGGCCTTTTCCAGTCAGATCTATGAACTCTGCTGATCGACAAGCATGAAAAGGTGGCGTCGTTGGCGGCAAATCGCCTTTAGGCCGCCAGGATCCATTGTGGATCAGGTGGAAAAGGCCAGTTAACCATTGCCAACTATTTCCGGTGGCTTTGTGACTATTGTGATAGATTTCGGCTATCACCGGCGGTGGTTAGAATAACGCGAGTTGGTGGGTGGGGGTGTTTTTGTTAGTTTTTAAACTTTTTTTCTGGGGGTATTTAATGAAATTAATAAACTTATAGGGTCTCAATAAAATTAAAAAAATAGACTAATATTTTGGGAATAACGTGCCAAACAACATTTGAAAAATAGGATTGAGAATATGGATAAAAACAATAAGCCAAACGCACCCTATGGTATCTAGACACAATAACTCGCTTAATCTTCAAAGTCGTGGGACACCCTATAAATCTAATTGACTAAGATAATAATACTAATGGTTAAGGGTCCGTTTGGTTCATTATTCGGATAGTTTTTAGAATAATATTTTGAAAAAAGTTAAATTGAGCGGGTATTACGATGAATTATTTGAAAATTAATAAAAATACCTCTTATATTTGTTTATTTACTAAACACCCATATAATAAAATATTAAAAGTTAACAAAAATACCCCCAACCCACCCATTAAATACGGACAGCCGGAATCTAGTAAATGTGAAGTTCTTGGGGTGTTTTGTAATTTAAAAAAAAATATTTGGGAAGTATTTAGTTAAATTAATAAATTTATAGGAGGTTTAAAAGAAATTAAATAATATAGAATAATATTTTGAGAATAAGTCATCAACGGGGTTTGAGAAAGCAACTTCTTGTGTAATAGTATTATATGTGGAAACAAGGAATCAAATTTTGGATGTTTTATTCAAAGTCATATCAGAATAACCAAGTCTTAATAGTACTAAAGCAATTAAAGAAGTGTTTGAAAGCACTTCCATTACAAGTGAATATTTGCTTTTGTCACAATATCTTATGTGGGTGTGTGTTTTTATTTTTCATTTTACTTGATTTTTAAGGAGTTCAAATATGATATTCTTTTCAGTAAAGAATCTGAAGATCTATGAGTGTGAGATGGGGCCATGTTTTGCTGCTAGAATGGTTGTGAAAGCCAAGCCAAGCCAATAGAATTATCAAATCAATTATCAAACTAAAAAGGTAACAGGACCCTTTGATCATTGAATTTCTTTTTCTAAAACACAATAACAACTTGCAGCAACTAGTCAAGATACAACAAAAAGACCAAAATCAATGGACCCCAATTCCCCAAATCAAAGTTTTTTATATAAAATTATTCTCTTTACTATGTTCATTCTTGAAAAAAGAAGTTCAAATATACCAAAAATTGTAATACCAATAAGATAAAAAACATATAAAAGCAAGCATGGGATCTCCATTAAAGATGGATGCTCTTGTTTACCTGTCTCCTATCACCTTAACATCTTGATATGCTCAAATTATGACCATTCATTCATCTCTATATCCACTGTAGTTTTCACTCTTAAAATGAAGTTATTAAATATAAGATCTAATCGGGTTTAATAATTTCTTCATTAATTTACATAAACTTATCACATGTGACAACCAAATCCATCTGTACTGTAAAACGATTGAAGGGTAATAATAAAAGCTTGGCATATAATGGAAAAGAATCTATCTCTTCTTCTTTTTAATCTTGCCATTACAGAAGAGTGAACCGAGGCCAAAGAGATTTACGGTGGCATTTGAAATGTAAGGAGGAGGGATGTTTAAAACTGGACTAATTCTGACACCATTGTTGCCATTGTTATAGGATCCACAGTTCTTCTTCAAAGGAGGCTTCTGGGTTGAAGAAGAATTGTTGTAATAAGAATAGTAAGAACCAGAGCTTGAAACTTTTGATTTCCTGGAAACAGATGGTTGTCTTTGCAAATTCTGCTTCTGGGATTCCTTTGAAATGGATGAATGTTTTGGATTTGGAGCAGAACCAGTGGAATTACTTCGCGAAAGGAACTGTAAAGACTTGATTAAACTCTTGCTTCGAGTGCTATCGCAGTTGAGACTACTGCTTCGTTTGAATTGCCAGAAAGATTTATACAGAGGCTTGTCGTATTCATCATCATCCGCATCATCTAGACTCATTGACAAGAACTCTTTTAATCTCTTCTTTTCTGTACAACTTTCATTGGCCAATATTTGCTGAGGATGAGGAGAGGGTGAAGAAGATGGTGGTGGTGGTGGTTGATGGATTTGTTTTGTAGAAAGAATGATTTGTTTCTTCTTCTTGATTTCAACAGGAAGAATCTTGCCATTGGAGAAAAGCTCATCAGCTGAAGAAAGCTCCTGGTATAACCTACTATTGCCAATGCAGAAATCGAAATCAGAGCTCGAATCAAGAAGCGATGAATCCAATCTTCTCTCAAACTGTGACACTCCATGATCTTTCTGGTTTAGATCATGTGAAAATGAGATACGAGGACTAGAAATCTCCGAACAAACATCAATAGCCATAGCCAAAGAACCTGAAGCGGGGAAAGAAAATTCGAAAAAACAAAGAGGTTGGCCCTGGAAAAGGGCAATATATAGAGAAAGAAGGAAATGATGAGAAAGAAGAAATAGTCAGAAATAGCTGCAGGTTTAGGTTTTAAGTATAGCTTTATTGTCGAGTAAGGAGAGAGCAAGAGGCAACAAAAATGGGAAGAATATTGAAGTATGGTGTGGAGATTGAGGATGAGATAGATTCCATTAATTGCTGGAAGATAACAGAAAAGAAAAAAAAAAAAAAGAGAATGAAAGTAGTTGAAATTAAGCACCGAAAGGCTATAAAAGGATCTTCTCTAACTCTAGGTGGGTTTCCAAGGAAACTTTCTTTCTTTTACTTTAACAATGGAACCAAAGAGTGAGTGAGAGTGAGAGTGAGTGATTGAGACCTTAATCTTCTAATTATATTAAATTTTTTTAGATTTATAGTACTCATATAAATATTTATTAAAAAACGAGATAAAAAACATGAAAACTCATAAAAAAAGTGAATCTTTTATGTTCTCTAAATATTTTTCATTGATTTATGTAAAGACCTATGACAAGAGAGGAAAGAGAGTTTTGCCATTGAAAAACCTGTACTTATAAGGGATGAAAAATAAAGCCACTTACAGGGATTAATCAAGGTATATGTAAGTTGGTTTGAATAATTTTTTTCAAAAAAAAAAAAACAGTGTTTTTTTTTTTACTTGTGCATGGCTTCAACCTATAATCCCAGTTTTTTTGGGCGTATAGATAGTATTTTTGTCTATGATTTATTTGGGGGGCGTAAGAGTAGATTACTGTAAATAATTTTTCCTAAAAGATTAGTTGAGTAGGTGAATAATTTATTTTCAATTGTTAGACCATGACCAATGACCATGTCAACAATTAATATAAATTATATATCAATTAGCGTCTAATTAGGAAGATGCAACGTTAATTATTGATAATATGGTGAAATAATTATGTGGTACGAGAGCGAGGGATTAGTCGAGGTATGTGCAAATTGGTTTAAATAATTTTTTCCAAAAAAAACTGTGTTTTTTTTACTTGTGCACGGCTTCAATCTACAATCCCAGTTTTTTTGGACTCACAGATAGTATTTTTGCCTATGATTTACTTGGAGGGTTGCAACAGTAGATTACTGTGAATAATTTTTCTTGAAAGATTAATCGAGTGCGCGTAAGATCTAAAGAATTAGAAGTTGAGTAGTTTAATTTATTTTCAATTGTTAGACCATGTCAACAATTAATATAAATTATATATCAATTAGCGTCTAATTAGGAAGATGCAACGTTAATTATTGATAATATGGTGAAATAATTATGTGGTACGAGAGGTAGGGTCCATATAGTGATAAGAACAATTGCCTTAGCCAAAAATCATATCTATTTTGCATAGAGATATAATCATATCATGGTTCTTACTGTTGACATAATAAATGGGGGAAGATTAGAGAGTAATAAAACACTAATCTGGAAGTAATTAAAAGGAAACATTGAGATATAAAATGGTGATAATGGAGATGACAGATGGGGGAACGTGGAGAAATATAATAAAATAAAAATGAATGATGGAGGGGATCCAGTCGAGAACAGAAGAGAGACATGACACAACCCTCTGTCTTGGTGCTTTCATTCCTTGGTCACATGTTCTATGTCTCTAATTCATTTGGCATCTCATCTCATCTCTTCATCTCAATATTAATCTTTTGAGATTCAGAATGGAGCTTCTTCCATGTGCCTCCCTTTTCCATTTTCTCCATGTCCTTTTGCCTCTGTCCACTCTCTCCTTCTCATGATCTTCCTGCAAGGCATTCCATTTTACACTGTTTTAGGGAGTTTGCTTGGGTTTTTTTTTCCAGATTTTAAGATATTCTAAAACCATTATTTGTCAGTATTTTTATACACTGATTTTGACGGGCTCAAAAACCCCCAGAACCAGTGTATTATATTTTAAAACACCTTAAATCGGAGTGTTTTGGTTGGTTTTAAAATTTTATTCTACAAGTACCCTATCTACTATAAAACTATTCCAATTATATCCAAAAAAAATTTTAATCATATTATGCGCGTTTCCAACCATATTAAATATAAAATAATTTTAAGTAATCATTAAAAAAAATTTATTAAAATCTCATTTCTAGATGTTTTCTTGGAGAGGTAAAGCTACAATTTTTCAATAATTCTAGATGCTGCAAAGAATGACGAAAAAAGATAAGAAGATTTTATCACATTTGAAATTATAAAATACTAATAAGTAGAATACAGATAAAGTACCCTTATTTTGTAATTAAAAAAACAAAACTCTAAGTATTGGTTGAAGTTGAGGTATTTTTATGAGCATATATGCAAATTTATCATTTTAAAAAACTGTTAGAACCGTTGGGAAATAAATTCTCAAGCGTAGGTTGGGTGTTTTAAAAACCGCTACTAAAAACCCCTCAAAACCGCTACTGTAGTTTACCCTCAAAACCACTACGGTGGTTTACCCTATAACCGCTATCCATAAAACTCTCAAGCGGAACCCTTAGGCTTTATCCATAAGATGACTTATGATATCAATTCCGATAACATTATAATGATTTATGTTATATAAGGAAGATAATAATACCAATATGAAAACATTATAAGTTTGATATAGAATTTAAAAAGAACACATTTGATTGAAATGAGTTACATTCGTATGTTGCCATCCTTCAAACCTAATGGGCTTAGGACTAATTTTTGAACTCCCGACCCAATGGGCTTAAAATTAATTTGTGGACGGGTGTGTACTATGATAAATGAGTTTGGGATAGACTTACCTTCAAAAGCTAACTCAAGCAGAGAGCTTAACCATATATATCTACCATAACAATTCCACTAAATTAACGATGTAGGATAAATACAACTTATAATATAAAATTTATGTGTAAATTTTTTTGTTTTTTGAAGATTAGAGATCTAAATTATTTTATGAAAACACATATGATTGAAATGGGTTATATTCCTTATGTAATAATAGAGAGTTATTAAGGGGGTGATTATGACATAAATAAATTATATCGACTATATTATTTAACTTTTAATGGAAATTTTAATTGACTTTATTGAACTAATATATAAATAATGTTATATAAGATTAATTAAATATGTAAGATAAATCAATACCATCTACCCTTTAATTTGAGGTTATTAATTTTAATTAATCTCTTTTAACAAGTGATTAGTTCGATTAAGAGGGTTTATAATAACCAATTTGTTAACTAAAATCAGTTGCTAAATATAGGGATCCAATATTATAAATCCGCAGGAATTAGTATCAATCAAATCCAATTGAAACTTGAAATTAATAATATCATTATTATATTAAATCTCAAATTATTCAAGAGAATTTCTTGGAGAGGTGACCTGTAAGACATTGTTTACAGCTCAGTTTTGCCTTGTGTCCACCTTCTACTTTAATTTACAATTAAATCAATTAATTAATTAATTCATTAAACTTCTCTTCCCATTTGATTACAATATATATATATATATATATATATTTTTTAAATTCTAAGAAGAATCTAAGTATTGTTCTTGGTATCTTCCAAGTGCACCCCATGTGGCCTCATTTAGACCAAGATTTCAAGATTTATAACCTATAGTATTAGCACACTTGTTCAGGAATTTATTTGATAAATAAAAAATTAATTAACGTTTAATGATATGATGATGCATGAATCACAAATCTTTGCACAAGCATTTAGAATTTGAGAAAAAAAAAATCAATTAAAATAATGTATGTGACCAACCAAAAATCTGCTTGTTGATGTTGTGATTTGTACCAATGAGAAGTTTGTAGTATTTGTGACGGAATTTACGTGAGAGTTTGTAGAAAACTCATGATTTTGATATTGAATAGATGGATGAACACAAATTAAACAATAACACATGAAAAAAAGAAAAAAGATTTTAAAGTGGTTTGACAGCTCGTAATACAAGGCTTACGTCCATTGTTATGTTATTGAATGTGTTGAAACAATCGTTTATTCTCTATCCCCAAAAACAAATTACAATGAGTGTTTTTATAGTGCTAATTGCATAGTTTAGTTGGAGATGAACTTTAATTCAATAAAAAGGGGAGTTACCTGATCTTTGACCTTGATTAAGAGATTTATATCGCGAGATATTTACATGTTAAAAGGGATGTATCTTCACAGATTTTCCGCACAACACTGCTAAAATAATAAAAAAATAAAACAAAATCATATATACAAAATTCAAAATGATAAATCTAGCCCCATTATTTGCCTTTGCTTCAATTTTTAGATTCTATGAAACTTATTCACCACTCTATGTGGGCATCTCACTTTTACTTTTCAAAAAAAGAAAAAAGAAAAAAGAAAAATATCAATTAATCTACTCAAGATTAATTAATTAAAAATTAATAAAAAGTATTTTGTTAATCAAACAAAAAATAATTTAGAATAAAAGGAATTTAGTTATTCGGAATATAAAAAAATTAGAAAAATAAAAATAAAAATAGGTGGTTACTACTAGTAGAACCATTACAGAGGTACAACTATCGAAGCCCAATAGAGTCCAGGTGCCGTATGGTGTGCAGTAAGCAGTTGTACGTAACCGGAAAAACAGATTTCTTTGTTCAACAGATAAAACAACTTTCAAACCCAAAATCTCTCCAAGATTTCTCTTAATGTTATTCTTTACGTAACAACCTCAAAACAAACCCTTGTTTCTGTTTGTGTTTCGAATAGTTATATCCTTCTCTTTGAACCCATACGTGTAACTATGCAGACATGGAACAAAGCCAAATCCAAAACCATAACTTGGAGAAGAAGAGAAGAAGGGTATTGAACAAGCCCCTGAGACTGAGATGTTCAGTTCAGAATTACAACTGGGGAATTCTCGGTAACAAATCACACGTCGCTCGCTTGTTCTCTCTCAATTCCGGATCGCACATTGACCCGGATGAGAGTTATGCCGAGTTGTGGATCGGGACTCATGAATCCGGACCCTCGTTTGTGGACGATCAGTTTGATTGTTTGAATAGTCTCAAGGAGTGGATCTCGAAGAACCCTGATGTGTTGGGCGATCAGGTGTTGAAAAAATGGGGCGGTGAGCTTCCGTTTTTGTTCAAGGTGAGTTTTGTTAGAGTTAGGCTCAGAATTATGAAAGGATTTGGTATTGTTTGATCTTGATTTGGTTGAGTTTTTTAGGTGCTTTCGATCAAGAAGGCACTGTCGATACAGGCGCATCCCGATAAGGAATTGGCGAGGGCGCTTCATAAGTCTCAGCCGAGTTTGTATAAGGATGATAATCACAAGCCCGAATTGGCATTGGCCTTGACTGAGTTTGAGGCATTGTGTGGCTTTATTAGCCTCAAGGTAACATAGTCTTGTTCCCTATTTGATCTTAGATTGATTGATCATCATCATAAGTATTTATTTAGTTTCTTCAATTCGGATCAATGTGTTGAATTTAGTATAAAATTTTTTGGAGCTTCGGTGGAAAATCTATGAATCTGCATTTTTCCTTATTGCATAGTGTGGACATATGAATTTGGATCATACTCATTTTTTGTGCATTTCCTTTTGTATTTGTTATCGTGTGATTAATTGTGGAGTTGAAGCTGAGTGATAATGATTATTGTTGTAAAAACTTGTCCAAAAATAACCAAAAAAGAAGGGGATTAACGGCGTTTAGATAAAGAACTGAAAGGCTGCAGAAGGGATCATCTTTATGTACTTAAATAATCTGATGCTCTGTGTGATTAAGCTGATTATTCTGTATTTACTGCTTCATTGTTTGCAGGATCTTAGGAATGTCCTGTTTACAGTTCCTGAGATTGTAGAATTGGTTAGGGGGAGCAGATGCAGAACAATGGTTACCTGTCAATGAGATGGACAAAAATCATGAACTGGAAGCAGTTCTCGAATCCATTTTCAGTCAAATTCTGCTGTCAAGTAAAGATAAAATCTGTCAGAGTTTGTCTAAACTGAAGTGGAGACTGAATTTGGAGAAGAAGGTACCTTCAAATCATGTCTCTAGTCTATAATTTTCAATTCAAATTTTGTTGTTGCAATCTGGTAGGAACCCACTCCCAAATGGATAGGAATTGGGCTACGAGTGGGTCTTTGATAGGAATTAGGTTGGGTAATGTTCCTTTTGTGGGTTTGGGTAGAACTTTTCTTGAAAAATCAGCTTGCTAGGGGAGGGTGCTCAAGCTCTTATAAATCACATGTCCACCCCTTTTCCTCTCAATGCGGGATCCTAACACAATCTTAATTCGGCTTGACAAACGTTCCTGCATATGTAGTCTATCAAATTTAGGTTGTGTGAATGGTAGATTCTCACACTGTTGGCCGCCAGAAATTTCACCTGCTGATTCTTTTAAAATGTTCTAATGTGCTTCACTGAATCAGAAAAGGCAGTTGACAGATAAAGAGAAGTTGGTGCTGAGACTAGAGGGTCAATATCCTGCTGATGCAGGAGTCATAGCAGCATTTTTACTGAACTATGTGAAGCTGAATCGTGGCGAAGCATTGTGCATAGGGGCAAATGAGCCTCATGCTTATATCTATGGTGAATGCATAGAATGTATGGCAACTTCTGACAACGTTGTTCGCGCTGGCCTTACCTCTAAACACCGGGATATCCAAACACTTCTCTCAATGCTAAAACGTCGACAAGTAATAACCTTCTTCAACTTAACCAAAATTTGCCTTGGCTCCTCAAGAGTATAATTTGCTTAGTATTTGTATTGCAGGGTTTTCCAGAAATTCTGCAGGGACTCTCATTGAATCAATACACAACAAGGTATCTCCCACCGTTCGAAGAATTCGAAGTGGATCGTTGCATTCTTCCTGAGGCAGCATCAGTGGTGTTTCCCTCAGTGCCAGGGCCATCTCTATTGCTGTTCATAAGTGGGAATGGCACAATTGGTGCAAGTGTACCAGAAGAACAAATGGTTGAAGAGGGAGATATTCTGTTCTTGCCCGCATACATGGAGTTCACCATAACATCAGAATCAAAAGAGTTACATTTGTACAGAGCTGGAGTTAACAGCAGCTTTTTTCAGGCTTATTGATAATTACCTTTTATTAGAATGAATAATCAACATAGAATATGTTTTAACACCACAATAATCCCAAGTTATAGGATGCACAAATTAAATTTTGCTTAGTTTCAATTTATTCTTTCATTTGTTTGCATGGTTTTTTTGAAGAGTTTAATGAATGGATCATGTGATTTTCTAAGGAGTGAGTTTTATTTATAGGCTGTTGTATTTATTATTGATTAAGCTTTGCAGAATATGACATGGAATGTAAATCCCAGTAACAAGTGTGTCAAGAGTTAAACAAACATGAAATTTGATCTATAAAATAACTAGCATACTAACCACCACTAGGTGGCCTATCGGTCAACTAAGACTCTTGGGTGTGTTACTCAAGAGGTCTTGAGTTTGATCTATCTAGGTTGTTAATAGGGGTGACCATTGAAGGAGATTTACCCAGCTATCAACTTTAGGGTCTCGGAGGAATTAATTGAGGTATGCAGCTCCCCCGGTTACCCAAAAAAAAAAAAAAAAACTAGCAGACTTTGAAATGCTAAACATTATAAGAAAATCATTTAAAAAAATTGGTTTGATTGTTAAAAAATAAGTACCAACAAGTAATTCTTTTGCAATGGGAAGATGATAATTTCAAGGTTGGATATGTTGTTGAACACTTTACCATCAGAAAAAAGAGAACGTGGGAGAAGCTGTTGAACAATATCAGAGAAAATAAAATAAGTTTAGAGACTCCTTTTAAGAGTTTAGATCATTTGAGTATTCTGAACGTAAAATGTAGTGAGAGGGTGTACAATATACAAGGCCAGAGCAATCAGATATTAAAGAAATTACAGAAGGAACAATTAGGTGCTTTACCGAATCTTAAACCATTTAAAGCAAAAGGTAAGAGGATGTTTTAGGAATCAAATTAAAAGCGTGAAGATATGGGCTGAAGTGTATGCTGAAAACTATCACAAATCACTTGATAGATTATGATATTAAGTAATAAAGTTACTTGGGTAGAACTAAACCCAAAAGCTAGCTCAAAAAGGAGAGAGTCCAAACCATAATAATCCACCAACTTGACGACGTGAGACAAATTCTCATGCTCGGGGTGCAAGGCCGGGTCCAAACCCATCATCGCCTCAAACATATATAGCATGACAACCCACAAATTCAACTTCAATTACCATTCCTCACGCTCGACGTGCAAGGCCGGGTCCAAACCCAAACCTATCATTGCCTAGGCTGGGTCCAAACCCATCATTGCCTCAAATAAACGTATGATAAAATGACTTGGGTAGAACTCACTTTGAAAAGCTAATTCAAAGGAGGAGGGAGTCCAACCACATATATACACTATAACAGTTCACCAATTTCGTGATGCGATACAATTTCAACTTCAATAATTAGCATCACTGAAGACTAGTAAGATCTCAAGTTGGTATAGCATCCACGATTGGAGAAAATATTGTTGATGGGGTTATGGTTTTAAAGGCTTCGAAAATGAGGAGATTGGATAAATGTACTGTTTTTCTTCATATTATTTCTTCAGAAGATAAACTTTGTATCCCGTTCACTGGTTGATATAGTGAAAACGATTGGACGGTCCTTTCCGTGAATGTAAGCTTTAAAGCCAAACCACGTTATATATTGTTAGCTGTTTTTTCTAATGCTTGGTGTTCTGTGGCCTTGCTGGGACTGTAAGGAAGTTGAGATTCCTTTTGCAATGTGAAGGGGATGAGTCAAGACCTGTTGGGTTTGAACCGGCGAAGATAATTGCCTCAAATCTTTATAATTAAGCTTTGTTTAGTGCAATCATGTTGAAACCTGGCATTGTCATTTGTTGCTTTGAGTTAATGCTAATCCATAAAACAAATTGATCGCAGTTAAATTCTCATATTGCTGGATTTTCCTCTTAAGAACTTTTCCTTTCTTTGAGAAGATCAAGTTCTATGCTCTTTCCGTTTCTCCCTTTATCTCACATGGAACAGATGATTTATTATCCAGCCCTTGGATTCCAGTGCTGGCCATATTTTTGAAGAAAATTTGACAATATCAATGGCATTACAATGTAAAAAAATTAAATCCCAATGCCTACTTCCAGAATAGAGATGAACACATATTCATTAATGTTCAATCAAAACATGAAATTGGTTGGTGTAGACATGCATTTGGATGGGAAAACAGGGTAATTTGATTACAGTGCTAGCATATTAGCTTATAAATGGAGTTGAAGAAACTCTTGCTGGTGATGATATAAGAGGAGTTAAGAAAGGCTTGGGGGGAATTTGCAGGGAACTAAGACTTCCTTCCAACATTTCCACAACTCTACTCATTGCTGGCCTGTCTGAGGGGTTAGTTTGTATGCACCACAAGCTCACTATTATCATCTTCCTTGTACATTCTTTATCCTCTTCACTTGCAAGCCCATTCAATAGAAGTTCTTCATCTAATTCAAGATGGTTGTTAATCCAATGTGGGAAATATATTTCGCTGGTATTCTCAACCATGACATTATCATTTTCCCTTCCTCCAACAATTTCTAAAACCATCATTCCATAGCTGTAAACGTCTGACTTGTGAGAGACTTCTCCAAAAATCTACTAAACACTTCTGGTGCAATATAACCGATAGTTCCTTGTGCACCCGTCATAGATATGACACTTTCTTTCTTGGGACAAGTTTTAGCAAGGCCGAAATCGGAGATCTTTGGACAAAAGTCTTCATCAAGGAGAATGTTTTGAGGCTTAATGTCCAAGTGCAAAATTCGTGTGTTGCAGCCACGGTGTAAATATTCTAATCCTCTAGCTATGCCGACGACAATTTTGTATAACATTTCCCACTTCAACTTATGATTTGTGTTGGATTGAGTTTTTTCATAGATGAATTTCTCAAGTGATCCATTGGGCATATACTCGTAGATAAGAGCTCTTCTATGACCCTCAAAACAGAAGCCTAAAAGAGTCACAATGTTAACATGAGAAGTCTGACTAATGGTAGCCACCTCATTAATAAATTCTTCCCCATTTCCTTCAGATTTGTTTAAGACCTTCACTGCCACATTACGACCATCGAACAGACTACCTTTGTAAACATCTCCATAGCCTCCCTGACCTAGTTTATGCTTGAATGAATTGGTCATTTTCTTGAATATGAAAATAGCTATATCTTTTAGGAGTTAAGGCTCCATAGCTCCTCAAAAAGATCTCAATGTTCTGATAATTCTTAGTTTTCTTCTTCCAGAAGACTATGCAATTATTGGATGATAATTTCCTCCGGAAGTAAAAAGCTAGAAAGATCAACATGCCAATTGCAGTGGCTGTTATCGCTGTTGTCAAAGAAAAGAGTCATCAATTTTAATGCCACCAAAAAAGAGAGCTAACAGGAGACAATTGTGCTACTTTTAGGAGTTGAAGATTTTATTACCTAGCGCAACTTTTTTGATAAGACCATTAACTTTGCCTGCAGAGCACACCGTAAGAATTAAAGTAAAGTTCACAGAGAAAAACAAAAATTAGAGCTGTCAATCTGCTGATCCTAATCCTTAAATCTCCAGAATGTTACAGATTCTAAAGTGGTTATGCTTAACATTGAAAATAATTATTTCCAATGGAATCAAGTTTGTCAATTAAGATTTCCATTGAAATTTCAGTGAAAAGGGGCTTACCAGGACGTTTACAATGCACAGCATGAGGCCTATCAGGGCAAAAACACTTGAACTGGTAGGTAGATGCAACAAACCCACACTTGCCACCACTTTCTTCACATACGCTGCAGTTAGTTGCTGTCCACTTTAGTAAAAACCCTCTTTTTATCACCTCTTCAATTCCAAGACCACCGCTGTCTCCGCCGTGCATATCCACCGGCGTAGCCACTTGACCGCTGCCACATTCCTTGGACGCATTTCCCAGATTAGGATCACCTTTAAATAGTGCCAAAACTGTCCTAGTTTTGTTGTTATCTTCACACTTGCCAGCTTTATACTGTAAAAGTTTTCCAGGCAATGAAGAGCTGCAATCGTACAGCAAAAGGAGTTCAGTTTGGTTAAAAACAAGCGCAAAGCGGTCGTCAGGAAGAGAAAGTCTTTGGTTTCGAGGATGAGGGAGATTTATACAAAAAGAGTTAACATTAATGGTTTCAGAAACCGCAGCGTTTGATACACGAAGAGAATGGTTGCTGTAAAAGATTTGGAGGATAATGTAGTCGATATTGTGCAAGTTTAGAACTGGGTTTCCTTTGTTATTGCATGAGAGGTTAAATCCAGGATAGCCACAGAACGGTTTTTGTTGGCCCTGGATATAAAATGGGAAGCTTATGTTTTGTCCATCTCCACAAGTTTTGGGCTCACAGGCTACATAGTGAGGGTCCACAGCTGCTAACACTGTTCTTGAAAGAAGAAAAAGAATGGAAGTACAGACGCTTGGAGATGGAAACAAATGAAATATGAAGGTAAACATGAAGTTTTTTTTCATTGCTTGAGGGTAGAGAGGATATGAATGAATTTGTAATTGAAGAGTCTTTGCCTATGAAAGTTTAGCAGAAAGGGAACTGTGCAGGTGACTTGACAAACAATCAACTACAAAGAAGAGAAATTAACTGCAGAGGCTCAATCCATTGTCGACTAATGAAATGAGGCCAGCTTTATGAAGAATTTGGGCGATTTCCACAGAGAATACTTTGCATTTCTTCTTTCTATATCGTGTGATTTCTATATATTATTTCTTATCAATATTTCCAAAACTGTTCATTGAAAAACACCCCGGTTGACTTGAAAAGTGGATATAGCGAAGACTTGTAAGATCAAGTTGTGATATGCATGGTTCTAGAATTATGAAAATTAAATACCCCATTTGTGCTTAATAATGAAATCATAGTGAGATAATTAAAGAATTTATAAAATTATGCATAAAAAATCATAATTTAATTTTTTCTTACAGTTTTTGTATATTTGGAATGAATTTTAAGATTGGTGTAAGTTGATATTATGATCGATTCATTAACTTAAAGTTGATTTTGTCTCATTTATACTATTTAAGGGGTCAAATTGTCTAAACGCTTTGGTGTTGATTCTGTCACTTTTGAATTGTCCAGAGACCAAATAATTTCCAGCTTCACTATCAAAGGAAAGTCAAGAGTTGTGAAATGGCCGGCCACCAACAGTCAACACCAAATCCCAACCCCATTTTGGAGAAGCTATTCAATTGGTTGTCGGTTACTTGCTCTTTGCCCGTCCAAAAAGCTAGGAATTGGTTGTCGGTTATATACTATAATGTTAAATATAAAAAAAGAATTAATGTTATGTATTATAATAAGAGAAAAAGGAAAATTGAAAGAATTGGTGTATTAGTTAAGAAGGTGATTGGGGTTGATATTAATTTTTAAGGGACAATATAAAAAAGTGTTTGTTAAACATTTTTTTTTTCAATAACTAAGGTATTAAAACCAACTTACTTATATACACTTCGACTAATCTTTAGATAAAATTGTATACATCATTCATACGTAATTATAAACAATTTTTAAAATTGATTAACTTTGAAGTTGATTTATAAAAGAATTTGGAAAACTACCTTTTGTATTTTTTTAAAATCAGATTATTCTTTAAAATGATTTTGTGATATTAAATGACAAGTATACCCTTATATCATTTATCTAATTACAAAATAAACTTAAATATATATGTATCTAAATTTAGAGGTGGGCAAGGCCCGGGCCTAGGCAGTCTCGGGCCTAGGCCTTCAAGGTACTGGACCTAAATCCTTAAGGATCGGTCTTACAAAATTTTATTTTAATTTTTTTTGTAAAATTATATTTTAATTCCTAAATTTATTATGCATTTCGTATATTATAGTGGGTTTTGTATATTTATTAGGAATGTTTATGTAATTGGGTGAGGGCTCTTAAAAATTAACAGGCCTAGGCTTGGGATTGGTCCCAAGCCCGGGCCTCTCCTCCCTTGGGCCCGGTCCAGTCCCAAGGGCCAGTCTCCTACCTCTGTTAATCTGATTAAATAAGAATTTTATAATATATATAGTATATTTTTTTTAAATTAAAAAAACTGGATTGACAGCTTACCGTGACCACCGGACGTGGTGGACGGGTGTTGGATTCCGGCAAATGTCAATGAAGCGTTTTGGCATTACTTACATTACTCTAAGGACCGACGTGAGCTAATCTGTTAGAATCCAGAGGAGGATTCTTATCTGTCCCTGGATATAAAATGGGTAGCTTATGGTCATCTTTTGGCCACTGCTATAGGCTTTGGGCTCACACGCTTGGTTGTTCTACTCTACAGAACCGAAGGCTGTTCCTGCAAGATGAAAGATTTGCAGTGAAGATACAGAGGCTTGTTAACGGAGAAGCAAAGTTTTGATCCATTAGTTTTGAAGGGTAGAGAGAATAATGAACTGATAACCGTGGAGTCTTTGTATGAGTTTTAAGGAAAAACCCTAAGATGGGGCCTAGAAACCTGTCAAGAAGTTGTCAGAGTTTTCAGTTAGCTGGAAACCTGAAACTTCTACTTCTCGCATTACAGCTTTGTAAAATTTTATCTAACATATTCTGTGTGAAGAGACTAAAATACAGATTTTAAAACAGTCAAGATGTCTGCAAGAGAAAAGGACTGTCTAATCAAACTAAATCAAGAATATGCAGCCAAATATAAAAATAATAGAGCTTGATGATGGAAGATTATTTGCCTCCTTCAAAATCTGAGTCTTATGATGATTTAAAAGAAAAAGGTTAGGCAGAATTTTGATCCTGGCAGTCCTGGTTCAGTGAAGAAACGTTCTTAGAGCCAAATTCTTCCTTCCAGGAGTAGAAAGTAGTGGTGGAAATTGTTCCTCTGGAGCCATAGGAATCTTCGGATACACTTGAACCAAATAGAGCTATAAATTTGGGCAAAATGGAACCCCCTGGATCAATTAATAGAGAATTCTTGAGCAAAGACTGGAGTGGCAATCACAAAAAAGGCAACCGCAACAGGGATGGTTTTGATGATGGAGTTTCAGCTTTGTGATGGCGCTTTGGAAAAAAAAAAAACACAAAACTTCGATCATGATGTAGAATCCAAAATACAAAATTCTTTCTGGAATTGAAATATATCACAGAGAAATTAATACTGACAAGACATAGGGACAGAGTCTCAGAATGCTGCCAATGGCACTGATATACACATATTACTCTCACAGAAATATTTTGTTAAATAAACAACAGACATATATTACAAGATTGAAAGCTTTCCGATCATCAGTGAACCAATAGTATTCAGTGAAATTCATTGGAGAGGAAGCAGGCGATCTTGGGAAGTTAAGGCTTGGGCGGAATTTCCAGGGGACCAAGCTTTCCTTCTAACATATCCACCACTTCACTCATTGTTGGCCGGTCAGAGGGATTACTCTGAATGCACTTCAAGCCCACTATTAGCATCTGCCTTGCATATTCTTTATCCTCATCATTTGCAATGCCTTGTAGTTCAAGTTCTTGTTCTAATTCAAGACGTTTGTGAACCCAATCTGGAAAATATATTTTACTGATTTGATCAGCTCCGATATCAAGATTCTTTCTTCCTCCAACCATTTCTAAGGCCATCATTCCATAGCTATAAACATCCGATTTCTGAGACCCTCCAATTTTTTGACCTGGTGTTGTTAATTCTGGAGCAATGTAGCCGCGAGTTCCTCGTCCGTTTGTCATCTCTATGATACTTTGTTTCTCAGGACATATTCTAGAGAGGCCAAAATCAGATATCTTAGGCTTGAAGTCTTCATCTAAGAGAATATTATGTGGCTTTATGTCAAAGTGCAAAATTTGTGTCTTGCAGCCGCTATGTAAGTAGTATAAGCCTTTAGCTATGCCAACTGCAATTTTATGCAATGTTTTCCACTTCAGCTTATCATCTATCATCAATGGATTTTCTCCATAAATGAACTTCTCAAGAGAACCATTGGGCATAAACTCGTAGATAAGAGCTCTTTTGCCCTTCTCTTCGGAACAATAACCTATAAGAGTGACTATATTAACATGAGAAGTGCTACTAATGCTTTTAACCTCATTACTAAATTCTTCTCCATTACCTTTGGATTCCTTCAAGACCTTCACTGCCACATCAACACCATCGAGCTTACCTTTGTAAACACATCCAAAGGCTCCTGTCCCAAGTTCTTCACTCAATGAACTCTCAACTTTTGCAAAACTGTATCTTTTAGGATATAAATTGAACTCAATGTCATCTTGACTTCTCTTAGTTTTCTTCTTCCAGAGGGGCATATACATATTCCATGATGATTTTCTATAGATCAAGCAAAAAACTAGAATTATGATCAATATTGCAATTCCAGTGACTACTACAGCTGCAATCAAACAAATGGTTGAAGAAGATTATGAACAGTTAGGCCATAAAGGATAAACAGTTGTAATAATCGAAGACCATCATGTACAACTTTTAGGAGAAGGGAGTTTACTAGATTACCTACTGCAACCTTTTTTATTAGACCTTTGCCATTACCTGCAAAACAGACCATAACATTTGTTTGAAGTAAATTTTATGGAGAATAAAAAAAAGAAAAACCCAAAAGAATGGTGAAAAAATTGTAGATTTACTTACTTGAGCCAGGTTCTGGAAGATCTCCAGCTGTTACATCTTACAACAACAAAATTAAGAAAAAGATCAATCCCAATTTAGAAATAAGAGATACCAATTTGGTTGCAGAAAATGAGCTAAGAATTTTCAACATATATTAGACTGAATAGTACATCTTAATTTAACGAAGTGATAAAAATGTAGATTTACTTACTTGAGTCAGATTTAGGAAGATCTTCAGCTGTTACATCTTGGAACAACAAAATTTAACGGAAAAAAAAAAAAAAAATCAATCCCAGTTAAGTAATAATAGGTAAATGGTAAGAATAAATTTTTTTAGCTCTTATCCGTGTAGTTCAGGGGACTTACTTGGAACTGTCCATTTAAGTAAAAACCCTCTTTTAAGTCTTTCTTGAATCCCCATAAGATTGTCTTCTTCATTTATATCCACAGGTGCCACCACTACATCATTACATTTATCCAACGCGTTACCCAAATTAGCATCGTTCTTATACACCGCCAACAATGAACTATTTTCGCCGTCACAGGAAGAATTCACCTTGAAAAAGTTGACTTTATCAGGTAATGTTGAGTACTCACAATTATATATCAAAACAGTTTCTTTTTGAAGAGGAACGAGCTCGAAGTATTCATCAGGAAATGACAGGTTTTGGATTCGGGGAAGTCTATTAATACATGAAGAATTCAGTGTTCTAAAAATCCGGTTTGAGAGAAGAAAAGACTGGTTGGTGTAGAAGATTTGGTGGATAATGTAGTCGGTACTGTTTATGTTGAGAAGTGGATTACCTTGGCCATTGCATGAGAGTTGGAATCCAGGATGCCCGCAGGAGGATTCTTGCTTGCCCTGGATATAAAATGGGTAGTTTATGTTTAGGCCATCGCCACAGGATTTCGGCACACAGGCTTCATTGTTATGCTGCACAGTGCCTGAGGCTGTTCTTGCCAGAAAAAAGAAAGTCGTGAAGATACAACAGCTTGTCAATGGAGACAAATTTTGATCCATTTGTGAAGAACCTTCCTCAGATTCTGAATTTAAGGCAATAAAAACTACGAGTAGTTGTGAAACTTCAATAATCCGAATTTCCTTGGAACTTTGTTGATCGTTTAGTAAAGTTCCGGCACAATTTCACTGATCTTTCTAGCCTCAGAAGTTCCCCAATACTTTATGTTTTCCTCTGTTATTTATCCAGGAGATTCGCAAATAATTGTACCCAATCCAAATCAGTTTCCAAGTCAATTGACTTCCTTTTAAAACAGGGAATTAAGTCGGTTTATTGGGAACCTTCAGCCCCACTGACCCACTTAAAGTTCAATTATTGCCTTCACTTTTCCGCTGAACTTTGTCTCTTTCTATGAAAGTTTACTAAAGCAATAAGAGAGCAAATTATTCTATGAAGATTCCTCTTTTCAAGTAGCCGCCAGCCTTGACATAAATAGTAGATACAATCGGATTGCTAAACCTTCCACGGCTTTACTGTTGATGGGGTATAACCCGTTATGTTTCACGTGAGCATACTTTACCCAAACGACATTTACGGGGTGAACCCAAAACTTATAAATTTATCTGTACTCTTATTCGTGATACGTGACAATTGTATAGTCATAAGAAACAGTTCTCTTAAATCAAGGAAAATCTTCAAGAATGTTGACTGAATTTGCTATAGTGGCCCCAAGTGGTCAACTTGTTTCATGACTTTAAAGCAAAATGTTGACTGAATTTATGGTTTATAAATGACTGAGAAGACTTCTATGTTTCCAGGAAACCAGGTTACTGTTTGTCTTCGTCCTGTTTCATTATCATGTATTATACCCAGGTGCCAATTACAGTAGAAATTGTTGGAGTTCACACAGCACGCTTAAGGGTTTATTGGTTTATAAGAGGGGATAATCCTCTTATTCAATAAGACTTTATTAGGTGAAGAGTCAAATCTACTTAAAATTCTATCATAGTATCAGAGCTAAGTCCAGTTGAGCTGAGTGCTTAATCAACGGTTGAGGAGCACATATGAGCTTGACCACGAAGGGAGTGTTAGAGTCCCACATCGATTAAGTATACTCAAGTCTACGGCGCAATCCTTCCATTCAATAAGGTCTTATTAGGTGAGAAGTCGAACCCACCTCAAATTCTATCAGAAATCTCTCTGAAAATATGGCTTATTTATTCTTTATTTTTAGAGTTAGAGATGGTTCATGTGTTAATAAATGTACAAAATATTTAACAATTATCATGAATTTAGATTTTCCTCTGGACTTTTTTTTTAATCCTTTGTCTGAGAAGATCAAACTCTTTTTTTGGTGTATTCCTCTGTTTCCCACAGAACAGAGGATTTATTATCCTGCCCTCGGAGAGTTGGAGTTCAGTGCTGGCCATATTTTTTAAACAAATTTGACAATTTATTAATGGCATTTTATATTCATTAATCTTCAATGGATTTATATTTATTAATAGTGTAATATGAAAGCAATACAATATCATTGAATTACAATACTAACATTAAGCTCTCTTGAAGAATCTCTTGCGGGTGATTTTGGAGAAGTTAAGAAAGGCTTGGGTGGAATTTGCAAGGAAAAGAAGGCTTCCTTCCACATTTTCACTACTTTACAAATTGTTGGCCTGTATGAGGGGTTAGTCTGTATACACCACAAACTCTCCATTATGATGTCATTGCACATTCACTATCCTCTTCATTTACAATCCCTTGCAGTCCTATTTCTTCGTCTAGTTCAAGACGGCTGTAAATTCAATGTGGAAAATATATTTTACTAGTATGATCAACTTCAACATTAATGTTTTTTCTTCCTCCAACTAATTTGGTGATGTCGAACAAATATAGCTTCCAAAAAAATATATAAAAATCTTCTATTCATTGATACTTGGTATAACTTGTGCTTTTGGAAAATCTTTGATTATTGAGCATATATCACTAAGAAATTAAAGTTGAGAAGACATAGGAACAAAGTCTCAAAGTTCTGCTGGGGCCGTAACTAAATAGGGGCTGAGTGACCCAGGTCATTTTTTTTTTTTTTTTTTTTTAAATTTTTTAGATTAGGATAAGTTTAAATGTAAATTGAATTTTAATTCAAGTTAAACTCTTAATATTTTTCTTTTTATAATCAATTAGTCATATTTAATGTGGATTAAGACAAAATTGATGTAATAATATTTAAAGAGAAAAAAATAACATATTTATTTATTAATATAAATTCAGAAATAATTCATATTTATTTATAAATATAAGTAAGTCATGTGGGTATTAAAACATGAAAACACGTGTATTATTAATCAACCACCAAGCAATGGAGGAGGAGAGGAGGAGGCTAGCCATCCAGAGGTTGTTACGCCAGGAAATGTTAAATTGTCTTGAGAAAGTAAGGAGGAAGTTGGATCCTTACGATTATAAGTACAATTTTTTCCAGCATTTGGATGATTTTTGCATCCGAAAGATTGACAGAACTGAAATGGAGGAGAAGGTTTTTCACACGATTGGTCAATATCGTAATCTTTTGAAAATGTTTGAGGACATCCTGAAGCAGTTTGAAGAGGAAGGTCTTGGGGAATCTTGGCCACGAAGAAACAAAATACGTATTAGGAAGAAGAAATATAAGCGTTTGTGTGTGACTGGGAGCTTCTTGAGGTACTGTTATTCTTCGGGCTGTTTCTTTCGTCGTGGTCGATTTGATGGATGATGTTGGCTGGTGCTTTATAGACTTTAAATCTTGATGATGTTTTGTGAATTGTATGTTCTATTCTCTCTGTGATTCCTGAAAATTCTACATTCTGGCCTTGCTGAGACTATCCAGGAGTTGAGATTCCTTACCGTCATAAAACTGATCAGGATCTCTAAAGAAATGAATGATGGAGATTTTCTGTTCTAATGACTGTTTTCTTATTATTTTCTAAACTTTTCCCAAAATTCCTAAACATTTTATTGGCAACCACAAGAGGCACCACAAGCATCATTCAATAAGCCATTCAATCATTAAGAGAAGTACTCCAGAGGAATTGGATGATTATGCTTTGCGAAATCATTGAAATTCAATAATGATCAAAGAAAGGAGTCATTAGATTACAGAGATGGCAAGTGGCTGAAGAAAATTCTGCAGAATGGTCAGAAGGGTGAAGGGTCATCAGTACTACAGCTACTCAAAACCAAGCTAACAAGAGACAATGAGCAATTTTTAGGAGAAGGGATTTAATCATTTGATTAATATTTCCTAGTGCAGCTTTTGTGACTAGAGCTTTTAACTTTTCCTGCAATACAGACCATAACATTATAGTAAATTTCATGGAGAAAAAGAAAAATTACATCTCTTATTCAACTCATCCTGATCCTTCCAAAACCTGGAAGTTTTTAAAGTAAAGAAGCTTTTGACAGAGAATACAAATTAAGATATGATTAGCTGGATCGATACATTTGCCAGAGTTGTTTTTGCCACTTGAATCATGGTTGGCCTGTCTTCTGCAGAATTTGAGAGACATTTGAAGGCTAATTCTACCAAAGCTTGCAAGTGTTGGTCTTCCCCGGGACATGACCCAGCTCGAACAATTACAAGATTTAGGATCTCATTGAACTTGTTATTTTCAATACGTATCCTCACTTGATCCCTTAAAGAGTGTAGATCCCAATTCATAAGACGAAGAAGATCAATTGCTCTTTGCCCTGTCAAAACCTCAAATAACAATAAACCAAAACTATAAACATCACTCTTCTCATTGAAATAGCCTGTGTGAAGGCTCTCAGGTGCAACATGTCCTGATGTTCCTCTTACTCTGTTTGTTATGTGAGTTTCACCTTCTGGAATAAACTTGGATACTGAAAAATTGAACAATTTCGGAACATAATTTTCATTGTAACAACTGCTGAAAACTAGTAAAATGCATGCATAATAACAATAGAAAATTGGGCCCAAAGTTTTCTTTTCATTATAAGTCATATGTCTTTTATACACAAAGAGTATGGTTTACAAAATTCACTTTAAAAGACAAAACAGGGAAACAGTGTAGCTATTGCTCCTCGCTTGCCGACGCCCTCCGACTGCATCAACACCTAGATCCTGCATCCACAAAGAAAAATAACGGGGTGAGCACAAAATAATGCTCAGTAAGTAAAACCCTCTATCTGTCTGTCCCCGTATGTATAACTCTTAATTCTTTCCTTATACTATTTTTGTTTCTATTTCTGTTTCTACTAAACATCATGGCCTCATCTTACCGAAGGTACGGCCGTATGGCGTTCACACAACACCATCTCACTCTCCATGACTATCGGGTGGAATTCACACAGTACCAACCCGTTCTCAGTGACTACCGAGTGGGGATCACAAAGCACCAACTCGGTTTTACCTAACTATCGGGAGGAGACCACCTAGCACCTACCCGTTTCTCATGACTTTTGGGTAACGATCACCAAGCATTAACCCATCTCTAGTCACTGTCGGGTGATGATCACAAAGCATCAACCCACTTCTACTAAATGTTGGATGATGATCACAAAGCATCAACCCACTTATCTAACAACTAACCGGGTGGTGGTCACAAAGTATCCATCCGTTTCTACTACTCATCGGGTGACGATCACAAAGCATCGACCCATCTCTAAGGACTATTCGGGTGATGATCACAAAGCATCAACCCGATTCCCAAAACTGTCGGGTGATGATCACAAAGCATCAACCCATCTATTCTACTCTTCTAATTCACTCTATTCTAGCATATTTCATTCTCTCTACTCTTAGAGTAGTTGCATCCACCAAGCTCTCTACTCATAGGGTAATTGCATACACAATTTTCCTACCCTTTCTTAGGTCACTTTTCAATGCACAATTAGTGCCTATGGATGGTTCATCTCCACTAATGCACTTATGAAATGCCAACATGCAATGTTGCAAGAATTAAGGTTCACTACTCATACTCAAACCTCTATTAGGCATTTCATCAAACAACTCATGTGCACTATAAAACTCTACTATAGCAATGAGTCTAAATCTTTTTCTAACCATCCAAAATGGGGAGAAAACCCTTCACATAACCATAAAACCTGTCAAAGAAAGCACTTCCAAAAAGGGATCCACAATACCCCTTCAATTCCATCTCAAACTAGCTTTCCAACCCAACAACTCATTTCTCATATTTGCAAAGAATAAACATTCACAAGGCATAGAAATCTCTATTTAAGCCTTTATACATGGCATATCACATGTATATCACATACATACATCATTTCTATCAAAACCCTAATCAAGAGAATTCTTAAATCTCAACTTGGGTTGGGATTTACTTACCTTGTTATGGAGAGACTTCACCAACTCTTCCTTTCCCTTGTTTTGCTTGACTTTTTCTCTACTCTTAGCCAAAATAACAAAAACCCTCAAACTCAAATATATACAAAACTCACAAGATCTCACAACCAAAGCAAGAATCCTTACCTTAGGAAGCCTTAGGTTGATTTTCTACCCCAAATCACTTCAAAAATCCCTTGGAAATCCTTGATCAAAAGAAAAGAGAAGTTGAGATGAACAAGAATGGAGAGTTGCATTTTTGAGAAGAAGAATGAGGGGTTTGCTAACTCTTAATTCCTTTTAATGAGCTTTATACACAATTATTCCCATTTTGCCCTTACTCTTCTTTGGGAATTCCATCTATATCCTTTGATTCATTACAAACTCACCCCCATATCAACATATTCTCTATGAAAAATCCTTACAATTTACTCCCCACTTTTCCTGCTAATTAGGGATAGAATGGTCAAATTGCCCTTAGGGAAGAAAATATCTAAAATTTAACAAACATTTTAATCGGCCTGTCGCCGCGGCGAGGAAACTTTTGTCGCCGCGGCGAAACTGTCCAGCAGCTTCCCGTGGCTTCAACACCTCTTCGCCGCGGCGAAGATTCTTCTTCGCCCCGGCGAAGCATGGCAGACTGAACTTCTTCTGTTTTCAACCAATTTCAGGGCAAATATTCAACACAACACTCAATATTACCAAAAACCAACTCAAATAAGAGAGAAAGAAGCAACAATAACTACGTACCTCATGTGGGGCGTTACATTCATCGAATAGTATATGTGATGAATTGATATCTTTAAAGAGAATAGGCCTGGAGAATCCTAGATGAAGGTATGCAACTGCATTAGCTATCTCCATTATAATCTTTAGCCGATGTGTCAACTGTAAAGGCTCAATAGGAGACAGTTGAAAGCTGTTGTCACTCTGATCATGAAACGTCCCATGCTTCACATACTCGAAAACTAGGATGGGCAAATGAGTCTCTAAGCAGGATCCGATCAACTTCAAAATAATTTTATGATTCATCTGAGATGGAAACACAATGTTATTTAACCAAGAATTGAAATCTAGTTCGTTTGCCCAATAATCCTGAAACTTCAAGACAGAAATTAGACGGTCCTGACAGTGAAAATCACCCTTGTACAATTCATAACCACCTCCTTTTGTTATCATTTTCTGTCTGTCATAGTCGTTGGTTGCTTGCTTCAGCTCTTCGATCGAGAAGCTACAAATAGGATTACATTTTCCGTTACAAGAGGCAATCAACTTTTCGAGTACAAATTTTCCATTCTCCACCATAAATGCTTCTCTTTGTTTTCTACTGCCTTCTCCTGATTCTCTTTTATCTTCAAACACGAACCCATCTAAACCTGTCCACAAACCCTGTAAAATTAATGCTTCCACTTCTATATACAGATAAACTATGACACATGTAGCACCAAAAAGAGATATCATATATATGAGAGTTAGGGATTTGAGAGCAAAAACAGAGAGAAAAGAGGGATTAGAACTTTTCTTAATATTTCGATAGAGTGAACAGTGTTACAAGTTAGCTTTAATAGTTGATTATTTCAACATAAAAACGACGACACTTTAACCTTTCTAAATCGTCACCGTTTGTCTAACAGCCCCAGTCAAGCTAAACTCTACTCTCTACATGCAATTTTAGCTTGGACAAATACCGTTTGTCTAATAGCCCCAATCAAGTTAAACTACATTTACAGTTTCATCTTTCATCTTGATAAAAAAATGTGTCTTAACAGCCCCTGTCAAATAAAACTTTCCACTAAGACCAACACCTCATAACAAGATACCAACATCTCATAACAAGATACCAACACCTCATAACATAACAAGATGATGGGCAAGCTGCAAACTTCAGAGAGAGAGACGATCAGGAACATAACAAATGATTATAGTTTCTTTTTTATTTTTATTTTTATTTTTTATTATTAGAGCAGTCCAACATCAGCTCGTCTCATGCAAATGCAGGAGCTCGTGACTAACTGGTTGCTACAAGCAGCTCGTCTCATGCAAATGCAGCAGCTTATGGTAAACTGGTTGCTACAAGCGGCTCGCCTCATGCAAATGTAGAAGCTCGTGGCGAATTGTACCAACCAAAAATTACTCAGTCAAAGCAACTTAATCAACCAATGTTGCTTGTACCTTGATCAACAACATTCAATTTCTGCTTTAAAGTAAGAAATAGAGAAATGGACAAAGCTTTTGTTAAAATATCTGCAATTTGTAACTTGGAGGGAACATATTGAACTACAAGTTTCTTGGCTAGAACTTGTTCACGGATATACTGCGCATCAATCTCAATATGCTTTGTCTGGGCATGAAAAACTGGATTTGCTGCCAAGGCCCCTGCACTAACATTATCACACCAAACAACTGGAGATTTGTCAAATGTTAGACCCAATTCAGAAAATAAACTTTGTAACCAAGCTACTTCAGTAGCTGTTTGTGCCAATGCCCTATATTCTGCTTCAGTGGATGACAAGGCAACCACTCTCTATTTTGTAGAGCTCCATTGAATCAAATTAGGCCCCAAAAATACACAATATCCACTATTGGATTTCCTATCTGCAATACTACTTCCCCAATCTGCATCAGCATAACATTCTATGTTTAAACTAGCTACTGGTCTAAAGAGCAAACCATGGCTGACAGTACCTTTAAGATACCTTAAAATCCTCTTACATGCTTGCCATTGCAAGTCAGTGGGAGCTTGATGGAATTGACTGAGTTTATTGACTGAAAAACTAATATCAGGTCTAGTAAGAAGCAAATATTGCAAGGCTCCTACAGTGCTTTGAAATAGACTAGGATTGTCAAACAGTGGACTATCTTCAGGAAACAATTTAGTACCAAAGGCCATGGGAGTAGAACAAGGATTGGCCCCAAGCATTTTGGTTTTAAGTAACAAATCAGTAGTGTATTTAGTTTGCTTTAGATGAATCCCAACTGCATTTCTAATGACCTCAAGACCCAGGAAGTAATGTAAGGAACCAAGTGTTTTCAAAGCAAATTTATCATTCAACTCTTTCACTAATTGATGAACAAAATCAATGTTTGATCCAGTAAGAAGAATATCATCAACATATATTAAGACATATGTAACCTGATGATTTTCCTTATGCACAAAGAGACTAGAATCAGATACTAAATTGTGAAAACCTTTACTGATCAGAACTGCTTTTAACTTGTCAAACCAGGCTCTAGGAGCTTGTTTAAGACCATACAAGGCCTTATTCAGCTTGCAAACATGAGAAACTCTATGTTGATCAACAAAACCAGAAGGCTGTTCTATATATATTACTTCATTAAGCTCACCATTCAAGAAAACATTATTGACATCCACTTGTTGTATATCGCAATTGTATGTTGCAGCAATGGTAAAAATAATCCTAATGTTTGAGGGTTTTATGGCTGGACTAAAGGTCTCAAAATAATCCAATCCAGTAGTTTGTTGGAAACCCTTTGCAACTAATCTTGCTTTATACTTTTGCAAGGTGCCATCAGCATGATATTTGACTCTAAAAACCCATTTATTTCCCACAACATGCATATATGAAGTAAAGGGAACAAGAGTCTAGGTATTATTGGCAATTAAAGCATCATATTCAATCTGCATGGCTTGTTTCCATTCTGGCAAGCTAAGAGCTTTAGAAGCTGATGCTGGTTCAGTCACAGGAGAACTAACAGCTGTAAAAACTGTAAGATAAGATGTTTTGCTCTTTGTTTTTGCTCTTGTCATCATGGGGTGCACATTAAGAACAGAACATGATGTTTCAGTTTTATCGGCATACTGAGATGGACACAGATCAACCTCAATGGAGCATATGGGAATAACCTTGTCTGAAGGAATAGTTTGTGGTGATTGGAGAGATGTAGATGATGATGGATTAATGTTAGATGGAGTAGCAGTTGTAAAAGGTGTAGAAGAGAGTGTGGGTGAGTGAGATGAAGATAATATAGGTGATATGGGAACTGTGTTATGAGAGAAAGGAAATGGAGAAGTTGTAGAGGAATTTTGCTTACCAGTTGCTATAGAGAACTTAGGTATAGAGCACTTTACTGCAGGAGACTCAGAAGAAGCTATAGACTGGAAGGGTAAACTAGAAAATTGTTCGAAAAAGCAGGAAGGCGATTCGTGCAGAAGGAGAAAGTGTGGACAGGTTAGGATACGTAAAACCAGTGGAAAAAGGGAAATCAGATTCATTGAATTTAACACTAGGTGTAACAATGATTTTACCATCAGATGTGAGACACTTATAGCCTTTGTGAACTAAACTGACATAGCCTTTGTGAACTAAAGTGTACCCTACAAAGACACATTTTGAAGAGTGGAAACTAAATTTATTCCTATTGAAAGTTCTAACAAAAGGAAAACATGCACAACCAAACACTTTTAGCGTTGAATAATAGGAACTGTCTTAAACAACAACTGATAAAGAGACAGATTATCGGTTACTAGTGAAGGCATTCTATTAATGAGGAATGCAGCAGATTCAAAAGCAAGCCACCAAAAATCTAAAGGCATAGATCCATGAGCTAAGAGAGTAAGGCTTGTTTCAACAATGTGCCTATGTTTTCTTTCACTATGACCATTTTGCTGATGCACATAGGAGCAAGAATATTTGAATTGAATACCTTCAATGGTAAGATATGAAACTAGTCCCTTGTACTCACCACCTTCATCATACTGAAGGCATTTCAATTAACAGTTAAACTGTCTTTCTGCTAAATGATGGAATTTTACAAATATAGATTTGACTTCAGCCTTTGTCCTAAGAGGGAATAACCAGGTGAATCTACTGTAATAATCTATAAAGTGTACATAATACCTAAAACCTTTTGTGGAAATCAATGGAGTAGGACCCCATATATCACTATGAGCAAGTTCAAGAGGTGCACTAGCTCTAGAATGTGAAGTAGGAAAGGTGTTTTGATGCATTTTCCCTAAATGGCAGGCATCACAAAAGGGAATTGGTAGTTTAGGTTTGGTGATTAGGGAGTCATTTGCTATCATACTTGTTAAAATCTTTGCAAGGTTGCTAAGTGTGGATGTCCTAACCTCATATGCCATAGCATAACATCATCATTGTGTTTATGAACAACATGAACAAATGGTAGTGAAGTATTATTACTATTAGAGTCAACTAAGGAGTTGTCAGATGCAATGAAATCTTCACTAACACAAGGTGAAACAAAATTATCAGATGCAACTAAATCTATATCAACACAAACTGAAACTGAAACATCATTGTTTTTATTAACACAGGATGAATAGGATGAAACAAAATTTTCAGTACAAGATGTAGAGTTATCAGTACAAGGTGTAGTAGCATTCTACATACTATTTATTTGACCATTTAAACTATCATGTATCACTATAACAACATCTTTATTGATGGTACAAGTATGAGACTCATTTAAAGGTTCAGAAGTCAGGTTGACATTATAGGAACAATTCTGAGGTGAAATCGATGACTTTAAGCAAGAAGGTGAATATGAACGTAATTTTGGGGAAAGATTCAGTTGATATAAACCTGCTATAAGTTCTCCTTGCAGTAAAGTTGCTCTAGTGACTTTGTCCTTAACAACACAGGAATCAACATTAAATTCAACTACAACATTATTGTCTTTAATGAATTTTGATATGCTAAGTAAGTTTTTGGTTATTCTAGGAACACAAAGAACATGTTTTAAATGTAAACATTTATTCTGCAAAATACTAGGCAAAGAAGTAAAACCAGTGTGTGTAATGTGAAGGAACTCACCACTGCCTACTTGGAGTTGATCTGATCCATCATAGTCCTTGCTGATGTTTAACTGAGTGAGGTCAAATGTAACATGGTCAGTTGCTCTTGAGTCCATGTACCAGGTAGGATCTTGTGGAGTGGATGATGAAGCTTTATAAACAGACAGACCACTGTTCTGATTCACCATAACAGGTTGAGCTCCATGGTTAGATGAATTGGGAATATGACCATAATCAATAACAGAATTGGTATTCTGAATAGTTTGAGCAGCAAAATGAGCTTGAACTGATGCTTGAGATGGTACATGTCCAGAACTACCAGCATGAGAATAATTCTGTGGAAAGGTAACATGTCTAAAACCTTGCTGAGATGGAGTAAAAAAATTAGAAGAGCTGGATGATTGACTAAAATTCGGATCTTGATGACTTGGCACATTGAACACACCATAACCTTGATGTGAAATACCAGGATTAGTGTAGAAGCTCTGTGGACCAGTGCACTGCAGATTACCATTATTGTAAAAATTCTGATAACCAGTGCCTTGCATCTATCCATTATAAGCTGAATTGTACCTATGATAGCACTATACGGAAATATATCCAATCTTATTGCAAACCTAACAAACCGGTTTACCTCTTCCATTGGATCTGCCTCTACCTCTTCCAAAATTATTGAAATAAGGTCTATAACTTCCAAAGTTGTTTCCAAAACTAGATCCAAAACCATAATTGGTATCAAGATAACCTTGCTAACCAAATTGAGAACTAGTTATGGACTGGCCTATTTGTCCAGTAGCAATAGGGTAGTTGCCATGTAGTTTATGACTTCCTAATGTGTTTAAGGATGGATCAAGACTATGAGACACATTAGCAAAACCAGGGGTGACATGCTGAGTATGATTACTAGGCACAGATGTGGAACTGGTTTTTATTGTAGCTACAGTGTGAGCTAAGCTATTTTGAAAGTCTATTGAATTGAACTTGTCCAACCTGATTTCGTACTTTTGCAATAGAAATTGAGCTTCTTGCAAGAACATTAAGTCAGATCTAGATTCTATTCTTGAGGTGAGGTTTACAACAACAGCGTCATATTCTGGACCTAGTCCATCCAAGATATATTGGAGCAAATCTTCCTCAGAAATAATTTTTCCACTAGCTGACAAACTGCCAGAAATTCCTTTTTTCTTTCTAACATATTTACTTATACTAAGATTGTCTTTGCTAGTATTCTAAAGTAAATTCTTGAAATGTAAAGCCCTAGCTTTGGAGTCTGTAATGAATTCTTTTTCAAGAACAAACCAAATTTCAGTGGAATACTAACATTTAGAAACAGTTCTAAACATATTCTCAGATATCGAAGCTAACAACCAGCTCACAAGAAACTTATCAGTTCATTTCCATAGAGTGTAAGCTGGATTGATCTTTTCTTTAGAAAACAACTCAACATTTTGACCATCAGCAGTATCTTTAGAACTATCGAAATTGCTAGGAATTAAAGGAGCTGGACAGGGAACTAAACCTGTTAGATGATATTCCAATTCGTGAGCTCCTACTGCAAAAAGTACTTGAGAATGCCAGAATCTGTAATTGTCTAGAGTAAGCTTTGGATTAATAACTTGGAGACTAGAGGAAATAGCTGAGGAAGTGAGATTAAAAGAATTGTTGTCAGAGTTGTGAAACATTCTATCAATGTTGTCGGTTGAATTGGAGCTATCAGATTTTTTCGCCATTGATGTTAGTCAAGGAAGCTTTGATACCATATGAGAGTTAGGGATTTGAGAGCAAAAATAGAGAGAAAAGAGGGATTAGAACTTTTCTTAATATTTTGATAGAGTGACCAGTGTTACAAGTCAGCTTTAATGGCTGATTATTTCAACATAAAAACGACGACATTTTAACCTTTCTAAACCGTCACCGTTTGTCTAACAATATAGACATGCTAAAAGAAATTTGAGGCTTTTCGGTGAGAAATGTACCTGTGGCTTAGCGAATTCAGGAGTTAAAATGAAGGAAATGTGAGCCTGGTTTTGAGAGAGATCTCTACTACAATTGGCACTTGGGTGTAAAATATGAAGCAAAATGAAGATAGATAGTAATGTGGCTTCCTGGAAGTCTTCCCCATCATCTATAAATCATAAATTTAGTCAACATTTAACTTTTGTTTCAAAGTCATGATCAGAAATGTTGGTCACTTGGGGAGATTATTATTCATTGAATAGTTTCCTTGATTTACGACAATTGCACTTAACCTGAAGTTTACATGAGGAATTGTGTAGCTACTGAGAAAATGTATTGACTATGAAATGGTGTCTTTTGTCAGATCAATGCCTAGATAATTCCATCATTTACAAAAACAGGACTATTGAATTGACTGGTAATGTTATCATACTAGTTAAAATATGTAAATGATAGAATAAATTACGACTCCTTTAAACTGTTGATCCTAGTAAATTTTCCCAAATTTCTTCGAAAAGAGGCTATCTTCTCTCTCTTTCTGTCATATCGACAGAACCATCCCAATCCTTCTTATTCTATAAGATCCAGGTGTTCCTGTTAGGACTCAGGTGACCGAGACGTGGTCTGATGCTGAAAAACTGTTTCTTACAAACCTATCATAAAATCCTTTTCAATTCACAACATTGGAAAACAAACTGAACATCTCATATAAACTCTTAAGTCTGAAAAAATAGTACTATTGGGTGAAATATTTATAGAAGGGTAAGTGAAACAGAGCAATTTTAGTTTATGTATTAAGCACACAATTTAAACATGGAAGCTTCAGCAACCTCTGTTGCAAGACTGCATTAATCTTCACAAACAATAGCATTGAATCTTCATTTATTAATTAACCGCTGAAAATGCTGATATTGATCCATGTGGCTGAGTGTGAGCCTGAACCATATGAAGGTTGGACTGATTGTCGCAAAGGAGCAGGGGAGAAATGTGTAAAGGAATGCCCAACTCATGTAGTAGATAACAAAACCATTGAACATCAGCAGTAACATGAGCAAGAGCACGATATTCGGATTCAGAATTAGAGCGAGACATGACAGATTGCTCCTTGGCAGTCTAAGAAATCAAATTGCGACCTAGAAAAACATAACCATCGGTGATAGAGCAACGAGTGGCGACATCGGTAGCCCAACCAGCATCAGAATAGGCTAATAGATGAAGACCAGGGTCACGATGAAAGGTGAGACCACGAAACAAAGTGCCCTTAAGGTACCAAAAAATACCCTTAACAGCACACATGTCATAGTGAGTGGGAGTAGTCAGTCGTTGGGCAACTTGATTCACAACAAAGGCAATGTTTGGCCAAGTGAGAGAGAGATACTGAAGACCAACAACCATATTATGATGGAGAATGGTATCCAAAAAGGGATCATCATCGAAGGACAGTAAAGGTTTAGAGGATCTAATGGGAGTGGCATAGGGAGCGCAGGAGTCAAGCTCAAAGTGTCAAAGTAAATCCATCATATAATGACGTTGAGATAGTTTCAAAATAGTAGGGTCCTAGACAACTTCCATGCCAAGAAATAAATTAAAAGACCCCAAGTCTTGTCAGGCAAAGGCAAAACATAAAGTAGAGACACAACCAGAGACGGTTGAGGGGTCAAAACTAGTAATAACCAGATCATCCACATAAACAAAGAGGATTACCATGAAAGTGGAGGTGCGGTGGATGCAAAGTGAGGAGTCAGATCGACAGTTGGTAAACCCATGATTAACTAGGAAAAAGTATAGTTGGCGGTACCACGCACAAGGACCCTGTTTAAGACCATAGATAGCTTTAATGAGACGACAGACATGGGATGGATGTTGTGGGTTAGTGAAATTGGGATGTTGTTCCATGAACATTTCTTCAATCAGATAACCCTGGAGAAAAGCGTTCTTGACATCAAGCAGACAAAGCAGCCAACCATACATTGTGGCAAAGGCAAGATAGTGCAAATAGTGATAGGCTTGACAATAGGATTGAAAGTATCCCCGAAGTCCACACCAGACTGCTGATGAAAACCCTTTTCATGAAATATTAACTAGAGAATAATCACACTAATATAGTAAAAAAAATTCAGCATCAAACAATCACACAAAGAACACCAGAAAAACCCTTCAATACAAAGGGAAAAACCACGAGATTGAAAGCTGCTCAAAAACCTCCTCTATCTTACAATGATTCTTCTTAGTTTACTAGATGTATTCAAGAAACATAAACATCAAGAACAACCAAATATGGAAATACTATCACAATAAGAACATCATTATCATAGTGGAAACAAGACCAACAAAAAATGGATGTTGGAAATATCTCATCAAAACCTGTAATTACTGTTCACAGGAGCAAACCACCAGTTTCAGAACTCAAAATCTGATCGTCACTGTTCAGATTGTAGCTCCTTGTGTCGTGAGTATCTCTTCCAAATTTGAGCTGGATCCAACCACAGGTGAAACGGGATCACAACTTTGATGGAACTGTAAAGAGATGAAAAAAAACCTTCAACTTTTTTTTCCCCACCGTTACTTTATTTTTGTCTTTTATTCACTACAAACCCTATTGGGCTTTAAAGAAGGTTACCTTACATAGGAGGGACCCTGGCCCAACACAGAAGGGAAGACTGTTTATGAGAGACTCCAAATTGGGTCCTGGAAATCTGTCATAAAATTACTGAAGTTGATCAACACGTGTTGAAAATCCTTTTGTTTTGATCTTAAGTGCATTTTTTCGGGCGGATTTCTCATAACCACAGGGAAACCTGAAACTTCTAAGAAGTTTTGCAGCATTAGCATGTGAAGTTTTTGTGTTGTTGAAATAAAAAGAGTTTTGAGGAATCATATGATTGTATATTTTAATGTGTAAAAAACTATACAAATGAGGCCTCTATATATAGTGAAGAAGGCCAAAGTTAATAAAGAAATGCACTATATGGAAAGATTCTAACCTAGCATAATTACAGGAAATTATAGCTTAATTACAAGAATAATCATATATTCTAGGGATATTATAAGATATTAATATATATACTAACAATATTCTAGGGATATTATAAGATACTAATATATATACTAACATCCCCCCTCAAACTCTTGGTGGTGAAGTCAATTGGAGTTTGGAAACAAGATCACCAAGTCGACCAACTGGATGGGATTTCGTAAAAATATCAGCAAGATTATCTTCAGAAGAAACTGAATGTAACTGGAGGACACCCTGCTGAAGATGATGGCGGATGAAGTGACAATCAATCTCAATATGTTTAGTACATTCATGAAACATCATTATGTGCAATCTAGATGGCACTACGATTATCACAGTGAAGAGGAGAACTTATTGATTGAGGAACACCTATATCTTTTAGAAGCCAGTGTAACCACAAAAGTTCAGATGTCGTATCAATAAGAGCGCGATACTCAACCTCAGTGCTAGAACGGGCAACAATAGACTGTTTCTTACTACCCCATGAAATCAAAGAAGTACTAAGTAAGATCAGTGGTGGAGCGACGATCAGTGGGATCACCAGCCCAATCTGCATTAGAATAGGCCTCTAGCTCTAGAGAGGAGTGGGATGAGAAGTGCAGACCATGAAACAGAGTACCCTTGATGTAGCGTAGAATTTGAAGAACCGTAGCAAAATGGGTAGATCGAGGTGCACTCATAAACTGACCGACGAGATGAACAACATATGAAATGTTAGGTCTGGTGATAGTAAGATAAATGGGACTGCCAACTAACTTTTGATAAAGAGTTGCATCTGCAAGTGGAGAACCGTCAATGGCTAGAAGCTTAGTATTATACTCAAGTGGACTAGCGGCTATCTTGCTGTCTGTCAGCCCAGCTTTGGAAAGTAAATCAAAGGCATATTTTGCTTGAGTGAGATAATATCCATCATGATTTAAAGTAACTTCAAGGCCAAGGAAGTAGTTAAGATGTCCCAAATCCTTCATCTCAAAATTCTAACTAAGAAAAGTTTGAAGATCTCGAATACTAGCAATTTCATCACCAATAATAATTATATCGTCTACATAGAGAAGAAGAAGGATAGTACCTGCCCCAGTAGTGCGAAGAAAGAGTGCAGAATCATATGGGCTAGAAAGAAAGCCTTGTTGAGAAACCATTGGCTGAAATTTCTCAAACCAAGCTCGAGGAGCCTGTTTGAGCCCATAAAGTGCGTGACGAAGATGACAAACTTTATGTGGAGGATGCTTATAGCCAGGTGGAGGCTGCATGTAAACTTCTTCAGTAAGATCACCGTTAAGAAAGGCGTTTTTAACATCCATTTGAAAAAAGTTCCCTGCACCGGACAGTAGCAACTGCAAGTAAAGATCTGATAGATGTAAGTCTAGCAACAGGAGTAAAAGTCTCCTCATAGTCAATCCATACTCCTGGGTAAACCCCTTAGCAACAATTCGAGCCTTGTAGCATTCATCTGATCCATCTGCTCGAGTCTTGATTTTATAAATCCACTTGCATCCCACTGCAACTTTACCATGGGGCAAGTCCACCAGATCCCAAGTATATGTTTTGACAAGAGCATTCAATTCATCAGACATAGCTTGCTGCCAAAGAGGATCAGTATGAGCCTCATGATAATTGTGAGGTTCGTGGAGGGTGGCAAGGATAGAGAAACAATGATAATCACAAAGATGAGTAAGAGGAACACTTACCCGACTAGAATGATGAGGTTCAGGGAGTGGAGAAGACTAAGGAATGGGTGGTGTTATAGGTGGTCCATACAACGAATCAACTGGATTGGGTGTAGTAGTGGAAGAACTGTCTGAGGAGCTCAGAATCTCTGTAGAAGAGTAAGAAAATAGAGCAATAGAGGGATCAGTGAATATGAGTGAGTGGTTAAAGGAGGAAGGGGAGAACGTGGATATGCTAGTAAATGGTTTGTGTTCCCAAAACTCTACATGACGAGAGACTCGAAGACGTTTGGAGATAGGATCATAACAACGATAACCTTTTTGAGTTAAGCCATAACCAAGAAAACAGCATAACCGAGAACGGGGTTCCAGTTTGGTTCGTTCATGAGGAGGAAGAGTAACAAAACAAGCACAACCAAAGACACAAAGTAAGGAATAGTTAGGAACCATACCATAGAGAAGCTCATAAGGAGATTTGTTGTGGACTATAGGTGAGGGTACCCGATTGATTGTGTACACAACAGTAAGAGTAGCTTCACCCCAAAACTTTTCAGGTAAAGAAGCAGAAGTAAAAGAGCTCTTACAATATCAAGGATATGATGATGTTTTCGTTTGACACGACCATTTTGTTGAGAGGTATAGAGACAAGAATGATATGACACTGTGCCTTGTTGATTTAGGAACTTAAGGAGAGTTTTTTCATTGTATTCCATGGCATTATCTGAACGAAAAACTTTAATGGTACAAGAAAATTGAGTTTGTACCATTTTGTGAAAAGTTTGGTAAAAACGAACAAGCTCAGATCGATGCTGTAACAAGTATAGAACAGTATATCCATGTATAACGAGAATAGTCATTAACAAAGATAACAAAATAACGAGATCTCCCCTCAGTAGGAGTGGGGGCAGGACCCCAAATATTAGAGTGAATCAAATCAAAAGGTGTAGTCGAAAATGAGTCACTTATATTAAAAGATAAATGAGTTTATTTGCCAAGTTGATAGGAAACACAATCAAAAGACTTAAAACCTATAAAACCTAGGTGACCTTAGGAGGCCAAAAGACGAACACGAGGTATAGAGGCATGACCCATCTGAGAATGCCATAATTAGGAAGAGATGGTAGGAGCAACAATGGAGCAAGACAGATGGGATAGAAGCTGCAAAGAAGTGAGCTCAAACAGACGTCCAATCTTACGACCTATCCCAATAAGTTGACCCGTCTGTGAATCACATCAACACCAACATTAGAAAAGGCAAGCTGAAGACCTAATTCACAAAGTTAACCAACTAAAAGGAGATTTAAGGATAACTTGGGAACAAGATAGGTGTTGTCAACAGATAAGGTAGGGGAGGAAATAGACCCAATTTGACTAATAGATAAATGAGAACCATCGGCAGTGTATATGATAGGATTGGGTGACAGAGTAGATTTTTGTGAAAAAATGGTGGAATTAGAGGCACTACAGGAAAATTGACATTTTGCAACCAATTTTTTAGCAACTAACCAGAATTAGTTGCAAAAAGGCTACATTTACCAACTAAATTGACATTAGTCGAGCAAAGAGGATTAAAATTTTGGGGCCCACATGTTCCAACATTTGGCATCTAAAGTTAATTTTTTGCGACTATTTTGTTAGTCACAGAACCGTTTGCTTTAGTGACTAATAAATTTAGTTGTAATTTTTTCCGGGTGATTTTTTCCTCCAAAATTCGATAATTTGCATCTAAAATATGGCTTTTTGCATCTACATTTTTTGTTACAAAAAACAATTTTTTGCAACTACTAATTTAGTTGCTAAATTAGTTGCGAATAATTAGGGATTTACTAGTAACTATTATGATTAGTTATAGAAAAATGAAATTACCAAAATATCCCATATTTGGATAGTAATTACAAGGGCCCCAAAGTATATACAGCAACTAAATTTGATTTAGTTGCTAATTTAACTTAAAAAATTCATATTCCCCCAAAATTATTTGTTCCCGCCGGACCTCAATTATGGGCAACTAACACTAATTCTTTACTGACTAAATTTTTAGTTGCAAATTGACTTATTTCCATAATAGAATTATATTTCAAAATTAAATAACTAATTAGAACCCTTACTTTTTTAAGTTGTTTACAGAATACTCTAACCTATATAAAGCAAGCATTTTTTTTTTCAATTTCATCTCTTCTCCACGCATGTTTGCCCTAGCTTTTTCCCCAAATTTCCCAAACGCACAACCCAAATTTCATCTCTTCTCCACGCATGTTTGCTCTCTCTGTTGCCCAAATTTTCGAACTGCAGAACCTGACTTCATCTCTTCTACTCCACGCATCTTCATCGTTCAATTGATCTTCTTGGTTTTGTTCATTCATCGAATACGAGGCAGTCCCTAACCTCCCGTAAGTACAATTTTTGATTCTTTAGTTCTCTCACATAGTAACATTGAATCTGATTTCAATTGTGTTTGAGTGTACTGTAAATGTGGACAAACTGTTTGAGACCTTTAATTTTGTAATGTTATTTATGCCACTTTTGGCTGACGTTATTTGACACAGTTGGTCCGAAATTGTTATCTTTTTTTATTCTGCTTTGATTAGTCTGTCTATTTTGGGGAATTTTGGTGATATTTATTGGCCGAATACCTTCCTATACGCAATATATGGTGCTTGTCTTCTTGTATTCGCTTGTGTGGAAAATTATAAAGTTTATTGAAGCCATGACTTAATGAGTTTTAAAGCAAGCCTCAATAGAAATGAATGCAATTCAAAATTCAAAATGACTATCATAGTATCAGACGGGAAATTGAGGTCATTGGTTCCTCATGATTTCCTTTGTTTCTCGTTTACATTCTGAGTACTGGATATTAAGGTGAACACACTACAACAAAAATGCTCTACGGTAACACTAGATAGTAGCACTTTTCCTTAAAGTGTTACTGTAGACTATTTATGGTAACACTTGATGTTAAAATGTTACAATAACAATTTTTATATGTAACACTTTTGTAACATTTTAACTTTTTGTAACACATTTTATATCGATGGTAGCTTTTTTTTGTAAAATGTTACTAATATTGGAACTACAGTAGCATTTTTAAAATGTTACAATAGACATAGTAATATAGTAGCTTTTTTATAATGTTACCATATAATCAAAATACAATAACATTTTATAAGTGTTACCATAAACCCAATTATTTAACGGGAAACAAAATATCATTCCCGCCAACAAGAAATGAGGTTGATTTTGTCTCATTTTTATTGTTTAGGGGTCAATTATGTTATTTGGGTTTATTTTGTCACTTTTCATTCATATAGGGACCCAAAATGCTTTACAATACCCAAATATTAACTGGAAAAATAACACTTTAATACCACCAACCCAAAATCCTTAATTAATTAAACAAAATTGTTTGAACCCTTAAAATTAAAAAAAGTTAGAAAAATTAAACATTCTAACTTCTCCACTGCATCGTCACTCATCTGATGCACAAAATCCCCAAAAGTAATTTTACCCTAAGGCAACGTAAATTTCTCTCTAATTCTCCACTCGTTCGCCTCTTCGTCTCCATTTGTTTGCCTGAAATCTGGACTTCTCCACTCCATTCGCCTCTTCTTCTCCATTTTAGCCTGAAATCTATACTTCTCCACTCCGTTCGCCTCTCCTCCTCCATTTTAGCCTGAAATTTGTACTTCTCCACTCCGTTCGCCTCTTTTTCTCCATTTGACGCTTGAAATATGGACTTCTCCACTCCATTCGCCTCTTCTTCTCCATTTTAGCCTGAAATATGTACTTCTCCACTCCGTTCGCCTCCTCCTTCTCCATTTTAGCCCTGAAATTTGTACTTCTCCACTCCGTTCGCCTCTTTTTCTCCATTTGACGCCTGAAATCTAGACTTCTCCACTCCGTTCGCCTCTTCTTCTCCATAGTATTACTACTTGCTTTCATAGTGAAGTCAAGAGTGTTCGCCTCTTCTTCTCCATTGTCCGCCTGAAATATGGACTTCTCCACTCCGTTCCCCTCTTCTTCTCCATAGTATTACTACTTGTTTTCACAAAGAAGTCAAGAGAGCTTTGAAGAAAAGCACTTAATAGGTAAACATTCACGATCACTTTCTTTCAATTTCCTTGTTAACATTGTTGTGAAACCTAAAGACCCTGATTAAATTTATTATTCACAATTGTTTTTTATCCTATTTTTGCTTGCATTTGTCTAGGGTTTCTGGGTTTTTCTTGAATTGTATTGTGAAAACTGGAATTGTATTGTAGTGGGTTTTTCTTGGCTAGTGATTATCATGAGGACCTTGTACTTGATAAATAATAACTGTAATTTGTCTTGCAATTCTAGGAAACCTTCATTCACTTGATTCGTGGATTGAAGCTTTGAATAGGGTGACTGCTATTGTTCAATTTCGTATTAACCCTTCAATAGAGAGGAATTCTAGGAAACCTTCTTTCACCTGATTCATGGGAATGCAAACATCAATGAAATTAGAGCCGCTTCAGAAAAAGGTATAAATATATAGTTGTTTACACGTATTAACGCTTATTTAAATCTTGAATTTTTCTCAAAGACTGGGTTTTTCGAGGGCTTTTTTCTTGGCTATTAATTCGGTAATTTGACTTTTTTTTTATAAAAATGTATCTTTGTGGGGGTTTTAGGTGAAACCTGTGTTGGATGAAGAGAAATCCAAGGTTATCGGCGTAGTCTTTAATAATGGGCGCGTGAAGAAGCGACCAGCAAAATTAGTGAAAGTGAGTTTCAAAATTTCTTGGTGAGACTTATTTCACAGTATTCGTAGGTGCTTTTCTTTGTTTTCTTGATCTATGGTATGTTTGGTCATTTGTGTAAAGATTAAAAACAAGACTAAAAGGTATTTGTAGACATGTTCAACATATAAATTCTCTTTTTTAGTCTGAAATAACCATTGTTACTCTTGTCAATTCAACTGCAAATGGAAGGTTCTTTGACTATTTTTTTTTTTATTTTGGCTCTGCATATGGTGGGTTTGTTGGTAATTGCTAATAAGAGGTTGGTAATTGCATACAAGTGAGGGATAGTGTTCCAGTGGCAACTTGGCTAGCGTTTATGTTCTTAAAGAAAAAGAAGGCCAGTAAAGTTGTGGTATTTGTCGGAAAAGTAGTGAAATGATTGTTTCTTTAGGACTTTTAATGTGCTCTTTAGTGAGGCCTCTTGCGTTTGGATTAGGCTTCAATTTGCATAATTGGTAAAATTCTTATTAAACACTTCAGTGCCATTTAGTGAGTTTGTGACCTGTCTATTTCTTGTATCTTGTTTTATTGGTAATGTTTGCATGTCAATTTTTTAAGGAGTATATTGAATATTTGTAAATTGCTTCGTCATGTCAATGAGTGAGGATTGTTGATGTTTAAGACAAATCCAATTGTTATCTGTTTTTCTTATCAATCATATATTGTTTCTAGTGCTTTGAAGTATTGCGTTCATTGTAGAACCGTCACATGAACATGCGTGGTCTTGTTTTTCTTGTTGAAAGTTCTTGAGAATGGGTATAAGATGAAGGTATAGTAGCCTTTTTTTCCGTGCTTGTGCCTTGAGTGACTTCTTTTATATTAAGTCATCAAACGATAATTTCATAATACATCATTTTTTTAAAACCTCTTGCTAGAAGTGTTTGGATGCATCGGGAAATCGATCATTTGGTGTCTCCTTGATAGCATTGCCAAGAAATTATTTTCTTTTTGATCATATCTATGACCACATAGGTTTTAATCCTTATTTTCAGTTTAGATTGCTAAAATGTTCATATATTTAGAATGATAGATGACTGCTATATTGGTTTTATCTTATAACTCAAACTAATTACCAATGATGAATTATTGGTTAGTAAATGCAAGAAACAGGATTTTCCAGGCCTCCATACGCTATCAAGAATGGGAACGAATCACACCCACCTCTTTGTCTCCAATTAAGCCATTTGACCTCAAAAAAATGAGACTCTACCAAAATCAATGCAACTGGGTAAGCTTTTTTTCCTTGATACATTGTAAGTTATATATAATTTATGTTTAATAAGTTTATTAATTTAATTCAACCCTGTACATTTTTTTTCAATATTTGCAACAGATTGCAATTGCATTAACAAAAAGTTGACAACTAGGGAAGCACATCACTCCTTACTCTATCAATAACTTGTCCCACAGTTCAAAAGTCAAGCTTGATCGGTAAGCTTCGCTACTAAATACAAGTAAAATTAAGCAGAGGGATCATGATTTAGCATGCAATATGGCATGAAACAAGCTCTATATATTACTGTAGAACAATCTGCCATGGTAGTTTGCAAACTACAGTTTGCAATTTTGCAATCGGCATTTTTGCAAACTACAATCTGCATTTTGCAAAGCTTGCAAAATTGCAAAATTACTGCTGCGATTGCGATCGTAGCAAACCGCAATTGGCATTTTTGCACTAGTGATTGTGTAGTTGAATATTTAAACATGTTCTTTTAAACTTGCATGGTGCCATTTTTTAGAACTAGTGATTGTGAAGTTGAAGATTTAAACATGTTCTTTTCCTCTTTCTTTTGCATTTAATATTTGGGGTGCTTTTGTCTTTTCTTGAATTTACAATATATATGTGTTGTCATCTTTGAGAATATACATGGGAATTGAAGATTTTTTGTATTAACGGTTTTGTAGGTTGTGAAAATGCAAGAGTACTTTTTTGGTAACACACAATTTGGAATGGAAGATGGTATGCATGATGGTTTTTGTTGTTAGAATTTTTTGAATGATTGGTAGGTATTAACTATTACTCATAGTTAATCTTCCAATCATCAAGGTATTATAATGTAAAAATGATAGGTGCATATTTGTTAGGCATACATAAAACTTTTTGCATATGAAGGTTTATATGTTACAAAATGTGATGTGATATATGAAGTATATTAGATTTTATGGATGTAAAAGATGTTGGGTGCTTATTTATTAGGCATATATGCAAACTTTTTGTATATGAAGGTTCACCATCAATGAAATGTTCTTTGGAAAATTAGTGTATCATTATTTATAATTTGACTTATTGATTATGCATTCAATTGATGGTAGGAAAAAATGATAGAGCTGCAAGAGGAAACACAAGCAGGGGAAAGTGAAAAAACAGAAGCTGAGATATGTGAGGAAGTTCTGGGTAAAGCTTCCGGATTTAACAAGAATTTTGCATTTTCATAGACTGAGCATCAATCCACTGCAATAGAAGTAGAGTTAAGGTGCATTGTGCAACAACAAGAAAATAAGATTAAACAGTTGGAGGACCAGCTAATCTTATTTGATCAACAAAAAGAGAAAATAAAAAGCCTTGAACACCAACAATTGGTCCTGTTAGAGATGATGAAGCACCTAACTATAGCCCTTGAACTAGAGAAATCGATAAAGCTCCAACTCGACAAAGACTTGCCTTCTCGGGCCCGATGAAGACTCGTCCTCATCAACTACAACTATTTCAAATACCGGAACTGGTGACACTTGACATGCTAACGGTAATGATGGTTATTTGTATGGACAATATATATTTTGACATAGGGGTAGAACCATCTTTTTAGGATTGTTTGCATATATGTGTTAGATGGTGTACATGGGTGGGCATTTTTTGTTAGTTATGCACAGATAGATAGGTAGAAAAAGGAAAATGTGGGTGCATGCTGTTCTTTTGGGTTATGCACATGTGATAGTGCATTTTGGATTTTTATTGCTCATCATGCATAAAAATCCATGTATGGACTATGTATATATGTATGAAAATATGATTTTTGATTTAGTGATCAGATTTTTATATTGTGTCCATTATTTTGTTCATGTTGAATGTATAATGTAGGTCAATACTAAATGCTCTAATAAAAAAACATATTCTACAACTAATTTTTTAGTAGCAAAAAGTCATTTAGCATAATTGCATTCTGCTGGAGGTCAATATGAAATGCTCTAAAAAAACACATTCTGCAACTAATGTTTTAGTAGCAAAAAGTAATTTAGTATAATTGCTTCCATATTCAGCGTCTAAAAATAGTCGCGATAACATTTTGGATTTCATATTCAGCGTCTAAAATGATTACAATTAACCACTAAATTTTTGTCACTAAAAGATAAATTCGGCCACTAATAAAATAGTCACAAAAACCTATTAGATTCCACATTCAGCGTCTAAAATGACTATAATTAACTACTAAATTTTGGTCACCAAAAGATACATTCAGCCACTAATAAAATAGTCGTGAAAACCTATTGGATTCTACATTCAGTATCTAAAATTACTATAATTAACTACTAAATTTTGGTCACCAAAAGATATATTCGGCCACTAATAAAATAGTTGCGAAAACCGTTTGGATTCTACATTCAGCGTCTAAAAAAGTTAAAATTAGCCACTAAATTTTGGTCACAAAAAGATGCATTCGTCGACTAATAAAATAGTTGCGAAAGCCTTTTACAAAATTACCCTTACACCTTTGACGTCTAATTTGTGTGGGATTCGCGACAAATTATTAGACACTAAAACTGACATTTTGCAACTAATTGATTAGTCGCTATACAATTTTATCAAATTACCCTTGAACTTTTAGTGTCTAAGTTGGGGGACTATTTTGACTAGCATTTACCGACTATTTTGCTAGTCGCAAAAAAAAAAAAAAACTTTTTGCGTCTAAACCACAATATAGACGCGCTATGAATCTGCGACCAGCCTACTGCAACTAAGAGGGCGACAACCAAATTTAGACGCTAAAAATGGCTTAGCATCTAAATGTGACTTTCTGTGTCTAATTTTGCTAGACGTAAAATGCTAGTTTTCTTGTAGTGAGGTCATGTGATTACAACATGCAGAATCAAAAAACCAAGGAGATATACCTGAGGTGACAGACAAAGCACTAGAAGATCAGGATAAAACCTGATGAATTAATGCCTCAATGTCAGTAGTAGTGAGAGTAGTGGACACTGAAGAAGGCTCAGCAGAGACTCAAGAGCAAAAGGAGTAGTTGGAGCCATGGCAGCAACTTGAAACAAGAGGTCTCGAGACTGATTTTTGTTCTTCAATTTTTGACATTCTCGTATGCAGTGACTCGAATGTTTGCAGATTTATGTAACATAGCTTTGAGGACCCGAGAAGGGAAATGACCCAAGGCTGAAGAAGATCCAAAGGTAGTCTAAGGGATGGCAACAACAACTGAATCTGGAGTTTGCATCTTCATGGTTGAATGATGATTTTCTTCAAAAATAAGTTCAGCAACTGCAATCTCAAGAGTGGGAAGAGGTGTGTGATGCAAAAGAGAGGCCTGAGTATATTCAAAATCCTCACGAAGTGCCATCATAAAATGCATAAACTGACGACGATCACGATAGGTTGCAAACAACTCAATGTCATCCGAACATTTGAGGTGAGGATCTACAGCAGACAACCGTTCCCAAAGATTATCAACTTGAGAATAGATCAGCAATGGACTGACATGATTTTTGACACGTCTGATAAAGCTTAGTCTCAAGCTGGAACAGCAACGAAGCATCATGAGTGCAGTTGTATCGTTTAGCAAGAAAATCCCAAGCAGCTTGAGCATTACCAAGCTTGGGAAGCAGGCTATGGATGGATGAAACATAAGTATTGATAAACCCAAACAATATTTTATAATGAATACTAAGCCAATCTTCAAGCTGACATGCAAACTTATCAAGACTCTCACCATCTTGTTGCTTGGGGGCAAGAATATCACTAGAAACATAACAACACAATTTTTGTCCTCTAAGAAATACTTCCATATTTTGAGCCCACATATTATAATTTGAGCCATCCAAAATGTTATCAATAGGACGAACAATGGTATCAAGGTTGGGAGAGGAGTGAGACATACCTCAAATTTTTTTTTTTTGGTCAACGGTCAACAAGTCAACGGGTGGACTTTGGCTGGACTTTGAACCGAATGGGCTGATTTATAAAAGAAAGAAAAATGGGCTGGGAAGGCTTACTTGGATTGGGCTTGAAGTTGGCTGTAACAGGCTTGAAATTTTTGCTGGAGATGTGTGGCATGTGATCAGACGTGTAGAATATTCAGGAGGTGCATGGGGGCACGTGTGGAAGCATATCAGGAAAATCTTGACACAGAAACACCGATAAAATTCTCAAGACGCCGTTTATGATTAGATTTGATAAAAAAAGGGAGCAAAAATTGGATGTAAAACCACAAAAATCTCACTATCAGTGTAGGGAAAGCCATGGTTGGTGCGGAAGGAAACATCAATGAAATGGCTTGCATGGACAGGAAGATCAGAGTAGTGACTCTGATACCATGTTGAAATAAAGAGAATTTTGAAGAATCATATGATTGTATATTTTTGTGTGTAAAAAAATATATAAATGAGGCATCTATATATAGTGGAGAAGGCCAAAGTTAATAAGGAAATACACTATATGGAAAGATTCTAACCTAGCATAATTACAGGAAATTATAGTTTAATTATAGGAATAATCATATATTCTAGGGATATTATAAGATACTAATATATATACTAATAATATTCTATGGATATTATAAGATACTAATATATATACTAACATGTGTTATTTCTGATACTAATTTTTCATCTTAAACGTGATTACTATTGATTCTGGCTTCATGCAGGCCAGTTGTAGAATCTAAAACTCTTCTAGTTACGTATTACTTGATATGATTGAGCTTTCCAAAATATGAAGTTCTGCAGACGGCAATGCATTGTACACAATTTGTCAAATGTATTAACTCATATACTGAAGAAAAAATTATAAAAAATGAAAAATGAAAACTAAAAGATTTCAATATAAATTGGATTTAGATAACACAGCTGCTACTTCGTTTTCCGTACAAGTGAAAATCTAAATACTGATCCAGCGTCATGAATATGACGCCCTTTTGATAACAGTATAAGTATCTTCTTGATCTTTTGTTTCTTTTTAGTCTCCCATTCACGTCCGTACTCGCCATAACGGCACCAGAAAATTACATTGATTTCCTTTTGAAAATAACAGTTAGGGTATTAGTTCTTAATCAGACACCAATCAATGGCGGAAGACTTGAGGAGGCTAGTTGCCAACTTGAGGTTATACGTGGCCATGTTCAATTTTTGCTTGAGGAAGTGCAGAGTAAGTTGGATCCTTCAGATTTTAAATACAATTTTCTACAACCTTTGCTTGATTTTTGCAAGGGAAAGAATATTGACAGAACTGAAATGGAGGAAAAGACTTTTCACACGATTGGCCAATATCCTGATCTTTTGAAAATGTTTGGGGACATCTTGAAGAGTCTAGTCGAGTAGAGGATGGTCTTGAGGAATCTTGGTCATGGAGAAATTGAAAATACATCTTAGGAAGAAGAAATATAAGTGTTTGTGTGTGATTGGGTGCTCCTTGAGGTACTGTTTTCCTGGAGTTATTTCTTTCTTGTGATGGGCTTTTGCAATTTGCAAACTTTAAAAGCTTGAATTACGTTAAATCTTGATTTGCATTTCTTTGGTTTGATTGTTTGTGTTTTCGTTATTGTTTTCTTTGTGTGCTTAATGATGCAGAAGACATTAAATTCTTCAGAAATTTCCAAACTTAACTTAGACAGCTGCTACTTCGCTTTCTTTACAAGTGTAAATCCCAATACTGGTCCACGTCATAGACGCCATTTTTAATAACGATTTAAGAATCTTCTCGATCTTTCCTTTTATTTTAGTCTCCATTTCATGACCATAGTCCATATATAGTCACCATAACCGTAACTAAAAATTACATTGATTCTCATTTGAAGAAAAGGGTTAGGGTTTTTCTTAATCGACAACCACCGAACGATGGAGGAGGAGAGGCAGAGGCTTCACCGGGAAACGTTAAGTTTTGTTGAGAAAGTGAGGAGCAAGTTGGATCCTTCAGATTTTAAGTACAATTTTCTAGAACAGTGGCGCTATTTTTTCATCGGGAAGATCGACAGAACTGAAATGGAGGAGAGGGTTATTCGTACGATTGGCCAGTTTCCTGATCTTGTGAAAATGTTTGGTGATCTCTTGAAGGAAATAGAAGAATCTGTAATGATTTCTAAGAAAGAAAAGAAGTAAGTGTTTGTGTCAGAATTGAAACCTCTTGAGGTACTGTTTTCTGCGACTTATTTCGTTGTTGGTGGATGTGATGGATGATATTGGCTTGTGCTTTGTAGACTTCAAAGACGGAAATATGTTAAATCTTGATTAGCATTTGGTTTTGTGAATCTATGTGTTTTGTTGCTGTTATTACTTATGTAGAAGAAAATGCTGCAGAATGGTTTGCTTGGAATTTTCTTTTTAAAAGATCATAAAGAATCATGTTTTGTCAATAATCTGCTGGCTGATTCTCTAAACTTTTCCCAAACATTTCCATACATTTTATTGGCAACTGTAATAGGCACTACAAGCATCTTTCAATAGGCAATTCAATAATTAGACTTAAAGTGATAGAGGTGAATGACTTGGAAACAAAAATACTACGTTTATAATCTCTTTCTCATAAATTCTCTTTTATAATTTGATGTGGTAGTTCATGATTAGTTAGTTTGTAAATAGGTAGATAATAAATTAGCAGATCCTATTTGTGAACTAATCAATTATGAGTTATTACGTTGATATTATAAGAGAAAATTTATGAAAAAATGTTGTAGATGTAATTATTAGCTGAAAGTAAGAAAATACTGTATTATACTAGTAAGAGTAGAAAAATTATTATTACGTTGATATTATAAGAGAAAATTTATGAAAAAATGTTGTAGATGTAATATTATAGCTGGGAAATCAAGAATACTGTATATGTGGGTAAAGAAAGTAGTTGTTATGAGCAATGGAGAAAGTCTTTTGTACAAAGAACCAGTCAATGAAGGTGAGTTACATCAGTCAATGTGCCTGTCGATAAAGGCATCTGTTACGTCATGGCAATGTGTCTGACATGCATACACACTCCTCATTGGCGGGTTGCATGTGCATCAGTTACACAAAGGTTTTGTCTCTATCTGAGAAAGTGAAGCAGAGGAATCTGGTCATTGAGATTTGGGTTTTGAGGGTTAGTTCCAAAATCTGTATACTCCAAATCATTGTTATTAGTTTTGTCTATTAACTGAACCTTTTTTATTTGGCCCGTAGAATTGAACCGACTACCAGTTAATAAGCTTATATTTTGAAATAATGCTGTGGCTGATTTTCTTGCGAAATCTAATGACCATTTCCTCATTATTTCAAAGAATTTATGAGTGATAATAAGAGGTTTAAGGATTAAATTTCCCTCCCCTGTTCCAACCTTGGAACAAAATTAGCTTAATTCTGAGTTTATTATGGGAGTGCATAATAAATATAAATACAACTAGAAATACATAGTTTGCATTGAAGTCACAACAACAGTAAATTGACCTTAAATTTCTCCATCCCAGATCTCTTCAATGGACTTGTAGAGAGAAACCTTCACATATACAAAATAAAGCGGAGAGGAAGTCAAGCATTAAATCTCGTCCTTTCACTCGAAAATATTACTAAAATAAGTTCAGATAACTTGAAAAAAATTGGAATGAACTGACTCAGAAATCTAATTACCTGAGCAACTGTCTTTCCTTTAGCAATTGCAATCTCTTTCAGCACTTGAGAATCCATGACGCTGTTAGTTCCCCAAACTGCTCATTTGGCTCCCTACGGCGAGTAAGCTGTTATATGGATGCCCTTTTCCTCACAGAACTCTCTCAGCTTCTTCTGTTGCCAAACTGTGTTCATCTCCACCTAACCAAAATATCCAACACGCGTGTTTATTCAGCTATATGAACACTAGAAACATAAAAATTTTGTTAAAAGAATTGACTTCTAACTTGATTGATAGCCGGAGGGATTTTGGCAGAGGCAAGTAATTTCTCAAGCTTCTTGCAGGAAAAGTTGCTGACTCCTATGGATTTCGTAAGACCCAGCTTTTGACATTCCTCCATGGCCTCCCAAACAGATTCTAAATCAATTGCAACGATATTTTCTTCATTAATCGCAAACCCCGACCCTGGTTTCAAGCTTCCCGGAAAATGAATTTGATAAAGATTAAGGTAATCCAACCTAAGATTCCTGTAATATTGAAACAAAATATCAAGGAGTCTGTATATATATAATACATCTAAAAAATAAACTAAGAAATTAATGAAAGTTGTAGTTTACTTGAGAGTGTTTTGCAGGGCAGGGAGGACAAGCTCACGGTGTGAATCGCTAGTCCAAAGCTTTGAAGTGATGAAAAGCTCATCGCGAGATTTGATGAGGCCGAGATGTAAAGCTTCTGCTATTGCTTCGCCGAGATATTGTTCATTCTGGTACATTGAAGCAGTATCGAAGTGTCTGTAGCCCAGTTGAATTGCTTGGAGAACAGAATCTTTTGTAGCTCCAGTTGAGTTGAAAGGGAATTCGGCTGTGCCAAAGCCTACCAGAGGAATGGTTTCGCCATTTGAGGGTAAGATTGCCACTGGAATGCTCACCATTTTCTCCAAGAGAACTCAACCCTGTTTAGTATTTGCATTCCTTTGTTATATTTAAATGATGTTACTCTTTTGATATAGACTTTGGATCAAGCTTTAAAGAGTTGACTGTTAATCCAATGGTTGCAATAAGGTAGCGTATATTATTTACAGCCGGCCGATTAACTGTTTTCGAATTAAATTTTTTTAGTAAGTTTTAATGTTTCTTCATCAATTGCACATCACTTCTCTAAATATAAAAATAAAAAACAAAAAAATTAAAATAAATTTATGTAAGCGTGGCCTCATCACTTGATTTTATTAATTTTTATTTAGCAATTTTATATAAAACATAATTGAAACCATGGGTCGAAGCCGTATACAACCCCTTTGATTTGCTCTTACTACTAGACTATCCATAGGTAGATCATATGGGTCTTTGAGGTAACGTATTATTGCAAATTGGCATATAAAATAAATTGTTTAATGATCTAGATAATCAAAGTGTACAACCGAACAAATTAAAATCATTGTTATTGTCCTTTTTCTGGAAAATTGCTATGTTTCAATAAGGCTTTCTCTGTCGCTGCTAATATTGTGTGTGTGGTTGCTTCCTGCCTCCAATAATAGAAAGAGAATTAGAAGACCAGCCCGGCGTCTGAGTATTAATCAACCAACAAAACAACAAACAGGCTAAATTATTCAACAAATTTAAATAATAGCTAAAGTACAAATGCAGTAACCTTATGTGTGGCTATAATAGCTAAAATACAAATCCGGTCTTATAATTCAGACTTTAATTTTCAGTAGCAGGTATTAACTTACGAATGAGTTAATCCAAGTAAAAAATGACAAAACATACTAGAGTCAACTCATACACAAAAGAAATAATGTAATGTCTCTCACTGGCAAAAGTCAAGTCCGAAATTTGAAAAAACCAGAATGTCTACAGGAGATAGAGATTGATCATATATTTATAGGATGAACGACATGTTCCCACCCGAAGTTTGCATTTACTACTCAAAAACTTTTGAAAAGACAATTACCCACTTTCTGTTAAATATATCCATTAAGACTAATTACCCACTTTCTGTTAAATATATCCGTTAAGACTGGAGGAAGATAAAATGGTAAATTCAAAAACAGTCAAGGATAATTATCTTTACCCCTATATTCCCATCTTTTTTTCATCTCCCCCCTCCCATCTTCATCTTCTTCATCTCACCTTTTTTTCCGGCGAATACCCATCTTTCAAGCTTGTTTCCAGTCGATTGGCAAACCGGAAATTCATCCTTCCACCACCACTGGAGCCCCCTTCACCCCCTCTTCTAAACCACCATTCAATCGGCTTTTCCCTCTCCTTGTTTGCCGTCCATTGGTTGTTTTTGGGTTGCCCACCACCGATTCGTAAAATTCCCCAGCCAACCTGCCCATCTCCAAACACCAAAAGGCAACCTATCAATACCAAAAGACTCATCAGATTCTCCTCTTCATAACCCCCATCAGTTTGGCCCGAGCTTGTCCATCGTTTTTGTTGGCAACTCGCTCTTGGATTTGTGCGACTTTGAAGTTGGGGTTGTTTTGATTGGAGCTTTTGAGGGGTTGATTGGGGGTAATTGCTTATTTGTTTGGAGTTGGGCTTGTTGGTAGTCTGTTGTGGTTTTGTACTTTTGTTTTCCATCTGATTCCTGTCGCCGGTGGTTTTGCAAAACTCCCACCAAGTGTTCGTAAAAAGGCCTCAAACAGCCTTTTGCGCGCACTAGAGTCAGAATTTGAAATTTTTTCTTCTTAGTTTTGTTGAGTCACGTGAGTTTATTTGATTAAGTCTCTTTGTTTACATTATGAGTCTATTATTTTGTTCGAGTCCGTTGGAGTCTATTATTAGTGGGATAATGCTTAAATTGATACTGGTACAAGTGTTAGTCTTTGGGCACTTATGCAGGAGTTAGTGGCTAGATATTTTCTTTACGAATATAGCTGTTTGGCATTTAGCTCTATAAATAGAGCAGTTTTCTTTTGAGTCATTGCAATTTGCAGTGAAGCAATAAATAAATCTTGTCTTTTGTCTCAGAAACCATTTGTCTCTTTCTTTTATTTTTTCAACATTTGGTATCAGAGCTGGGTTAAAACAAAAAAATAGTGTGAGGAGTTTGACAAAAAGTGAGAGAAGAAAGAACAAGGTGTGGTGTTTGCTAGTGAGGTTGAGAGAAAAAAAAAAAAAGGGCGAGTTTTGTGAGAATGAAAGGACGTATTGCAGCAGCTTTATTTCTTTTCTCCTTCACTTTGTTTTATTTTTTGCAGCGGCAGTGAACGATGGCCACCGACAACTTTGTTCAATCGTCCATTCCTCGCTTTGATAGTCATTATGATCATTGGAGCATGTTAATAGAGAACTTTCTAAGATCTAAGGAGTATTGGCACGTCGTCTCTGAATGAATTACGGAACCAACAGATAGAACGACAATGACACAAGCATAAAGAATGGAGCTAGAAGGGCAGCTGTTGAAAGATCTCAAGGCAAAGAATTATCTTTTCCAAGCAACTGATCACTCAATTTTGGAAACCATTCTTTGCAAAGACACTTTGAAACATATTTGGGATTCCATGAAGAAGAAGTACCAAGGTTTTGCAAGGGCAAAGAGGCAGCAGCTTCAAGCACTTCGTACAGAGTTTGAAACACTTCGAATGAAGTCAGGAGAATCAGTTACAGATTATTTCTTTTGAACAATGGCGATCATGAACAAGATGTGATCCACGGGGACAAGACAGAGCATGTGACCATAGTAGAGAAGATTCTTTGATCCATGACACCAAAATTTAATTTTGTTGTTTGTTCCATAGAAGAATCTCATGATATTGATGAACTTTCAATTGACGAATTACAAAGTTCTTTGTTGGTTCATAAGCATAAATTTAACCAGTAGGAGAAAGAAGAGCAAGCTTTGAAGGCCTCAATAGAAAATCATTTGGTGACAAGAGGAGACAGATGACGAGGTAGAGGTCGAGGCAAAGGCAGAGGAAACAATGATCGTGGAAATAAACAACAACACCAACACCAACACCAACATAACCAATTTCAAGGAAGAGGAAGAGGACGAGGTGGCAACCACTCGACTACATATAAATCGAGGTCAGCAGACAAGTCCAATGTGGAGTGCTACAGATGTCATAGGTACGGTCACTACAAGTCTGAATGTCGAACTAATCTGAATAGACAAGGTGAAGAAAGAACTAACTTTGCAGAAAAAGAAGAAGAGGTGTCTCTTTTGATGGTGTGTCACATAAAGGAAGAAACTCAACCCAACATGTGGTATGTAGACACTGGCTGTAACAACCACATGTGTGGAGATAAGAAGGCGTTCTCTGACCTGGATGAATCTTTTCACAACACCATTAAGTTTGGTGACAACTCCATGGTTTCGGTTATGGGAAAACAAAGGGTAACTATTCAAACTAAGGAAAATTCCACCCACACTATCTCTAATGTTCTTTTTGTCCTAGATCTAAAGACCAACTTGCTTAGTGCAGGTCATCTGCAAGACAAGGGGTATGAGATTTCTATCAAAGATAGAGTATGTCAAATTCAAGATGCAAAGTTAGGCTTAATTGCTCAAGTTAACATGACGGCAAATCATATGTTCTCGCTTTATCTCCACAACACCACTCATTCATGCTTCTCAGCAAAACTGAACGATGTAGCATGGCTATGGCATTTTCACTATGCTCACCTAAGTTTTGGTGGATTGAAGACTTTACAGCAGAAAAATATGGTGACTGGTCTTCCTCAAATTATTGCTCCATCTGAAGTTTGTGAAGAATGTGCTGTTAACAAACAACACCATAATCAATTTTCGCAAGGAAAATCATGGAAAACAAAGAAGCAAAAGCTGGTTCATTCTGACCTTTGTGGGCTAATAAATCCACCTTTGAATGGAGGTAAAAGATACCTGATCACCTTCATTGATGATTTTAGCCAAAAAAACATGGGTGTATTTTTTACAGGAAAATTCTGAAGCTTTTATAGCTTTTAAAAGCTACAAAGTTCTTGTTGAAAAAGAAGTTGGCAGCCAAATAAAAGTTCTTCGTACTGATCGTGGTGGAGAATACAACTCATATGAATTTGCAAATTTCTGTGAGACTCATGGAATTCAAAAGCAACTTACAACAACTTACACACTGCAGCAAAATGGCGTTGCAGAAAGGAAGAATTGTACAATCTTGAACATGGTGTAGTCAATCTTGGCAAGGAGCGAGATTCCAAGAAGTTTTTGGCCAGAAGTTGTCAATTGGAGTATTCATGTACTAAACAGAAGTCTCACCCTTCCAATTCAAAATGTGACACCGCAAGAAACTTGGAGTGGACGTAAACCAACTGTCGAGCATTTCAAAATTTTCAGTTGTATAGCATATGCACATATTCCATATCAAAAAAGAAGGAAGCTTGATGACAAAGGAGAAAAATGCATTTTTCTTGGTGTTAGTAAGCAGTCAAAAGCATACAAATTATACAATCCCAGCACCAAGAAAATTGTCATTAGTCGTGACGTAATTTTTGACGAAGAAAGATTCTGGACGTGGAAAGAAAACAATGTCAAGCAACAAATATTGGCAGACTTTGATGGAGAAAAAGAAAGGCAACAGCCCGTGGAGAATGGACAACTGGTGCAAAATGAGCAACAACCAATTGTAGAAGACCTTCCAAGCCCAACTGGAGTTGATGTTGCTGATGAACAACGACCTCAATGAGTTAAAAAAAGACCAGCATGGATGACTGATTATTAGGTACCTGAGAATGATCCATCTGAAGACCCACTAACATATTTTGCTCTTTTTTCAGATTGTGATCCTGTAGCTTTCAAAGATGCTGTCAAGGAGTCAAAGAGGTGATAGGCTATGGATGCAGAAATAGCAGCCATTGAAAGAAACAACACTTAGGAGTTGACAGAGCTTCCAAAAGGGCAAAAGAGCATTGGTGTGAAGTGGGTATATAAGACGAAACTGAAGGAGAATGGAGAAATTGACAAGTACAAGGCATGCTTAGTCGCTAAGGGCTATAAGCAAGAGTTCGGCATCGACTACAAAGAAGTTTTCGCTCTAGTTGTAAGACATGATGCAATCAGACTAGTGATTGCATTGGTGGCACAAAACTCATGGCCTATTTTCTAGTTGGATGTGAAATCAGCATTTTTACATGGCGACTTGGAAGAACAGGTATTTATTGATCAACCTCCTAGTTATGTGAAGCTTGGAAGTGAAAATAAGGTCTATAAACTCAAAAAAGCATTGTGCGGGCTAAAACAAGCTCCACGCGCTTGGTATAGTCGTATAAATGCTTATTTTTCTAAAGAGGGATTTAACAAATGTCCATATGAGCATACACTTTTTACAAAGATTGGAGACGGAGGAAAATTGCTCATTGTTTGCTTATATGTTGATGATCTTATTTTCATTGGAAATGATAGTGCCATATTTGACAAATTTAAACAATCTATGATGGTTGAATTTGATATGTCTGATCTTGGAACGATGCATTATTTTTTGGGCATTGAAGTGGTGCAATCTGCATCTGGAATTTTTATTTCTCAAAAGAAGTATGTGGACATTTTTGACAGGTTTCAAATGAAAAATTGCAACTCTGTTAGCACACCTACTGAAGTTGGCTTGAAGCTTGTTCAAGATCCTGAAGGAAGGAAGATTGATAGCACTTTTTACAAGCAAATTGTAGGGAGTTTGATGTATTTAACAGCTACGAGACCTGACATAATGCATGCTGTAAGTCTTATTAGCAGATACATGGAATGCCCGAGGAGATGCATCTTTTAGCTGCAAAAAGAATCTTTCGATACTTGCAAGGGACTGTTGGTTATGAGTTGTTTTACAAGAAAGGAGAAACGTCAGATTTAATTGGATTTACGGATAGTGATTATGTTGGAGATCAAGATGATAAAAGAGCACTCCAAGTTATGTCTTTATGATAGGTTCAGGAGCTGTCTCATGGTCTTCAAAGAAACAACCAATTGTCACGCTATCAACAACTAAAGCCGAGTTTGTTGTAGCAACTTCATGTGCTTGCCAAGCTATTTGATTGAGAAAAGTTCTTAAAGAGCTCTATTTCAAGCAACAAGGACCGATCCCAATTAATTGTGACAGTAGTTCAACAATTAAGCTCTCCAAGAATCCTGTTTTACATGGGCCAAGTAAACATATAGATGTGAAGTATCACTTCTTGAGAAATCTCACCAACGATGGAATCATTGATCTTACCTTTTGCAGAAGTGAAGACCAAGTTACTGATATATTTACTAAACCCCTCAAAGTGCCTTTATTTCAAAAGCTACGGAAATTGCTCGGTGTACGTACTTTGGAATGACTAGTTTTAGGAATGATTTTTTGTTACTAATGTTGTCTAAACTGACTGTTTGAAAATCTTTCAGTTTAAGGGAAGGAATACTGAGTCACGTGAGTTTATTTGATTAAGTATCTCTGTTTACATTATGAGTCTATTGTTTTATCTGAGTCCATTGGAGTCTGTTATTAGTGGGATAATGCTTAAATTGATACTGTTATTACAAGTCCTAGTCTTTGGGCACTTATGCATGAGTTAGTGGCTGAGTTAGTGGCTAGATATTTTCTTTATGCATATAACCGTTTGGCATTTAGCTCTATAAGTAAAGCAGTTTGCTTTTGAGTCATTGTAATTTGCAGTGAAGCAACAAATAAATCTTGTCTTTTGTCTCAAAAACTATTTGTCTCTTTCTTTTATTTTATCAACAAGTTTTCTATTCTTTGATGATTGATTGATAATACCTGTTTAATGTACTATTGATTTGGGTTGGAAGTGTTTGAAATTTGTGGTGGTTTGTGATAGTGGTGATGGCTGTATTTGGTGGTTTCGGAGGCAGGTTTGGAGTTAGTGGAGGTCTAAGTACCGAAATCGATTCTTGAGATTTGAATTCAAATAGGGAAGGGTATTTTTGTCTTTACAGTAACTATCAATCTCACATAACAGAATTTACTAACAGATATTAACGGAAGGTAGGTGATATTGTTTTGAAACTTTTCGGGTAGTAAATTGTCATTGCAGAAAACTTGGGGGGGACTATGTTGCTCGCCCTAAATTTATAAATTACATATTAAAATTCTGATTTGATTGAATAAAAAAGAAAGAAAAGAGCGCATTAATTTTCCATGTGGATTCTATTTAATGTCATGCTGAGTCATGTAAGATTAATTTATATGACCATAATCTTATCAATGTCAGTAATTAAATAATTCTATGCCATGTAGGATAAAATGAACTAGGATATAGGAAATTAAACTTCTTTTGGTATACCGTAAAACTTTTTTAAAAATAATTATAGGTTGTTTTTTATTATATAACCAAACAAAATAAATTTCACTACGGTTATCAAGTTTATAATATTTTGAGGAGTAAACGACATATTCCCATGCAAGGTTTGATTAAATCCCAAGCTTGTACCCTAGGTTATATTTATTCTAGATTCACATCCTTAAAATAACAGTGTTAGCAATTTTTAGGGTTTAGAGGGTGCAGTTACCATAATGCCCTTAACCCTAAATTAATAAATTATGTTTTAACCCCTAAATTAGTAGAATTATAAAACTTACCATTTTATTTTCAAATTGTGTCAAAAACACCCTCGGTCACTACATACCCTTGTTAGAACAACCTGATCTGGGCTGTTTCCGATGGCGTCGAACCCCGTGGTTGCCTCTATCATCTTCCCGTAGTTCGTCGTCCAAAACCCCTCTGGTTCCTAACTCATTGGCCCCTCCAATCGTCAGCGCCGTTAGGCTTAGGGTTTCGATGTTCTTCGCTAGATTCCGGTCGATTCTAACGGCAAAAATCCAATTGGACACCACCACTGCAACCACCGTCTCCAAATCTATAAAACCCCTATGTCCCTAGCAACCGTTTCGTCGCCATTCGTCGTCTGAGAGTTCGTGTTCATCGGCCCTTTTTTGGTGAAGTGGTGGATGGCAAATTGTGAGATGCTGTGGTTGGGAAGGCTAGGGGTTTTGCAGGGGAGGATGGGAGGAGTCACATGGTGGTGGTGGTTAGGGTTTTCATCGTTCAAAACGACTGAAAACCGATAAAAACCGGTCGCATGTCGCGGCGGCCGTGGTCGGCGATCGATGAGTGATGAGGGGTTATGAAAGGTATGGTTTTGTAGAGGGAAGGATGGGGGTTCAAATGGTGGTGACAATGGTGATTTTGGGAGGAAGAATCATCGAAAAAAGGGTTAAAAACATCAAGGATGTCATTTGCTAATGTGCACCGGAGGACTATTATAGGCGGTAGTCTGCTAATGTGCACTGCCAATGTAAAATGACCAATTTACCCCTTTACCGTTACATCAAACATTTTTCTGTCACTTGAAAGATGAGAATCTAGAATAAATGTAACTTGTGATACCAACTTGGGATTTCGTCAAACCTTGGGTAGGAATATGTCGTTTACTCTATTTTAAGTGTATTATTCTGAAGAGGGTCCAAAAACAAAATATTATAAGTAAAAGAGAAAAATAGAATGGGTCAAGGATCTATTTGAAAGCTATTTTAAATGTTAATTTAATAATAAATATAAATTCAATTCTTTAATGTTCGTGCTTTTTCAGGAATAAAAAATGATCAAGGTCCCAATGTCCCGCTTCTCTTGGGGAGAAGTAATGAAATTTAGCTGTTTTTGGTAAATCAGGTAAAATCACGCGTATTGTATTGCGGTTGTTTGTTTGCTTGTTGACTGATTCTTTATCGCCATTTTTATTATTTTGGTTCATTGAGTCCATTTAAATAAGCTCATGAAGGTGTTCTTTGAGTTAGTCCACCAAACAAATTAAAATCATTATTCTTATCATACAAGCAAAATTTATATAAACAATTGACCCTATAATTCTCCATCCCAGATATCCTCGATTGACTTAAAAGGACCAGTTTCCGATACAAATAAATCAAAAAGATTCCCTCTTTGCTGAGGAATTTGCTCTATCTTATGAACTTCTTTGAGACTTAACTTCCAATCAAATATCTCAAGGTTTTCTTCCATTCTTTCTTTGTTAAAGCTCTTCACAGCTAAACTGACCCCTTGCTCATAAACCCATCTGAGAGCAACCTTCTCATGCAACAAAATAAACCTCGGTTACTTGTCCTGAAAATAATGAAATAATTAGTGTCAACAAGAAAAAAAAAAAAAAAAATTTACCTGAGCAACTGTCTTCCCTTTGGTACTTGCAATCTCTTTCAACACTTCACACTCCAAGACTCGGATTCCTTGGCCTCCTAATGGCGAGTAAGCTGTTATGTGAACGCCAATTTCGTTACAGAAGTCTCTCAGCTTCTTCTGCTGCCAAATTGGGTGCATTTCCACCTTACCAAAACAAATTAGTGTGAGTGTGTATATGTATATATATTATTATTATTAAGGAGATCTGAAACTAACTTGATTGACAGCAGGAGGGATTTTAGCAGTGGTCAGTAATTTCTCGAGCTTCTTGCATGAAAAGTTGCTGACTCCTATGGATTTTGTAAGACCAAGCTTTTGACACTCCTCCATGGCCTTCCAAACAGACTCTAAGTCCATCGGCAGAATATCTTCTGTTTTACATGGAAACCCTGTTCCTGGTTTCAAGCTTCCCGGAAAATGAATGAGATAGAGATCAAGATACTCCAACCCAAGATTCCTACAATATTGAAACAAAATATTAAAGATTTTCATATAAAAATTCAGTCTCTTCACACTAATGTTTGGCCGGACTACGTTACTTGAGAGTGTTTTTAATTGCAGGGAGGACAAGGTCGTGGTGTGCATCGCTGATCCACAATTTTGAAGTGATGAAAAGCTCATCGCGTGATTTGATGAGGCCAAGCTGTAAAGCTTCAGCTATGGCTTCGCCAAGAGATTTCTCGCTCTGGTAGATTGCAGCAGTATCAAAATGTCTGTAGCCAAGTTGAATTGCATGGAGAGCAGATTCCTTAACTGAGTCAGTTGAGTTGAACGGAAATTCAGCAGTGCCAAAGCCTACAAGAGGAATAGTTTTGCCTGTTGTGGGTAAGGGTGCCACTGGAATCGTCACCATTTCCACAAGACAACTCCGATGGATTAAGCGATTGCTTGGTTCTTAACTATTTAGGTCGTTGGTTTCTAGCTCCAATAATTGAAGAGGAGAACAATTTAAAAAGAGAATTAGAAGACAAGCCGGCGGATGATTATTATCAATGAACAAAAGAACAAACCGCCACCGGCTAAATTATGCAATAAAAATGCCATTACCAATTTGTCGCCATTGTGTGGAAAGAGTCAAAATTGAAGAAAACACAACATTGCATTCATATAATATATGAAAAGAGGACAAAGTTTTTGCCATTTTTTTATATTTTTTTATTATTTTTTCAAATGAGATGAATACTTGAGAGTGTTTTTAAGTAAATAATATTACATATGTTAAGTAAATAATATTACATATACAAAATGGAGACTCTAATGTTATAAGCCTTTATTCTGACAATTTATTTATACGTCGTGATACCGTTTGTTAGAATAATGAGAATTTCTTGTGATAAACTAATATTGTTTATAACGTATCCAGGTTATATTAATTATACATTTAGGATTGAAATTTATGATTTCTAACTTTATATATATATTTTAACAATTGTAGGTAGATATGATTGCATATCGAAACAAAATCATTGTAGTTATCCCTTTCAACTTTGTAATATTTTATATGAGTAAGTTGAAGTTCTCAAAAGGAATATGTTAAAGGTCTTTTTTGAAAACGATTTTAAATTATACGTTAACTTAATAAATAAATAAATTATATATCAATATCATGTATGTGAATTCTAGTAATACTTTAATGTTCTTGATCCATATATCCTTTTCGATATCAATAGATTTATATATTTCAACAATAAAATAAAAGGTGATAATGCTCAAGGCCCTTGTGCCCTACATCTTTTAGAGGGCAATAAACGAATTCAAAACTTAGATGTATTTTTTTATTTCTTCTTTTGGTCTATAAATTCAAAGTACATTTAATTAAGAATAAAATTTACCAAATAAGACTCTATTTTACTAGTGGAATTTAGAAGCCACAACTTGAACTTAAATTTCTCCATCCCAGAACTCCTTGATTGATTTGTAAGGACCTTTTTCTGATATGAAATATTCAACAGGATTTCCCCTCCTCTGAGGAATTTGCTCTATCTTATGCAATTCTTCTTTAGTTAAATTCCAATAAAATATATTCAGGTTCTCTTCCATTCTTCATTCGTTAAAGCTCTTTACAAATAAGCTTACTCCTTGTTCATGAACCCATCTGAGAGAAACCTTCACATGGCACCAAAATAACCCCAAATTCAATGGCGAAATAATGAGATATTAAAACTAAAGTTTGAAAAATAGTCAAGCACTACTTTGTACTTATCTACTATATATATTGAATTATTCTTCCATTTAATGATTGATCTTGTATTTCCCACAATGCTTCAAAGTTTATCTTAATTTTCTCAATATTATTTTCACCACTATAAGCTTTCACATGGATTAAATATTTTGCATAATCTATCTCGTAACTTCGATGTTTCATGGATATGATTGTTTTATTACAGAAGAAGAAATCATATGCTAATAATGCCACTCTTTAATTATACCATAGTGATACCATAGACTTTCTTTATAACCTATACAAGAGAGAGCAGTCTAGTAATACAATTGGGTGGCTCAACTTTGAATTTCAAATGTATGCAGTTTAGGAAGCAAGTGATTGTATGTAGATGTATATATAGAAAATGGAGTTTGTTGGAAGATTCAGGCCAATGAGATAAGGAGAGGAATAAAGTTCCAAAATAAAAAGACAACGGTAAAGCTTTAACAACTAAATAATTAATTACCTGAGCAACTGTCTTCCCTTTGGAATTTGCAATGTCTTTCAGCACTTGACATTCCATGACATGGTGATTTCACCAAAGTGTGCTTCCACTGGCTCCTAATGGCGAGTAAGCTGTTAGATGAATACCCTTTTCCTCACAGAATTCTCTCAGCTTCTTCTGCTGCCATATTGGGTTCATCTCCACCTTATCAAAACAACAAAATTTTTACATATTTGATTATCAAGAGTTAAAACAGAATTAAATATCTTGCATATTATTGACTAACTTGATTGACAGCAGGAGGTATCTTTGCACTGGCAAGTAACCTCTCAAGCTTTTTGCAACTGAAGTTGCTGACTCCTATGGATTTTATAAGACCAAGCTTTTGACACTCCTCCATGGCCTCCCAAACAGACTCCAAATCCATTGGAAGAACATCCTCTTCCTCCCATGGATACTCAACCCCTGGTCTCAAGCTTACCGGAAAATGAATGAGATAGAGATCAAGGTACTCCAGCCCAAGATTCCTTTAAAAAAAAAAAAAAAAAAAAAAAAAAGATTAGAAGTTTCCATTAAATTGGCAATTTTTTTTCTTTTTTTTTTTTTTTTAACATGGGTAGGCTGCTAAATTACTTGAGAGTGGTTTGTAGTGCAGGGAGGACAAGATCATGGTGAGCATTGGCAACCTAAAGCTTTGAAGTGATGAAGAGCTCGTCACGCGATTTGATAAGTCCAAGACATAGAGCTTCAGCTACTGCTTTGCCGAGAGACTGCTCGGTCATGTCAATTGCGGCGGTGTCAAAATGCCTGTAGCCGAGTTTAATTGCATGGAGAATAATTTCGTCTACAGATTCAGTTGAACTGAACGGAAACTCTGCTGTGCCAAAGCCTACAAGAGGAATGGTTTTGACATTTGAGACCAATAGCGGATCTAGGAATTTTTTTTTAGGGTGGGCTAAAATAAAAATTAATTATACATTAATATTTTTGTTAAGGTGGACCAAAATATATAAATTATACATATTAATATTTAAAAAAAATTGAGGATGGGCCAAAAATGGCTAGATCCGCCCCTGTTTGAGGCTAAGGTTGCTACTGGAACGGTCAACATCTTTTCTCAAGATTTGAGAGTGGTTGCTACTAGAGGAAGTTCTGTGGCTTGAATTTATCTGATACGATCGATAGCTTTATAGGATAACCACAAGCAGAAAAAAAAAAAGTACAAATAGACAGCTTGTGGATTTATATATTAAAGAAAGACATTGTGGAGTGGGAATTGTTGAACAATTTAGTGAAAACCCCACCTTGGAAAATAAAGCTTTTGTTTTGACTCATTCAAGGACCCAAGGATCTTGTCTAGCTTCGTTTTCAAAAAGGGCCTGTGAAGAACATCTTCGAATTTCCAAACACATTCTCAACTGCAATTTCCAGAATCCTTAAACAATTATTCATTCAAAAAAGAACAAGAAGTTAATCTAGAATACCAATAGATAGAGAAAGAAATTAAAAAATATATATGCAGTATAAGGCTGACATGAATCAATATAGTTTATCATAAATAAGTTAAATTTTTTTTTTTTAGATTAATTACTTCAAACTTTGTTGTTTTTATTGATAATTTTCACTCCATGACCTTTGTTGATAACAGATTGATGAACGAAGGTTGAACGACTGTTTCCACCGAAGTTTTACCTAATGACAATTTACTACCCTAAAAGTTTCAAAATATATGCCGTTAAGTTTGACTGAAGGAGTATAAAATGGTAAGTTCAAAAACAGTAAAGGCTATCACCTTAGCTTCCCCTGATCTAGGAAGAGATCGTAGAATCTTCCTCACTAGCTCACCATTGGAGTCAGATTTGCCAAGAGATTTCAAAGCATTGATGATATCGGTGAAGCGAATGAACATTTGTGTGATTGATTCATCACCCCTGAGGTTGAGGTTAAACCTTCTGTGTCTATGTCGTCTTGCTGAGTGGCAACACAATAAAAAAATTTAATACCAATAAATGATCAAAAGGAAAACCGATGAATACGCATCTTTCAGGCTTGTTTCCGATCGATTGGCACACCGAAAATTCACTCTTCCACCACCGCTGGAACCCCCTTCACCCTCTCTTCTAAACCAGCATTCAATCGGCTTTCCCCACTCTTTGTTTACAATCTACCGGTCATTTTTGGGCTGCCCACCACCTGTTCGTAAAATTCCCCAACCAACCTGCCCATCTCCGACCACCAAATTGCAACCTATCGATACCAAACGACTTATCAGATTCTCCTATTCATAACCCCCATCAGTTTGGCCCGAGCTTGTCCACCGTTTTCGCCGACAACTTCCTCTTGGGTTTGTGCAACTTTGAAGCTGCTGTTGTTTTGATTGGAGCTTTTGAGGAATTAATTGGGGCTAATTGCTTGTTTATTTGGAGTCAGGCTTGTTGGTAGTCTATTGTGGTTTTGTACTTTGGTTTTTCGATTGATTCCAGCCGCTGGCGGTCATTTTCCTCGGGGTTTTGCAAAACTCCAAGTGTTTGTAAAAAGGCCTCAAAGAGCTTTCTGCCTGCGCTCAGCGCCGGTATTTGAAAACTTTTTCTTCTTTGATGATTGATTGATAATACGTATTTCCTGATGTGTGATTAAATTGTTTAATAGATTATTGATTTGGGTTGAAAGTGTTTGAAATTTGTGGCGGTGGTGATGGCTTTATTGTGATTCTGGTGGCAGGTTTGGAGCTACTGGACCTGGGATTTGGAATCATTGACTATCAATCTCACCTAACAGATTTTAGATATTACTGGAAGGTGGGTAAATGTCGTTTTGGAACTTTTCGAGTAGTAAATTTTCGTTAGGCCAAACTTCGCGTGGGAACATGTCATTCATTCAATGAAGAGTGATGAAAGATGAATGATATGTCCGTGAAAGAGTAAAGAGAAAGGTGCAAAAAAGGCTTTCTAAGTTTTCCTCTTAAGTCTATAGTTTACGGTTTATATTGTTGTGTGAAAGTGTAATGTTTACAAGCTTACTACTGGGGATTAGTTTGTAATGTTTACAAAATATAGCAAAAGTGTGTAATATGCATAAAACGCTGCATACTATAAAGTGGCTAGTATAAATTAGTCACGTGTTTTGTTATTCTGCAGTTAGTAAAGTTGAATCTCAAAATTCCAGAATTCTTCTTCTCTGCATCGTTACTTTTCGTTTCTTGTTTTCTTTAATTTTTCCTTTCTTTGTGTTAAAATCTTCATGGTATCAGAGCCCTAGACAAACGTCTATGGTTGATTTTGTCTTTAACTTAGAAAATTTCAGCTCAAAATCATATTTCGATTTCCTTTGTCTTTAACTCAGAAAATTTCAGCTCAAAATCAGTAGAAATGAACATTGAGGGTTTGAGTTTCGTTATTCCAAGTAATCTACCCACCTTACCCACCATTTCTGTGAAATTACTTGAAAGAAACTATTCTTTCTAGAGGTCCCAAGTTCTACCAGTGCTGACCTCTCATGGAATTGAAATGTTTGTGACTGGAGAGAGAATGTGCCCACCGATGTTCTTGATTGAGAAAGCAAATGATTCTGAACAAGCTATCAAGAAGCCAAATCCAAACTATTTTGCGTGGAAAAAGATTGACCAGTTTCTTGTAAGTTGGCTATACTCTACAATGTCTGAAACTATGTATCGTCATGTAGCTAAGTGTACTTCTGCGTATGAGATTTGGAATATTTTAGAGATGCACTTTCACTCTGCTTCTAAGGCTAGAACTCTTCACCTTAGAAATTTGCTACAAACTACAATGAAAGATGCTAGTACTGTTAACGAGTATGTGTTAAAAATGAGAGAGTTAGGGGACGAATTGATTGCCAGTGGTGTTAATATTTCTGATGAAGGACTTTTGTTATATACATTAGATGGCCTTGGGCTTGAATATGATGCAGTTGTGGCAAACTTAACTGCGAATAGTAGTCAAAGCACTTTACAGGAGACTCAATTTTTACTTCACAAACATGAGATTAGGCTAGAACGACAACATGCTTCCTTGACTCATTTTCATGAAGCTTTGATGGTCTCTAAGCAAGGTCAAAGTGATCCCTCAGTTGTGTCATAGTACACAAACCCTCACCTGTTTGTGGCTGATAATTAAAGAACCTTTAATCAATTCTCTCCATCAGCTCCAATCTTATCTCAACCACCAGTTTCAAATGTCTTTTCCCAACATCAACATCCTGGTTTCACAGTCAATTAGGGCTTTGCTAGACTTAATTTTACCTCCCCTTAACAACGGCAGTACTCATAGTTTACTCCTCTTAATCAATACCAAGTGTATCAATCTCAAATGGTGCGTGGTAAAGGAAGAGGCAGAGGATACTTTCGACCAAAATTAATATGCCAAGTGTGTGGAAAAAGAGGTCACTCAGCCCTACAATGTTATCATAGATTTGACCATGAATATCAGGGGTTTGTGTCTTCCAGATCTGGATACAATTCTCGCCCTAGATACAATGCTACTCATGGATACAATGCTGGACCTGCTCAGACTTCAATAGAAGGTCAATCTCATGAATCTACCCAAGCTCGGTTAGCAACTGGAGGTATGTCTGGATAGTCTATCAACAAACTTGTTCCTGTAACATATGGTTCTGTAATGCCAAATGCTCAGACTGGTTATTATGGACAATGCAGTTCTATTCCATCCAATCTTGGAAGTTCTCAGCCATCTCACTCTAGCAAATTCTTCAGTACTGAAACAAAACATCAGAATCATTCACCAGCTTCAGCTAGAACCACCATGGCTACACCACACATTGTGACAGACCAGACGTGGTTTGTAGACTCTGGAGCTACAAATCACATGACTTCTGACCTCAACAATCTTGTCATCCGAGACAACTATCAAGGAGGAGCAGCAGTCCAAGTGGGAAATGGACAAATTGTCATTGTCTCACACACAGGTGTGTCTCTTTTACACTCTAAAACTTCTCCTAGAGTTTTACTTCTCAAGAACATGTTATGTGTGCCTCATATAGCAAAAAACTTACTAAGCATATCTCAAATTACTAAAGACAATGGTGTGATCATAGAATTTCATTCTGATCATTGTCTTGTAAAGGACAAATGGACTGAAGAGGTACTGCTTCAAGGAACCTTACAAGATGGCTTGTACCAGCTGCAAGTTTCCTTGCCAATTGCTGCCTCCAACTCTAATTCCCCTGCATCTTGCTTTGTTGCTGAAGTTTCCAACACTTTATCTAGTAATAATAGCTTGAATAAAAATTTTGATTCTCAAGAAGAACAATCTGATGTAAGTCTTAGTTTGACAAAATTGTGGCATGCTCGGTTAGGGTATCCACAGGTGAAAACTCTTAAGAATGTGATGAATAAAGTGCATGTTACTGGTTCATTTGCTAATAATATCTTTTGTGAATCTTGTAAATTTGGAAAATTATCTCAGACCTCATTTCCTAAGTCTACTTCTAGGACAACAAAACCTCTTGAATTGGTTTACTCTGATCTGTGGGGTCCTACCCCTATGTGCTCTTTTGAAGGTTTTAGGTATTACATACTATTTGTGGATGATTTTAATAGATATATGTGGATATATCCTCTGAAATTTAAGTCTGAAGCCTTTAAGGTTTTTACCTATGTCCATTGTCTTTCGGAGAAACAATTAGATGCCAAGTTAAAGACTTTACAAACTGATTGGGGAGGTGAATTTAGAGCCTTTACTGGATATTTACAGCAACATGGGATTAATTTTAGACATCCTTGTCCCTATCTCCATCAACAAAATGGGAGAGTAGAAAGACGACATAGGATTATTACAGAATTTGGTCTAACATTATTGGCACATGCCGGTATGCCTTTATGCCTATGGTGGCAAGCTTTCAACAATGCTGTGTATCTTGCCAACAAGCTTTCTTCCTCTGCCCTTGAAGATGTATCACCATATCAGATGTTGTATAGAAAGACACCTGATTATAGTGAGCTGAAGGTCTTTGGATGTAGTTGTTATCCCTTTATAAGACCCTACCAAAAACATAAATTGTCCTACCATTCAGAGCAGTGTGTTTTCATAGGATACAGCCTAGCACACAAAAAATGGTACAAATGCCTCTCCCCTACAGGGAAAATTTATATTGTTAAGCAGGTAAAATTCAATGAAACAAGTTTTCCTTACAAGCTTGGTTTTAACTGTTTTCTGTTTAAAGATGTTGATAGTACAGGACTGACTTTATCATATGTTGAAAGTTTTTCTGCCTCCTGTGTAACGCCCCGCTTGAGGTACGTTGTTATTGTTTCCTCTTTCGCCCTTAATCGAGTTGGTTTTTGTTATTATTGTTTGATTGAGTGTTGTGTTGAATGGTTGCCCACGAAATTGGTTGAAAAGAGATTTGATTTCGGGTCGCCGTCTTGCCGCCGCGGCAAGAGGATTGAAGCCTCGGGGAAGGCTCGCTGGGACAGTTGCCGCGGCGACAGTTTCTTCGTGCGGCGACAACCCGATTAAATTGTTGATTGAGTTTTAGATATTTTTCTTCCTTAAGGGCAATTTGACCTTTCTACCCCTAATTAGCAGGAAAAGTGGGGAGTTAATTGTAAGGATTTTTCATGGAGAATGTGTTGATATGGGGGTGAGTTTGTAATGAATCAAAGGATATGGATGGAATTCCCAAAGAAGAATAAGGGCAAAATGGGAATGAATGTGTTAATATTTCATTAAAAGGAATTAGAATCAAAAGAACCCCTCATTTCTTCTTCTCAAACGTGACTCTTCATTTCTTCTCCTCTCAATTTCTCTTTTCTTTTGATCAAGGTTTTTCAAGGGATTTTTGAAGGGATTTGAGGTAGAAAAAGCAACCTAAGGCTTCCTAAGGTAAGGATCTCTACTTAAGTTGTGTGATTTGGGAGTTTTAACCCATATTGAAATTTGAGGGTTTTTCCTTCTTTTGGTTAAGATTAGAGGAAAAGTCAAGCTAAGCAAGAGAAAGGAAGGATTTGTGAAGTCTCTACATAGCAAGTAAGTAAAACCCAACCCAAGTTGAGATTTATGAAATTTCTTGATTAGGGTTTTGATAGAAATGATGTATGTATGTGATATGCATGTATTATAGCATGTATGAAGGATTAAGTAGAGATTTCTATGCTTTGTGAATGTTATTACCTTGCAAATTTGAGAAATGGGTTGTTGGTTTGGCAAGGTAGTTGAGATGGAATTTAAGGGGTATTATGGAACCCTTTTTGGAAGTGTTTTATTTGACAGGTTATTATGACTTTGTGAAGGGGTTTTTCCCCATTTTGGATGGTTAGGAAAAGTTTTAGATTCATGGCTATGATAGAGTTTTATAATGCACATGAGTTGTTTGATGAAATGCCTAATAGAGGTTTGAGTGTGAGTAATGAACTTTAATTCTTGCAACATTGCATGTTGGCATTTCATAAGTGCATTAGTAGTGTTGAATCATCCATGTGCATTGTTATATGCATTGAAAAGTGACCTAAGAAAGTGTAAGGAAATGGTTTATACAATTACCCTATGAGTAGAGAGCTTAGTGGGTAAAATTACTCTAGGGTAGAGAGCATTGAAAAAATGCTACAATAGAATGAGTTAGAAGAGTAGTATAGTTGGGATGATGCTTTGTGATCATCACCCGACCGTTATGGGAATCGGATTGATGCTTTGTGATCATCATCCGAATAGCCTTAGAGAGATGGGTCGACGCTTTGTGATCGTCACCCAATGAGTAATAGAAATGGGTAGATGCTTTGTGACCACTACCCGATTAGTTAAGAGATATGTAGGTTGATGCTTTGTGATCATCATCCAATGGCTAGTAGAAGCGGGTTGATGCTTTGTGATCATCACCCGATAGTGACTAGAGACGGGTAAATGCTTGGTGATCGTTACCCGAATTCATGAGGAACGGGTAGGTGCTAGGTGATCTCCACCCGATAGTTAGAGAAGGGAGTTGGTGCTTTGTGATCCTCACTCGGTAGTCACTAAGAACGGGTTGGTACGTGTGAAGTCCACCCGATAGCCATAGAGAGTGAGATGGTGTTTGTGTGAACGCCATCCGCCGTACCTCTCGTAAGATGAGGCCATGATGTTATAGAAACAGAAATAAAGAAACGATTAGAAAAGGAAAGAATTAAGAGTCACACACGGGGGACAGAGCTAGAGAGTTTTACTTACGAGCATTATTTGTGCTCACCTCGTTATTTTCCTTTGTGGATGCGAGTTCTAGGTGATGTTGCGGTTGGAGGGCGTCGGCGCGAGGAGCAATAGCTACACTGTTCCCTATTTTGTCTTTTGAAATGCACTTTTGTAAACAGTAACTTTTGTGTATAAAAGACATGTGAATTGTAATGAAAAGAAACTTTTTGGGCCCCAATTTTCCATTGTTAATTGCATGCATTGTACTAGTTTTCAGTAGGTGTTACATTTTTGGTATCAGAGCAAAGATTTTGGGATTGAGCAGTTGTACTATTCTCATCGCCACGACGTCCCTCTAACCGATTGTGTGAGTAATTCTTTCCTTACGGTAATTGTTTCTTGAGTTCATTAGTGTGATCATTTTGTAGATGAGGCGTAGTTATCGAAATCGCGGTAAAGGTGTGGTGAATGAAGGAGAACCTTCTAACCCACCAAGAGTCTACGCCCCTCCCTTGGATGAAGCTAGAATCCGGGGAATTATTCAGCAAGTTATGGCTGAAACTCGGGGAGATTGTACCTCCCGTGCTGAGACACCGCCGATTACGCCCGTTAGAGAGGGCAGCAGGTACCTCCCCGAGTGCGAGCGAGTGGAACCGATTTCACGGTCTTTCCAGGTCGACATCAACCCTCGAGTTTAAGGGTACTACCCGATCCGGTAGTAGCGAGAGTGGGCAACCGGGCACCTCCCCCAAGATCGGAATGAGTGGAACCGATTTACTTGGCTTTCCAAACCTTCAAGATCAACCCCTCGTAGTTTAAGGGTGGGTACTACCGATCCAAAAGAGGTAGCAGTAAGAGTGGCTTGGGCGTGAGAACGAGCCTACGTGGGCTTATTTCCCATGCTCGGACCGGGAGAAGATCCGGTATGCGAGTTTCTTGTTTCGGGGTGATGCCCGAATTTGGTGGGAATTGATGGAAGAAACTCACGGACGCAACAGAATGACGTGGGAAGAGTTTAGGCAAGAGTTTGAGGTGAGTATAGATCGAGGACCAAGTTCATGAGAAGGTCCAAGAATTTATCGGTCTCAGAAGGAACTATCGCCGTGAAAGAGTACTCAATGAAGTTCAACGCTCTTGCAAGGTTTGCAGGGAATAGTTAGCACTCCGGCCTTGAGAAGGAATAAGTTTGTGCATGGATTGAAGCCGGAGATAGAGGGATATTATGACAAGCTCCAACCCTCCTCGGAATTACGGTGAGGCCTTGAGGCGGGCAATGAAGGCGGAGATTTTTGAGAATAAAATCTTCCTCGTAGGATCCTCGATAGGAGGACCGAAGGAGCTACCCTCTACTCCTCGGAGAAGCATGAGGGTGTAAGAGGCAAAGAAATGAAGAATCGAAGAAGAAGTTTCAGTATAGACGAGAATAGAAAGGAGTGGAAGAATAAGCGACCTCGGACGGAAGGGTTTCCTCCTTGCCCTAAATGCGGGAAGAATCACCGGGAGAGTGTCGAGGGATCGAGAGTATGCTATAGGTGCCGACGCCCAGGGGCACATGATGAGAGATTGTAAAGCTCCTCTTCCACCAACCACTCGGGGTTCGGAGGTGCTGCGAATGCCGAGTGTTTCTTACGTGGCACGAGGGTAGACGAGGCCGATCCCATCGCCGTATCTTGAGTCGGCTTATTATTTCATGCATCCCTTTATATGCTTTAATTGATTCGGTGCTACCCATTCATTTATATCTTATGGGATGCTTGAGAGATTAGGTTTGAAACCTACTGAGCGACTCGGCCCATTAAGATAGAATTACCCGATGGGGTTAGTGTTGTGACTCAAGAGATTTTGTTAAGAGAGTCCTTAGTGATCCAGGGGGTAGAGTTAAATCGTTGACTTAATAGTCTTGATATGCCCGATTTTGATGTGATTCGGGCATGGACTTCCTAGGGAGTTATGGAGTAGAGATTGTGTCGGAAAAAGAAGGCGAGGTTTAACCTCGATTGTGGAGATAAGTTTAGTTTTGGAGAAAGCCATCAGTTGAGCATCTTGATTAGTAATGTAAAGGCCAGGGAAGATGTTGAGAAAGGGGTGTTCGGGGTATATTGCCCATGTAGTGCGAGTGGTGATGTTCCACGCTTAGAGATCCGAGGGTGCCGTAGTTCGAGACTTTCTAGATGTGTTTCCGGAAGAGTTACGGGTTTGCCTCCGAGAGAGAGGTAGAATTTAGTATCGAACTAGCACCGGGGGACAACACCAATATCCAAAGCCCCTTATCGAATGGCCCCAATGAGCTCCCAAGAACTAAAGAAGCAACTCCAAGAGTGTTAGATAAAGGCTTTATCCGACCAAGTCATTCCCCTTGGGAGCTCCAATCTTGTTTGTGAAAAAGAAGGATGGATCACTAAGGATGTGTATTGATTATAGGGGAGCTGAATAAAGTTACAGTGAAGAATAAGTACCCGCTACCCCGGATAGATGATCTTTTTGATCAGTTGAAAGGAGCGGCAGTGTTCTCCAAAATTGATTTGAGGTCCGGGTATCATCAGGTGAGAGTGGTTGAACAAGATGTGGCTAAGACTGCCTTTCGTACAAGGTATGGGCATTATGAATTTGTAGTAATGCCGTTTGGCTTGACTAATGCCCCAGCAGTTTTTATGGACTTGATGAACAGGGTATTTCACGAGTACTTGGATCAGTTTATTGTTGTCTTCATCGACGACATTCTGATTTACTCAAAGTCAAGAGAAGAGCATGAGAAACACTTGGGATTAGTATTGCAACGGCTGAGAGAAAAGAAGTTGTGTGCTAAATTTTCCAAGTGTGAGTTTTGGCTGAACCAAGTGATATTCCTGGGTCATACCGTGTCGAATGAGGGGATTTCGGTAGATCCGAGTAAAGTGCAAGCAATCCTGGAATGGCAAAAGCCGAGAACAGTGAAAGAAATCAGGAGCTTCTTAGGCTTAGCAGGCTACTACCGGCGATTTGTAGAGGGATTCGCCCAGTTGGCTAAACCGTTGCCAGCTCTTACCAAGCAGAAAACTCCTTTTGTGCAGGGTCGACGGGCATGTGAAGAAAGCTTTCAAGAGTTGAAGAAGAGGTTAACATCGGCTCCTGTGCTAGTGTTACCACAGGAGGGTGTAGATTATGACATTTATACAGATGCCTCTTTGCAGGGACTCGGAGCTGTGTTGATGCAGTTAGGTAGGGTTATAGCTTATGCTTCTCGTCAATTGAAAGAGTACGAGACCAGATACCCTACGCATGACCTAGAGTTAGCAACTGTGGTCTTTGCTTTAAAGATTTGGAGGCATTACCTTTATGGTGTGAAGAGTAATATCTACACCGATCATAAGAGTTTGAAGTACTTCTTCACTCAAAAGGAGTTGAATATGAGGCAGAGAAGGTGGTTAGAGCTAGTCAAGGATTATGATTGTGAGATCAAGTACCAACCAGGGAAAGCCAATGTAGTAGCAGATGCCTTGAGTAGAAAAGCTCATGTTTTCCTTCTACGAGAAAGAGTTAATAGAAGAATTGTCTAAGGAAGCAGTTGAGGTAGTTCGGGAAGAATTGCCAGCCTTAGTGGTACATCCTCTTTACTAGAGGAAATTAGAGAAAGCAAATGGCGAGATGAGTGGTGTCGAAAATAGTTCAAGAAGTGCATGAGGGCAAGACATCAGAGTTCTTTGTGAGAGATGGTGCCCTCTATTTCAGAAATCGGTTGTGCATTCCTCCATATGAGGAGTTGAAACAGAAAATTCTTATGGAGGCTCATGACACACCGTACACCGCTCATCCGGGAGCAACCAAGATGTATCGGGGATATAAAGAAAGGCTATTGGTGGTCGTATGAAGAAAGACGTCGAGTTTGTGGCTAAATGCCTAACCCTCTCGGCGGGTGAAGCGTAACATCAACGGCGGCCGTCAGGTTGCGTTCAACCATTGAGTATCCCAGTGGAAATGGGAGAGTATTTCGATGGATTTTATCACGGGTCTCCCAGTACGAGAGGGTATAATGCTATATGGGTGATTGTGGATAGGTTAACCAAGTCAGCCCATTTTCTCCCAAGAAAGGAAAGTACCCACTGATCGCCTTGGCCCAGATTTACCTCAAGGAGATAGTCGATTGCATGGTGTGCCCAAGACTATAGTATCGATAGAGATTCCAGATTTGTTTCACCTTCCGGACAAGTTTACAGAGGAGTTTAGGTACTGTTTAGCATTGATCAGCTATCATCCTCAGACAGATGGCCAAACCGAGAGAACGAATCAGGTGCTCGAGGATATGTTGAGAGCCTGTTGCATGGATTACAGAGTATCCTGGCATGAGATGTTACCCTTAGTGGAATTTGCCTATAACAAGCGTTATCGCCTACCAATTAGAATGGCGCCTTACGAGGCTTTGTATGGTGACGATGTAGGTCTCCCGCTTCATTGGGATGAAGTAGGGAGAGAGATGAGTAGTACCGCTCTTGGGCCGAGATGACTCAAGCTAGTAGAAGATGTGAAGGTAGTCCGAAATAGAATGAAACAAGCCCAAGATCGACAGAAGAGTTATGCCGACTTGAAGAGGAAAGAGGTAGAATTCCAAGTGGGCGACAAAGTATTTCTGAAAGTTTCCCCTTACAAGCGAGTAATGCGCTTTGGAGGCCAAGGGAAGCTAGCACCGAGGTATGTAGGTCCTTTTGAGGTCTTGCAACGAGTGGGGAAGGTGGCCTATAGATTGGCACTACCACCTAGTATGGACAGGGTGCACGATGTCTTCCATGTCTCGATGCTACGAAAGTATGTAAGTGATCCCCTCCATGTCCTGAGCGTAGAAGACGTTGAAGTATCGAGAATCTAGTATATGAAGAACGTCCGCCTTCGATTTTGGATCGAAAGGTTAAAGAACTTCGAACAAGAGTGTTCCGCTAGTGAAGGTCCTTTGGAGGAATCACAAAGTGGAAGAAGCCACTTGGGGAAGTAGAACGGGACATGCGGGTAATCGCTTTCCCGAGTTATTTGTTTGAATTTCGGGGACGAAATTCTTTTAAGGGGAAGAATTGTAACGCCCGCTTGAGGTACGTTGTTATTGTTTCCTCTTTCGCCCTTAATCGAGTTGGTTTTTTGTTATTATTGTTTGATTGAGTGTTGTGTTGAATGGTTGCCCTGAAATTGGTTGAAAACGAAGATTTGATTTCGTCAGTGCTCCCGGGCGAAGAAGAATCTTCGCCGCGGCGAAGAGAGGAAGCCTCGGGGAAGGCTGGGCCGACAGAAATCGCCGCGACGCAGTTTCTTCGCCGCGGCGACAACCCGATTAAATTGTTGATTGAGTTTTAGATATTTTCTTCCTTAAGGGCAATTTGACCTTTCTACCCCCTAATTAGTGAAAAGTGGGGAGTTAATTGTAAGGATTTTTCATGGAGAATGTGTTGATATGGGGGGTGAGTTTGTAATGAATCAAAGGATATGGATGGAATTCCCAAAGAAGAATAAGGGCAAAATGGGAATGAATGTGTTAATATTTCATTAAAAGGAATTAGAATCAAAGGAACCCCTCATTTCTTCTTCTCAAAAGTGACTCTTCATTTCTTCTCCTCTCAATTTCTCTTTTCTTTTGATCAAGGTTTTTCAAGGGATTTTTGAAGGGATTTGAGGTAGAAAAGCAACCTAAGGCTTCCTAAGGTAAGGATCTCTACTTAAGTTGTGTGATTTGGGAGTTTTAACCCCTATTGAAATTTGAGGGTTTTCCTTCTTTTGGTTAAGATTAGAGGAAAAGTCAAGCTAAGCAAGAGAAAGGAAGGATTTGTGAAGTCTCTACATAGCAAGTAAGTAAAACCCAACCCAAGTTGAGATTTATGAAATTTCTTGATTAGGGTTTTGATAGAAATGATTTATGTATGTGATATGCATGTATTATAGCATGTATGAAGGATTAAGTAGAGATTTCTATGCTTTGTGAATGTTATTACCTTGCAAATTTGAGAAATGGGTTGTTGGTTTGGCAAGGTAGTTGAGATGGAATTTAAGGGGTATTATGGAACCCTTTTTGGAAGTGTTTTATTTGACAGTTATTATGACTTTGTGAAGGGGTTTTTCCCCATTTTTGGATGGTTAGGAAAAGTTTTAGATTCATGGCTATGATAGAGTTTTATAATGCACATGAGTTGTTTGATGAAATGCCTAATAGAGGTTTGAGTGTGAGTAATGAACCTTAATTCTTGCAACATTGCATGTTGGCATTTCATAAGTGCATTAGTAGTGATGAATCATCCATGTGCATTGTTATATGCATTGAAAAGTGACATAAGAAAGTGTAAGGAAATGGTTTATACAATTACCCTATGAGTAGAGCTTAGTGGGTAAAATTACTCTAAGGGTAGAGAGCATTGAAAAATGCTACAATAGAATGAGTTAGAAGAGTAGTATAGTTGGGATGATGCTTTGTGATCATCACCCGACGTTATGGGAATCGGATTGATGCTTTGTGATCATCATCCGAATAGCCTTAGAGAGATGGGTCGACGCTTTGTGATCGTCACCCAATGAGTAATAGAAATGGGTAGATGCTTTGTGACCACTACCCGATTAGTTAAGAGATATGTAGGTTGATGCTTTGTGATCATCATCCAATGGCTAGTAGAAGCGGGTTGATGCTTTGTGATCATCACCCGATAGTGACTAGAGACGGGTAAATGCTTGGTGATCGTTACCCAGAATTCATGAGGAACGGGTAGGTGCTAGGTGATCTCCCACCGGATAGTTAGAGAGAACCGAGTTGGTGCTTTGTGATCCTCACTCGGTAGTCACTAAGAACGGGTTGGTACTGTGTGAAGTCCACCCGATAGCCATAGAGAGTGAGATGGTGCTGTGTGAACGCCATCCGGCCGTACCTCCGGTAAGATGAGGCCATGATGTTATAGAAACAGAATTAGAAAAGGAAAGAATTAAGAGTCACACACGGGGACAGAAGCTTAGAGAGTTTTACTTCGAGCATTATTTGTGCTCACCCGTTATTTTCCTTTGTGGATGCAGTTCTAGGTGATGTTGCGGTTGGAGGGCGTCGGCGCGAGGAGCAATAGCTACACTGTTCCCCTATTTTGTCTTTTGAAATGCACTTTTGTAAACAGTAACTTTTGTGTATAAAAGACATGTGAATTGTAATGAAAAGAAACTTTTTGGGCCCCAATTTTCCATTGTTAATTGCATGCATTGTACTAGTTTTCAGTAGGTGTTACATCCTGGAATATGTCTCACTGCTTGGATCCTCAAATAGAGCATAATCTGAGGTTTAATTCTACTGAGTAGTCTAATGTTACTACTCATGATATATCTTCTGAGAGGAATTTTAATTTGAGGTCTGCTGGTAATATAATGCAATCTGGTGTCACTTAGCAGCCTAATGGGGGTATAATGAAGGGTAATAATGTAGGTCGGCAACCAGCTAGGATAATCCCCTCTCCTAGTTTAACTCACTAGCCTAGAGGAGATATAATTCAGGAAAATACTATTGATCAGCAACCAACTGTGACATTCCCTTCTTATGAATCCAAGAATGCTCCTTCAGGAATTCATCTAGAAGTGGTTTTACCCTTTCAAAATAACACCCTTAGAACCAATCATCATCCCATGATTACCAGATCAAAATCTCACACACAACATCCCATAGGACAGGCTTATATCACCACTATCTCAATTCTTCTAGAGCCAAAATCTACTACAGAAGCTTTAGTTGCTCTAGAATGGAAGGCAACCATGACAGAGGAGTTTGAGGCTCTCTTAAGAAACAAGACCTGGGAATTAGTCCCCTTCACCTCAGATATGAATGTTGTGAGCTGTAAGTGGGTTTTCAAGACTAAACTAAAGGCTGATGGGACCCTACAGAAATATAAAACAAGATTAGTGGCCAAGGGATTTCAACAAACCCCTGGTCTAGACTATTTTGACACCTTCTCACCGGTGATTAAGCTTGCCACCATCAGAACTATGCTATCACTTGCAATCCATCACAATTGGGAAATACAACAAATAGACATCAACAATGCATTTCTGAATGGGGAACTTACAGAAACAGTGTTTATGCTTCAACCTGATGGCTTTACTGATCAGTCTAAATCCAAGCATGTTTGTAAACTTCACAAAGCTCTTTATGGGCTAAAGTAAGCCCCAAGGGCTTGGTTTGATAAACTAAAAACAGCCTTGGTTGAGTGGGGATTTTAGAGCAATATTTCAGACACAAGTTTATTCTTCTTTAAAAAAGGCACTCAAGTGGTTTATCTCTTGGTTTATGTAGACGACATCCTTATAACAGGGAATGATCCTACTTAATTAAGTAGATTGTTATAGATTTAAATAGCAAATTTGCTCAAGACTCTCAGTGCTGTTAATTACTTCTTGGGCTTTGAGGTATATAGGAATAAAGTAGGACTTCTCCTTACTCAAGCAAAATACGCACAAGACCTACTGAATAAGGCTGGTCTCTTAGAGTGCAAACCATGTAACACTCCCATGGCAACTGGAACAAAGCTGATGAAAGAGGATAGTGACTTTTTTGATCAGTCATCTCTATACCGAAGTATAGTAAGAGGGCTCCAATATCTAACATTATCAAGGGCTGACTTAGCCTTTGCTGTTAATAGGCTAAGTCAGTTTCTTCAATACCCTATTATAAACCATTGGACTGCCTGTAAAAGGGTCCTTCGTTACATTAAAAGGACAATCCAGCATGGCTTACTGTTTAAACAAAACCAACAGCTCAAGTTAGAAGGGTATGCTGATGCAGATTGGGCTAGTGATGGGAATGACAAGGTCCAGAACGGGTTACAGTATTTTTCTTGATGGAAATCTGATTCAATGGTGCTCAAGGAAACAAAAAGTTGTTGCTTTGTCTTCTACAGAGGCAGAGTATAAAGCTCTTAGCCAGCAAAGAATCGAATTGGTCTGGGTCCAAAATTTGTTTCAGGAACTTGGTCTCCAACTCAACAACATTCCAATACTTTGGTGTGACAATATGAGTGCTGGAGCACTATCCTCCAATCCTGTATTTCATGCCAGGACAAAGCACATTGAAATTGAAGTGCATTATGTGAGGGAGTTGGTTGTTGAGAAAAGATTATGTGTTCAATATGTGTGTTATGAATACCAGGTTGCTGATACTTTGACAAAGGCTCTTCTTGCTCACAGATTTCCGACTCTCAAAGACAAACTGAATGTGGTATCGTCCATACCTATAGAAGAACCTGTTACTTCAGCTAACTCTCAAAGTTGAATGCTTTTGATTAGTCTCTACTGAAACTTTAACTCTGGTTGATGAATATGATTAAAGGTTGATGAATGCTTATGTTTCTTTTTTTTTTGGTTGATGAATGTTTATGATTTGTTTGTGCACATGAATGTTACTTCATCTGACTCAGAGTTGAATGCTTTGGTTAATGAATGTGGTTGAAGGTTGATGTTTTGGTTGATGAATGCTTATGATTCAAAATAAGTATCAATGACGGAGTTGTATAAAGTCAGATGGTGTCAGTTGGCTCAAAGTAAGGTGACCCAGTTAAGGAAGTCAGTGTTGAAAAAATCAAAGAAATGATGATAGTAAGGAAGTTTGGTTTACAGGAGGATATTGAAGTAGAGATAAAGGTGAAGAGTATGAAGTAAAGATAAAAGAATTATTCTAGAAAGGCAGTTTGGTTTACGGAAGGATATTGAGTAAAGAGAAAGGTGCAGAAAAGGCTTTCTAAGTTTTCCTCTTAAGTCTATAGTTTACAGTTTATATTGTTGTGAGAAAGTGTAATGTTTACAAGCTTACTACTGGGGATTAGTTTGTAATGTTTACAAAATATTGTAAAAGTGTGTAATATGCATAAAACGCTGTGTACTGTAAGTGGCTAGTATAAATTAGTCACGTGTTCTGTTATTCTGCAGTTAGTAAAGTTGAATCTCAAAATTCCAGAATTCTTCTTCTCTGCATCGTTACTTTTCGTTTCTTGTTTTCTTTAATTTTTCCTTTCTTTGTGTTAAAATCTTCAAAGTAACATTTATTTATTACACTCCATATATGGTTCTCTTAACATCAATTACTATGATGGTGGCACAATTAATTTTTATTATTAATTCTACTAATTTTGGTATAGTGATACCACATTATTAATATTACATGACAAGAGCAGTCCTGATTAGGGTGAAAATCGAGCTGAGTCACTCGCGAGCTGCTCGAACTCAACTCGATGTTGGCTCAAACTCGGCTCACCATTGGTCGAGTCGAGTTCGAGTTCGAGTAGTTCGATCACAGTATAACTCAACTCAATATGTTTGCAAGTATTTTCAAACTCGATGGTTAAGTTGATAATTTTTAAAGAAATAGAGGTTATATGTAATTTAAAAGTTATAAAATTTGCAAATCCACCCCTATTAGATGAGCTCGAAATCGAGTTCGAACTCAAACTCGATTAAAACTCGACTAAAACTTGAAAAAAAAACTTGATTATACGAACTTGATTTCCAATTTCAAGTACCGAATTCAAGTTTGAACTTGATTTTTAGGCTTGAACTCGATACTGTAGCGATCGAGTCGAGTTTGATTTACCAGATATTCGACTCGACTCGATTTCACCCCTAGTCCAAGAGTGTAATCTCTAACCATTTTGTACAGACAAAAATTTCAGTAATAATAGTAATTCTCTACACTATTCTCCTCAATTAATTTAGTTAGTCTCGAGCTAAAAAATCCCCTTCCAATAATGTTCTAGTACTATTAAATAAATTGTTTAATGATTGTAGATAATCAAAGTGTACAACCGAACAAATTAAATCATTGTTATTGTCCTTTTTCAGGTTTCTCCACAGGAAAATTGCTCTATTCCAATGAGGCTTCTCCTGTCGCCGCTAAACAGGTAGCAGAATATAATGCCTCTTCCGACGCAATTCATAGCTGCTTATCTTTTGATCGTTTTCGAGATGAAGATCGCACTAGAAAACATGCCTATAATTCCCCATCCCATATGTCCTCGATTGACTTAAAAGGACCACTTTCTGAAACAAATGATTCAGCAACATTCACCCTTCGTTGAGGAATTTGCTAAATCTTGTAAAGTTCTTCTGGACTTAACTTCCTGTCAAATATCTCAAGGTTTTGTTTCATTCTTTCTTTGTTAAAGCTCTTCACAACTAAACTAACCCCTTGCTCGTAAGCCCATCTCAGACAAATCTGAACAACTGACTTCCCCTTGGCTCTTGCAATCTCTTGGAGCACTTCAGAATTCATGACTTGGTTAGTTCCCCAGACTGTTCCTTGGCCTCTTATTGGCGAGTAAGCTGTAATATGGATGCCCTTTTCGTTACAATATTCTGTCAGCTTCTTCTGTTGCCAAATTGGGTGCATTTCCATCTGACCACAAAAACAAATTAGTAAACTCGAAATATAGCTTAATCAGTAGTTCTTTGATCAAAAAGTCTTAAGCTGATAAATTTATATTAGGACATCTTAACTAGAGAATTACTGATATATTTAAGTACATACTTTTTTAAGGAGATGTGAAACTAACTTGATTGACAGCATGAGGGACTTTTGAAGTGGCGAGTAATTTCTCAAGCTTCTTGGATGAAAAGTTACTGACTCCTATGGATTTTGTAAGACCAAGCCTTTGACACTACTCCATGGCCTCCCACACAGACTCTAAATCCATCGCCACAATATCTTTTGTTTTAAATGGAAACCCTGTGCCCGGTTTCAAGCTTCCTAGAAAATGAATGAGATAGAGATCAAGATACTCAAACCCAAGATTCCTATAATGAAACAAAAAATTAAATATTTTCACATAAAAATACAGTCTCTTAATTAATGTTTAGCCTGATTACATTACTTGAGAGTGTTTTTTATTGCAGGGATGACAAGGTCACGGTGTGCATTGCTGATCCAAAGCTTTGAAGTGATGAAAAGCTCATCGCGTGATGTGATGAGGCCAAGATGTAAACCTTCGGTTATGGCTTTGCCAAGAGATTTCTTGGTCTGGTAGAGTGCAACATTATCAAATGTCTGTAGCCGAATTGAATTGCATGGAGAACATATTTTTTTACAGATTCAGTTGAGTTGAAAGCAAATTCAGCGGTGCCAAAGCCTACAAGAGGAATGGTTCTGCCATTTGAGGCTAAATGGAACAGCCACCATTTTTTCTAAAGATTTGAGGCTAAGGTTGCTACTAGAGGAAGTTCTGTGGCTTGAATTTCTCTAGTACAATTGATGGCTTTATATGAGAACCACAAGTAGAGAAAAGATAAGTACAATAGGTGGCTTGTGGATTTATTGCTACAATGATAGTGAGTTTTGGTACCCACGTAGCTATGTAAGATATAAGAGATGACATTGAGTTTTGGTACCAGGTCGATATCAGTAATATGTAATTTTTGTTTTATTTTAGTTTCTAATCAAGTGCATTATTGAGAATTTAAAAGGGAAACGTAATACTGGCTTAATTAACACGTCTTACATCTTATTTCTTATGAATTTATGGTACATATATGAATGAAATTTATGGTATCAATAATATGATGTATTTTATGGAATTTTATTAAATTAGATTTGGTGATTTTTGGCAAGTTAAAGTGTTACATTTTGAAAGCTTTTGGGAGTGAAGTGTAATTGCAAAAACAAGTGAGGACTAAAGGAAATTTTATTAGATATTTTGATGAACAGTAATAGTTTGAAAGAGAGAGAAAAGAAGAAGAGAGAGAGGGAAGGGCCGAGAGAATGTGATGGTGGTGACTGGAAAGAGAGATTGTCGATGAACAAATTTCAGTGATTGGAGAGAGTGAAGGAAGATTTAGCAAAATGGTGACAGTGGTGACTGGAAAGAGAGATTTTCGATGAAAAAATTTCAGTGATTGGAGAGAGTGAAGGAAGATTTAGCAAAATGGTGACGGGGAGAATTTGCATGGAGAGTCAATTGGATTTCGAATCAAAAGGACAAGCAAGGGTGCCATGAGAGGATTATGATCTTTCTTTAGATAACGGTTTTTTAGCTTCAAAAGGTGAGTGGATTAGTAATTGCATTAACAAATCCACGCATCATCAAGTTATACTTAATTGGGTTAATGTTTGTTTATGCTGGTTGCCCTGTTGGTTTTATAATGTATTTGAGTCATGGGAATATCATGTATTCATGTCTAGTTTGGAATAAATTGCTAGCATGCATTTTGTATACTTGTGGATAGACTTGGCAAAATGGGTGGGCGGGTGGGCCAGGCGCGGGTGCAGGTCCCGTGGGTATGGGTACTAAACGGGTCGATGAAAATGGGTCCAAAATATTGGATCTGTACCCTACCCTATGGGGGTGTGGGTGGACCTGTGGGTGCCATTTTTTTCTGTCTCTAGTTTTAAACTCTGATGGTTTCACCCAGTAGTTTTCAATTATGACATTTCCACCATCAATGAGTGCATAGAACATATATTTAAAACATTACTTGCAATTGATACCCCCAAAAGGCTAATTAATGTCGTTCAAAGTTCAAATCAAAATTTAAATAAATATATAAAAAAACATAACATAATAATATAAAACAATAAATTACTAAATTAAACAGAGATAAAAATGCTGCACTTCCTATCTGGCTATCCCACACACCCTCTCCCCCTATATCAAACTAACGAGCAGTTTGAAACCTTTGCCACCTCCACCACTTTCACCTTCCCAAAACCCATAACTTCATGGCCACCATTACCATTCTAGCATTTATTTAAGTTAAATATAACGTGGGTTTGTTTTTAAATAACCATTCGTTTTCCTATTTTCAAAATTTGAAATAGAAATGAAAATTTCAGTGGTGGCTTTGGGTGAGGAATTTTGTCAAACAGGTGGTGAGTGAGTTGGCTATGGAAAGGTTGGAAATGATGAAGAGTCGTCGACTGCCAAGTAATTACACACAACAACAATCAAATATCAACAACAATCAGTAGGCTATAGATAAAAAAGCACTTCATCTTCACTGGAGCACCAAATCAAAAGAAGAAAAATCATTCAATCTTCAATTCACCAATAAAAAATGGCTCCAGTAATGGTAGTGGCACCAAGAATATAAACATACGACAACCTTGATTTTTGAGAGGTGAAGACAGAAATGCGTCGTGGAGTTGCGACGACGTGGAGTTTGTGTGATTGATTTTGAGAGTGATTTTGAGAGAGGAGTTGTGTTAGAGAAGATGGTTAGGAAAGGAATTGGGGATTTTTGAAAGGGGTCGCGATTTGGATTTTCCCTAAAATGAAAATGGTATTTTAAAAAAAAAGAAAAATGGGTACCCGCGGGTGAACCTGCCTAACCCACTAGAAATATGGGTAGGGTTGGGTACGGGTCTTAAAAAAGGGGTCCAATGTCATGGACTTGTACCCTACATATTTTTCTTCGATTTAGGGTCGACCTGCAGGTCTTGACCTGTTTTGCCAGGTCTACTTGTCGAGTATGAGCTTCAGCGAAGTAATGATCTATGGGAGGTTTGTATGTGTAGACTTTGAATATTTAATTGTCTATGACCCTTTCCTTTTGCTGGAATTTGGATATTAATTTGGAATATGAAGTCTGCAGGTCTGATTATTTTGGGTTGTGTGGGTGTAGAATGCATAGGATTTTTTTACTAAAAGAATAAAGATAAGCTGACAAATGCATTTGACAAATCCCACGTGTCCCTTAAGTTGGTAGCTCCCGCCAGAATCGTCGTTGAATGATTTTATTTAGAACTAAGAAAAGATCGTTCCTTCATAGGAAACAACCATTATGAATGGAGGAATGATCGTTCTTTGGATGAGGAATGGCTATTCCTCATGGAATGGCCATTCCATAGGACGGAATGACCATTTTGTAGTAAAGAATGGCCTTTCCACCTGGAGGAACGACCATCCTTCCTACAAAACAACCATTCCTTATACGATGAACGATCGTTCATCCCCAAGGAATGATATTCCTTATACTATGAACGGTTGTTCATCCCTAATGTCTAGTCAAAGCTGTGAGTTGACGTGATAATGCTAACTCAGTGGCACATCGAGTTTGTGAAAGAAAGTTTGTAAGATTCGTTTGTCAGTGTAGTATTACCCTTACTAAAATATTGGCATTGTGTAATCAACTTGGTTGATGAACTGGAAAGAAGTCTAGTAAATGGGTGGGCTGGTTGGTTAAATTAGATAATGAGGCCCAATTGTTTTGGTTTTGGTTATTAGACTTAATTTATAATTAGTGGGCTTGATAGTATTGATGGGGTTCTTGGGTATTATTGCTTAAAGGGGCCGGCCTATAAATGTTGAGCCCAAATTATATTGGTTGGGTTTTGAGTTCAAATAATTGGTCGGCTGGTCTATTAAAAATTATGAGGCCCAATTGCTTTGTTTTGGGTTTTGAAATGGTTTGTAAATGGTGGCATGAGTTTTCAGTAGACTTGGCAAAATGGGTGGGTGGGTGCTTTGGGTCCAAATCGGTGTGGGTCTTATGAGTATGTGTCTAAAATGGGTCAATTTAAATGGATCCAAAATATTGGACCTACACCCTACTCTATGCAGGTACATGTAGACCTCAGGTATCTGCATTATTTATTCTAATTTTCAATTCTTGCAATTACACCCTCGAAATTTCTATAGTTTTAATATTTTACATTTACACCCCCACAATCAACTAAATTCAATTAAATTCAATTACTCCAAATATACTCCAACGTCAGCCCAACCATCTCATTCTTGGAAATTAGTCTTTTGAAAAGGGAGAACGACATGTTCCCACCCAAGGTTTGGCGAAACGATACTTTCTCATCCATCAAGTTTCAAAATGATACTTTCCTACTCTTCATTAGGTTCTGTTATGTTTTCCATTAATATTTTACTGAAAAGACAAAAATACCCTTAAATATTTTACTTTATAAATTTTTTATTATTTTTTAATTAGCCGAAAAGTCAAATATTAAAAATTCAAAAAAAAAAAAAAAAAAAAAATAGTTAACCTCACTTAAAAAGTTAGGAGTAATGCTATAAAATTGTTTAAAGTTAAATAATCTTAATACTGTATTTATTTATAATGTCATCAATATCACATCACTATTATTTATAATGTTTTTCAGTTTTACTAATTAACATAAAAAATCAATATTCCTAATTAATTAAATAAATAAAGAAAAAATGTATCTTTATACTTGGACTAATAAATAATCGAATAAAGACTTTGAATTAATTAATTTTAATTTATAATAAACTAATTAAGAAATAAACTATTTAAGGGTATTTTCGTTTTTTCAGTCAAATATTAACTGAAAACACTAACATAACCTAACGAAGGGTGGGAAAGTGTCATTTTGAAACTAATGGGTGGGAAAGTGTTGTTTCATCAAACCTTGGGTAGGAAAATATCGTTCTCCCTTTTGAAAACTTAAAAGTTTCATTAGGTGAAGCCAGAACCCTCTCATTAATAATACTTCCACTAAAAAAAAAAAAAGTCTGATTTTTGCAGCTTCAACTTTTATAAGTTGCTTTCTTTCTCTAATTCCTACTAGCAAATCATGAGACGAAGACACCATGAGATTTTCCAACTTATCTTATACATTTGTTACAATATGATGACTTTTATGAAAATCATGAATCAATAACACATCTTGTATACAAAATGAAATTGCAAACAACAGATTAGTCATGTAGAGCTAAAAGACAAGAAGAAATTGGAAATAGTCCAGGCCACCTATGCACCTCTCATTACGTGGAGAATTTAAAGACAATTGTTGATGCGTGATTTTTGACACTAACTAACCGACACGTGCGTAACGTTGATTGGTCAAGAGACACATGTGATTACGGATAAAATGTAGAATAAATGCAATGAGAGCTTTTTAAAGTGGTTCAGATGCTAAGGAAGCAAGTCTTACGTCCACTGATTTGTATTAGTATTGTGGGTCAGGTCGCAACAGAAGACTGACTTACAAATGATTAGGGAAAAGTAAATACAAAGTTACAAGAGAGAGAGAGAAAGCTAGTTCAGAGTATAAAATAGCCGAATCCTCTTTTTATAGTGAGATGAGTGTAAGTAATCATCATTAAATCCATGGGTTGGTGTGAATGTCAGGACTAAATCCGGCTTTACGTCACATTGCCCACCTTCCAAGCTAATTTCACGCGATTTGGAGCAGGGAAATGGACACGTGGGAGCTCCATAGCTTAAAGGGCGCCCGACGTGTGCTTATCATTCGACGGAGTCACACACCCCATCACGTGATTTCCCACGGCAGCCCTTGATTTCCTAGGCGTAACAACAATAATATTATGGAATCAAATCAAATTATTCAAATTATATTATGAAAAAAAATACGGGTGTTTCATTACAAGTCAAATTATTCAATTTTGAATTTGAAACCATTAATCACATTAATTATGTAATTAAATGATGATAAGATTGATGTGATATAGTGCAATACTCTAGGGTGCATTTGGTTTATTATTTTGGATAAGATTTTGCGAATAATATTGGATAGTTGAATAGGGGAGTATTACGAGGTAAAATTTAAAAATTTATATAAAAAAACCCTAGATTTGCTAATTTAATTAAACACCCCAATATATAAAATGATAAAAACACCCCATTACCCGTAGTGCCAGATTTCGGCCACCACCGCCAGAATCTGGTCGAAAAATTGCATTACGACATAGATCGGTCGGATCTGTGTCGTAACACGTCGATATGGCCTTTTCTGGCCAGATCCACCACGAATTTGGTCGAAAAAGGCCAAATCTATGGCCAAATGTCACCGTCAACGGCTACTAAGGTCCATCTTTGGCTGTCAATGACGGCCAAAGATATGGCCATCGTTTTCGGTCAATGATGGCCAAGATTTGGCCGTCGCTGATGGTCAAATCTGGCCTTTCCGAAAAAGGCCAGATTGGTGAATAACCGACCAGTTTCGGTAGTGGTATAAGCCGTTGTGACATATTTCGGCTACCACCAACGGTGGTTGCTGGAATCTGGCAAGTATGGGTGAGTGGGGGTGTTTTTGCTAATTTTTAAACTTTTTTTGGGGGTATTTAGTAAAATTAATAAATTTAAGGGGTCTAAAAGTAGTTAAAAAATACACTAATATTTCTCAAATAATGTGCCAAACAATATTTGGGGAATAGAATTAGGAATATGGGTAGAAATATTGAACCAAATGCACCCCTAGATTTCTCCCTCCCAAAACTCCTCAATGGACTTGTAAGGACCTTTTTTTGATACCGCAAAATTAGTAGAATTTCCTCTTATTTGTGGAATTTGTGCTATCTTTTGTAGCTCTTCTTCACTTAACTTCCAGTAAAAAATATCCAGGTTCTTTTTCATTCTTCCTTCGTCAAAGCTCTTCACAACTAAACTTACTCCTTGCTCGTGAACCCATCTTAGAGAAACCTTCACATGCACCAAAATAACCTTTAAAAAAAAAAAAAAAAAAGGTGGAATAAGGAGAATATTAATGAAAACAAAACATATAATTGATTTTTATAATCCAAAATTATTAGTTAATTACCAATTAATTATTGTATTCTTCCATTAAATCATTGATGCTATTTGAAGATCAATCTTTTCCACTATTCTACTAGCTATTGCATCCACGAATGGTGAATCGACGTAGCTATGGGGTTGGCTCTTCTTGGTTGGGGTTGGCACTCTAGGTATGTGCTTCATCATTGCTTCCATGTCAGCTTGTCTTTTGGCTAATAGTTGCTCCAAGGGTGAGGTGGAGGTCATCAGGTTGGCTTGGATAGCTTGGTTGGGCATGTTACTCACACTCAACATTTTGGGATGAGTTGAGTCATATGGAGCAGGATGGGGGTTTGTTCCATAATGGAGTGCATGGTAACCGAGATCTCCATTCACCCCTGCGGGTTGAGTTGTTCCAAATGTGACTGATTGGGTGTTACAGTTAGCATGACAGTGAGGGGTGTTATTTGGGAGTCACTCGGTCCGTGAGAGTGGATGGACACGAGAGGGGTGAATTGAAGGTGTGGGAGTCCACTCGACTCGTGAGGGTGAGTCATGCCAAGTGGGATTTGGTTAGGATTACTGTTTGGTTGGGGATAGGGGTGGAAAAAAAATCCGAAAATCGAGCCAAACCAAAGAACTGGACCAAAACCGAACCGAAAATTAGTTTTTTTGAGCAAACCGGTTCGGTTTTGGTTCAGAAAAAATAGTGAATCAATTATTTGGTTCGGTTACGGTTTACTTCCTCAAATAATTTGGTTACTCGGATCTGATTTTTTAACTCGGTTTTTTTAAAATGCCCTAAAACCTAAAATCCCTTCTAAATCTCCCCTCCGTATTACATATAGACTATTATAGTATTACTAACTCTTACCTCTCAAATCTCTATCCTTAATAAAATCCTTAGTAAATTCTCATCACCTATTTGATTTCGACGACACCTCCACACCAGGCCTTTGATCTGTTTGATTTCTTCATCACCCATTAGTTGTTTACATTGAGAGATCGAAGATGAGAACCAAACGGAAGTTGCTGAGTTCCTGACAACACCACCAGGCACCATAGAGTAGGCTGATGGCTGAGCAAGGTGACTTTTTTCATGAGCTTTCAGCATAGTGAAGTAGATTGCAAACTGGTAAGTAAACACGTACATCAATGGAGATAACAAGTTAACAACTACTACTATGTCTATGAAATTGATTAATAATTGTCCAAAACTCCTTCAATTTCATAGCCCTTTGCTTCAATGCCATGCACCAGTTTGAAATTCACTTCACTTTTATGTTATTTCTCATTCAACTGAATGGAATCCTCATTTCGTCACTTGCTGTCTTTCTAGCGAGAATACTTCTAGTGAGCTCCTTTCGCTCTTAACTTGTGTTATCTTTTGTGGACTTTTTATAGTTTTTCAGTTTTATTTGGGTTTTGTTGAGTTGTTTGTATCTACACCAAGTGTTTGTAAATATGTTTGTAAGAAATCTGGCAATGAGATTTTTTATTTAAATTTTAAGATTTGTAACACATACAGTTGAATTTTAACTTGTTAAGTTATGAATCCAAATAAAGTAATATATTCACTCAATTAATTGTTAGAAAGCTAACAAAGTTTAATATGGTATAATATCTATGAAGAATTTGAGGAAAACGGACAGTGAGCCAAATTGAGTTTATTGTGGTAGACTATATACCAAAGTGAGTTACATCACTTTAAACAAGAAAGTTCAAAAGATGGAAAGATTTGGAAAGTTGGAAAAAGTTGAGCTAGTCTTTGTTTTAAAGATAGAATTGAGATTTGGAAAAACCGGTTAACTGAACCAAATTTTTGGTTTGGTTACAAACCGGTTTAAGTGGAAAACCGGTCTGATTTCAGTTTGGTTTTCCACTTAATCTGAAATCCGGTTCAGTTTAAAGTTATGGTGAACCGGTTCGGTTAACTGGTTTTTTCACCCCTAGTTGGGGATAAGTTGGGAGGCTAAGAATGGGCTATTCTTGCAGCAATAGGTTTGGGGTTACCTGGATGCCTTGATCATATCCCTGGAGAGGGTCGACCAAGAGCAATTGTGTTTACTATTCAAGTTCAGATGGATGCTGGGCCGAGCCATCCACTAGTGATGAGTGCAGCTGGGATGACTGGGTATCTGAGTTGGACAATCTGGGGTCTAGAGCCTAGAGAGGTTGCATGGGCATAACTGGTCTGAGAAAGCGATTGTGTGGTACTTGGTTAGGTTGAAGCTGAAGATTATATAATTGACTTACCTTCTCTTTGAGAGTCTACTTTTCAACCTGGATGGAGGTGTTTTCAACTCAGATGGTGGGATTCTCAGCTTCTAGTGCTGTGACTTTGTCTGAGTGTTGTTGTATAAGAGCAGTGAGGGCTTTGAGCCTGGCCTTGAGGCTAGGGTTGGTATTGTCCAAGTTTTTAGCCATGAAGTGTTTCCTTGTGAAGTAGTGTCATAGAATGAATGATTGCCAGAGGTCCCACGGTGGGCACCAAACTATAAACGGTAAAATCTACGGTTATGGAAAGAGGAATTTGATCCCATGAGGTTGAGGCTACTAGCAATCTATTGCGCCTACATGCACAAAGAAACAAACATGAAGCGAATGGGAAACACCAAGGTGGTGTTGGCCGTAGGCACTCCAATGCTCAAGCCAGCAAGGCTAAATGAGACTAATTTAGTAAGGGTAAGGGAAAGTGAGGGTCACCAGAAGTTTAGTTAGAGAATAGAACTACGACGGTGATGTATAGCTCTCAAGGATGGGAACTAAGGGGTTTAAAGGTGTAATGTTGAATGAATTATGAGAGGGCATGCCTCTGTTTATATAGCAATCGTATGTAATGTCTCACTAGGCAAGTATTCACTGAGTATCTTATAGAGAGAATATAGAGAATTGCTAGCTTAAAAAAGGGTGTTCATCTAAAATTTTTATCCTTAATCCAGTTATAACATACTATTACACAGTGACTATTTCTCACATATATAAATCCACATTAATGTAATAACCACTTTCTACTCAAATACTCATAAAAATATACATAATAAAATACATATAAAATAGTATAAAGAGTTGGGCCCAAATTTTTCTTTTATTAAATATATACATTCTTTATACAAAATTAGTATCATATACAAAAGTCATCAAAAACATGTTGGACAGTGTAACCACTTCCCCTCGCGTGCTGACGTCCATCCAACCGCGTCCTCACCTAGATCCTACAAAACATAGGAAATAACAAGGTGAGCACTAAAACAATGCTCAGTAAGTAAATCCTCTACTCGTCTAACCCCGTAACTCTCTCTCTAATTCTTTCCTTACAAATTCTCATTTACTCTCTCTTTTGTACTTCTCTCTGTTTCTCTTTCTTAGAACTCTTTTCTACTAACTCCCTTTAGTAAGTCACGACCCTATCTTACCGGAGGCACGGCCGGGACTCGCTCCCGCTCTCCGTGACTTCTAATCGTTCTCAGCCGATCGGACTCGGTTATGCATAGATTCGGAACCCTTGGCCATGTGAGTGCATAATCTCTCTCTCGAGTACTCTCGAGTATAGCCCTCATCCGTATGCAGTCTCACGGGCTACACCACTTCTCTCTCTCATACTCATGCCGCTCTCTCAATGCGGCGTACATGCGGGAATACTCTACCCATTACTCACGGGTTTCCCATCGCACAACCTACTCTATTCTCTTTTCTCTTTTCTTTTAGAGGAGCTCACACTCAAAATACTCTACTCTTTTTCTACTCTTTCTCAACTACTTCTCAATGCACAATTAATGCATAAGGATGGTTCATGCTTAAAGTTTCTTATTTAGTGCACTTATGAAATGCACAAATGCAATATTGCATCAAAATAGTCATTCTGCGCAAGTCACACTCAAGAAGGCATAACTTGAGTTATACACATCAGATTGCTACGGTTTTGGTCTCATTTTAAAGCTTAGAGACAAAGATATAACTTTTATGCTTTGGTCTAAACCCAGTTCAATCCATAAGATGCCCAAAAATCACTCAGAAAGTCACGGCTGTGACAGGACAGATTTCACTTAGGCATTTCATCAAACAACTCATGTGCATACCAAAGCTCTAATTATCTATAACTCTACTCTTCTCTTTAACTATCCAAAATGGGAGGAAAGCTCCCTCATACACTCTAAATTCCTGTCAAGGAAAAACACTCCCATAGGGTTTGCTCAAAACTCCCTCCAACTTCAATCAAACTCAACTCATCATCATGCAATCACAACACTTCTCATAACTCAATTATATTCAATATCAACATAGATAAATACTCATAACATCTCAATCTCTCAGCAAGCATAATACATACATATAAATACACAATCTCTACTCAAATGAATTCTTAAATCTCAACTTAATTTGGATTTACTTACTTTGTGAATAAGTGACTTCTCTAACACTTCTCCTTTCTCTTGTTGTCTTATCTTCTCTCTACAACTTTAAAAAATACAATAACAACAATATAAGACTTCAATACAACTATAAACAAACTCATATCTAAAGCAAGAATCCTTACCTTAGGATGCTTTAGATTCAAACTCTACTAAAAGTTTCCCAAAAGTTCCCTAAACTCCTTAGAAATCTTGGAAGATTGAATGGAAGATGGAGAGAAATTAGAGAATGGGTAAGGCGGTGGAAATAAGTGAAATGAAGGGTTCTCTACACTTAACCCTTTTTTAACTCATATTATAACCATCATTTCCCATTTTGCCCTTGTACTTTCGCTAAAATTTCATCTATGTCCTTTAGTCAATTACCATAAAGCCTTCATTTTTATTGCATTCTCCATGAAATTCTATCTCTTTTCACTCCCCACAATTACAACTAATTTTGAGTGAAAAGACTATTTTACCCTTAATGCAAGTTTAAGGGATTTTCTTCACATTTTTCTCAAAATAACTTCAACAAAATTCAACTAAGGGCCAATTAACCAAAAATAACAACATGCAAACTCAATTGAGAATAAATCAATAAACATTCAAGCAATGCAACAATAATTTAACTACGTACCTCAAGTGGGGCGTTACAATTAATTCCTTCACCGAGACAGTGTGTGCAATCCTCTTGCCAGCTTGACGTCTCCCGACCACTACAATCTAATACCTGCAAAATAAAGAAAGCAATGGGGTGAGCCATAAATGCTCAGTAAGTAAACCAAATCTAACTATGCTCTTACTCCACTATCCCTTATTTTTGCTCTACTGCTTCTAAATTTCAGCTTGCTTTCTCTCTTTATTCTCAGGCGTACTACTTACCAGTCTTCTGTTTTTCTCAAATCTTTCTAAATCCTTTTAGGGTTGTGCTATTCTTTATCATTTTATTTCTCTTCTTTGCTAGATTATAACTTTCTATTTCTTTCTCTACTCAGCAAATCGCTAAGTTTCCTTGCTATTTGTCATGTTTCTAATTTCTGTTCTTTTCTAGCATGTATCTAATTTATATTCTTTTTTTGTATATCTCTATTTTTTTTTTTCTTCTCGTAGGCTTCTATTTTATTTTCTTCTCTATTTTCATGGGCTTCTATTTTCTTTTTTTCTTTATTCTCATGGGCTTCTATTTTCTTTTCTTTTCTATTCTCATGGGCTTCTATTTTCTTTTCTTGGCTAGTCAGACACGCAATAATAAAATAAACTGTTTAATTTATGCATAAATGCATGAGATGCAATGCACATAAAATATGTGGTGCATATGCAAATGATCATGTTTGCATTCTTTCTAAAAATTCATTTCTAATTCATTTCCTTTCTTTATGAAATTCTTTTAGTTTTCTATTTCTTATTATATTTTTCTTTCTTTCTGAAATTCTTTCTGTATTCTATTCTGGTTTGCTTTGATCGGACTAGGCTGAGGCATGAATTTGGAACCCTGGCCGTATGAGCGTATTCTGAAATTCTTTCTAGGTACAGTCCTCATCCAATGCACTTATAGTGGACTATACAATTATGTTTTTTATTCTGAGGCCGCTCACTGATGGCAGCATGCATATGGGAAACTTCTGCATCTTTGTCGCCACTAGCTAATGCAGTGAATGCTCACAGGTTCCCCATCACAACAGCCCTCTAAAAACATGTTCTGTAAATCTGCAAAATAACTAGCTAGACATTTTCCAATAATTTTAAAATTTCTGAAATAAATGCTATGCTATGTCATGCATTTATATGCTGTCTATGCATGATCCCAAAATACATGTCTGACTGTGGCGTGTATTCTGTTAGGGGCCAAAAATTGTCCTTGGCCCGAATAGGAAAACGGGCTCGACATTGAAGAAGAAGCTAGGCCCAATCCTGATATGACCCAACCCGATTAGGCCCATTCGGTACAAGATATAGCCAGCCCAAACCACGTGGGCACGAGCCTCCTAATCCCAGTCCATTTCCTAGGTCCATGGGCGAATCCAAAGCCCACAACCCCCTCAGAATACTTTCCTACTCCTGATCAATCTCCTATTCAAGGTCACCTTCCTATTCCTAATCACTTTCCTACTCAGAGTTACTCTCCTAATCAGAATCACCTTCCTATCCGGACACTGGTAAGACAGCTTACCACAACCCTAATTCTTCTAGGGTTTGCATCAGAGTCATACTAGGACTCCTACTTCTACCATGATTGGGAGACCGAGACCACTATATAAACAGAGGCCGACCCTCACAAGGGAACATCGACATTACACCCTCACACCCGAGACTCTTCACTCTAGAGTTTCACTAATTCGCCGTAGTCACAGTCCCCGACTAGACTTCCGGTAATCCCTTATTCCTTAGCCCTCACTAAATTAACCCCTTTTAGCCTTGCTGACTTGAGCGTCGGAGTGCCTACGGCAAACACCATCCCGGTGTTTCCCGTTCGCTTCACGCGTGTGTTTCTACGTGTGCGGGAGTGCGAGATCGCTAGTGGCCTTGACCTCACGGGATCAGACCCCCCTTCCGTACAGGTAGATTTTTACGTCTACAGTTTGGCGCCCACCGTGGGGCCTCTAGCAATCATTTGGCGTGACGAACCCTGCTACGTGGAGGAATATTCCATGGCTAACAATCCGGAGGACGTTAACTCAGGCATCGAGGCCAGACTGGAGGCTTTGACCGCTCTCATGCAACAGAACTTAGACAAGGTGGCCGCCGGTTTGGAGGCCGCATCCATCCAGGGTCGAGAACCGATCGTTTGAAAGAAAAAGTAAGTCAATTCTATGAACTCGAGTTTCTCCCGGCCAAGCACCCACCCTCCAACCGGTTCCGCACCATTATCCCCTCTATGCAACCCCTCTCCACACCAGAGCACCAACCCTCGGATTCTGGTAAAGGGCCGCGTCCGCTCGACGCATTGGCGGCCGACTACTCCGTCTTGACCAGCGGAGATAAAGACAGCAGCGCGGTCCAGCCGACCCATCCCGACCTCATGATCAAAACGATCTAATAGAGAATCCTAAGGATCATCCCATCTCCACCATGCAACTCCCCCTCCAGTCAACCCAAGCACAAAGCCCTTCCTGCCTAGCTCATCCTCGCGGGGTGAGCGGCCAAACAAACCAACTCCGGCTCTTGAACTCACCCATCCCGAAAGGCCGAGCGACTACCGGACAACTCCCCCACGACCATCCATGTAGGGAAGAACAACGAAAGCATGACAATGGGAGCCATCCGGCCCGAAGGGATGAGCGAACATATGCTACCAAGGACCTACGATGGACCGTCCGTCAGTCCTACCCCCAGGGATGACCCCACGGCGTACGACAGGTAAGACATGATGACCCGATAGCATTCCCTTCCCCGTAGAAGCGGTTATTGGCTAAAAAGGAGCGGCGTCGAGGCGTAATGGCGTATCCCAGGGAATGCCAATCCCGAACCAAAGCAGAGAATTGTTACGCGGACTCACCTTTTGCGGGCGAGATCGCCACGGTGACATGCCCCAAAAAATTCATATCCCCAACATGAAACCATACGACGGTACCACCGACCGGACGACCACATAGCCTCGTACAACGGCGGATGTTTCTTGTTTCAATACCCGACCGCTTAGAAAGCTTTGTATGTGCAAAAGTTTCGGTTCTAGTTTGTCGGTCCGCGCTCCAATGGTACGAATCTCCCGACGGATCCATCGATTCGTTCGCTCAACTCTTGACACTTTTTGTAGAACGGTTCGCGGCGACAAGTAGAGAAGGCGTCGGCCGACTTGTACCGAATATACCAACGGAGAGGGGAACCATTGAGAGAGTACGTTAGCGAGATTCAACAAGGAGAAAATCTCTATTCATTCCTATAACCCAGAGGCTGTGTGGGACGCTTTCGGGAAAGGCCTCCTTCCAGGGACGGGGAACTATACAAGGAGCTCACAAAGCTAAGGTGTACTACCATGGAAGGACGCTGCAGCCCGAGCCGTGATTCAAATAAGGTGGGAGGAAGATGAGATAAAGCCGACCGCCCATTCCGAGATACGAACCCAGGCGGAGCAATGACAAGCAGGAACCTAGCCGGCGAGCACCTATACCAACCCCCTCGAAGGAACATGAGCGAGCCGAGGAGACCATATGACCGCCAACCCGAGAAGCAACAACGACAATCGGGATCGAATCAATTCAAAATACCGAATATAGTCTCGGCATCGAACCAACCCAGTGCGTGCGATAATGAAAGGTATGGGATCCATTTGTCAAGTGGCGGGTAAGCTCAATCTGAGGCAAGGAGAACCACGACCAAGTGGTGCGAGTTTCACAACGACCACGGGCATAACACCACGGATTGCATCGCCTTGCGGCTCGAGGTTGCCGCTCCTAAAGAAAGGACACCTCGTGACCTACTCACCGACAAAGGGAAGAACACCATTAGCCGAGAAAAGCTCCAAGCAGCGGTCGCCCCCTCGCGAGCCAGCACCTAAGGGTTTACTCAGCTCATCTCGGAGGATCGAAATCGTGGGGTAAGTTACTCATCGCCAAGCGGTATGCTAGAAACAACCACCATGAGGTCCGGTCTGTTCATCCGGTCTCGAAGTCATACTCCCGCCCAAGTGATTCGGTTCGAGGATGATGGCCGATCCACCACGGTTGCCCCTCACCCACGATGCTTTAGTCCTCTCCCTGCAAATAGCCAACATCCTAGTGAAAAGGGTGTTCGTGGATGGGGGAGGGGTTCGTCGGCGAATATCCTGTTCCTCGAAGCGTAGCGATGGGGACTGGAAGAAGCAAATATCAGCAGACGGAACCGACTTGCTTGGTGGGATTCAGCTCGGAGCAGTACACAATCGGGAAATCACCTCTTCCTATCTATGCGGGAGGGTGAACAAACAAACAATCTTCTGGTGATCATTGCCCATCCCCCTACAACGTCATTTTGGGCCGTCCACGGATCCATGACATGCGGGCGGTGCCATCGACCTTCCACAGGGACGATCGGGTTCCCGACCAAGTGGGGAGTGCGGGGAGATCAAGGGCGACCACCCTAAAGCTTAGGGATTGCTACAAGAACGCCTTCAAAGGCAAGGGACATTCCTCATAGCAATTACGGTCTCATCAGGCCCTCACCGAGGCAGGCGATCAAGGGACAATGGAGGAGCTGGATGAGGTGCGATACATCGGATGACCGAGAGAAAAAACAAACATAGGCTCCCGCCTCCGACCCGAGACAAGAGAGAAGGCGATAGACTTTCTAAAAAAGAATGAAAGGCTATTTGCACCCGGTCCCTGCTGCCCGACATGGCCAAGGGATCAACCCGGAGGCGCAATGGTCCACCGGCTCAGGTAGATCCGGATCACCCGCCGATCAAGCGAAAGCGGAGAAAATTCGCGTTTGAGCGAAACCGGTCATCAATGAAGAGATCGAAAAACTCCTAAACAACGGCATGATCGAGAAGTCCACTACCCCGAATGGGTGGCAAGCGTCGTAGTCGTAAGGAAGAAAAACGGGAAGTGGAGTATGCATCGACTTCACAGACTTAAACAAGGCACGCCCCCAAAGATTCTTTCCCGCTCCCACATATCGACATGATGGTAGACGCGACCGTAGGGGCACGAACTCCTCGGTTTCATGGATGCCTTCTCGGGATACAATCGATTCTAATGCATGCGGGACGACCGGGGAGAAGGCGGCTTTCATTACGAGAGAGGGGAACCTATTGTTACAAAGTAATGCGTTTGGGACCGAAAAAGCAGACGCCACCTACCAGCTGGTCAATAAAATGTTCTCGACCACTTAGGGAAGACTATGGAAGTTTACATCGACGACATGCTCGTCAAATCCACGATCTTGAACAACACCTTGACCATCTCGGAGGGCATTCGCCATTCTCGAAAGTACAACATGGCCCTGAACCCTAGAAAAGTGCTCATTCGGCGTCTCGTCAGGGTAAATTCTTAGGTTACATGGTTACTCGGCGAGGAATAGAAGCAAACCCCAGCCGGATCGGGAGCGGTTCTCGGCATACCATCCCCGACTTGCGTCGAGGCGTCCGAGCGTCTTGCGGGGACAGTGGCCGCCACAGGCGCTTCATCTCCGAGTCCCGCTGACAAGTGCCACCTCTTCTTCCATGCCCTCAAAAAAATCCAACGAGTTATTGGACCCCTCAAATGCGAAGAAGCCCTACAATTGAGGTATCGCTACACCACCCATTGCTTTGTCCAAACCCATGGGACGGAGAGAAGCTCACGCTTACCTAGCGGTCTCGAGACGGCCATATCAGCGTACTAGTCCAGAAGAAGAAGCGAAGCGTCGCCGGTCTACTACATTAGCAAGTCGCTCCTCGGCGCGAAGGGCTTCGATACACCAAGCTGGAAAAGCTCGCCACTTTCCCTCATCCATGCATCCGAAGCTCGGACGTACTTCCAATGCCATCCTATAGTTGTGATCACCTCATTCCCGCTCAAGAAAATATTGCACAAACCCGAGTATCGGGTGACTCATGCAATGGACGGTAGAACTCGGCCAGTACGCGTATCATACCAATCCCAGCCGTCGCCGTCAAGTCCCAAGCACTAGCGATTTCATCGCCGACTTCACACCAAGCGAAACCGCCCAGGGCCGAAAAAGAATTACTATGCATGAACGGCGCACCACCTTCCAAAGTGGACCCTCCAGTAGACGGATCGAGTAATGTCAACGGAAGCGGACTCGGAATAGTTCTGGTCACACCAGAGGGAGACATCATTCAGCGAGCAGTCCGTTGTGGGTTCAAGTGCACGAATAATGAGGCCGAATACGAAGCCCTCTTAGCTGGACTCACCTTGGCCAGAGAAATCGGCGCCAAGAGACTAGAAGTGAAGTCGGACTCTCGGCTCGTGGTCAATCAACTACAAGGTACGTACCAAGCACGTGACTCTAAAATGACATCCTATCTAAGCATGGTCAAAGAGTTGCAGGCCGAATTCGAAGAGTTCTCGATAGCACAGATCCCCAGAGCTGAGAACAGCCATGCCGACGCACTCGCCAACCTTGGTTCAGCACTCCCATGTTCCTCTGAGTCATCCATCCCCCTCCTATTCATGCAGTGGCCGCTAATGGAAAGAACCACCACCCGACAAGTCGCTAGAAGCCATGGGCATTGAGCAGGGACCGCATTGGATGAATCCGATAGTGAAGTACCCGGAAGGACGATGAACTCCCAGCTGACAAGAACGAAGCACGCCGATTGAAAGCAAAGGCCGCCAGATTCACCCTACATGACGGTCAACTCCTCAGAAAGTCGTTCTCGGGTCCCTACCTCAAATGCATAAGCCCAGAAGAGGCCCAAAATGTCCTATCCGAACTCCATGAAGGCGAATGCGGTAACCACGCAGGGGAGGGGCGGATCTTGCTCATCGGGTGATCACCTGCAGGGTTACTGCCGGCCGACTATCCGTACCGACTCGATCGCTTACGCAAAGAGATGCGACAACTGTCCAAAGGTTTGCCCACGTCTCACACCTCCCACCAGAACGACTCCACTCCATTCTGACACCATGGCCATTCATGAAGTGGGGAATGGACATCGTGGGAAAGTTACCTACTGCACCAGGGCAACGGGTCTTCATGTTGGCGATGCAGTTACTTCACCAAGTGGATCGAAGCCGAGGCATTGGCCCAAGTCAGAGACCGAGAAGTCAAAGCTTTCATCTGGAAAAACGTGATCTGCCGGTTCGGAATACCAAAAGAGATTGTCACCGACAATGGGTCCCAGTTCATTAGCTCGAGCTTCAGGGATTTCTGTGACATGTGGGGAATAAAGTTAAGTTTCTCGACACCCCGCAACCCCCAGTCTAACGGCCAGGCCGAGTCGTCAAACAAAACAATCATGCAGACAATGAAGAAGCGATTACAGAAAGCTAAGGGCGCATGGGCGGACGAGCTACCCGGGTCCTCTGGTCATACCGAACCACGGCTCGATCATCAACTGGCGAAACACCGTTCTCCCTGACATATGGTTCAGAAGCAGTCATCCCAGCCGAAATATCAGTTCCATCCACCAGGCTCCAGTGGGCGGACGAGGAATCCAATAGCCAAAACCTCTGCCAGAACCTTGACACTGTGGACGAACTACGAGAACAAGCAAGTATCCGCAACGCAGCCTACCAGCAACAAGCCGCCCGTCATTACAACCGCAGCGTGAGGATCCGCACTTTCAGGATAGGCGACTGGGTCCTTCGCAAAGTCTTCCAAAACACCAAGGAGATTAACTCTGGCAAACTCGGACCCACCTGGGAAGGCCCCTACAAGATAATCAAAGAAGCGGGAAAAGGCGCCTACAAACTCCAGACCCCCGAAGGCAAAGACATCCACAATAGTTGGAATGCCGTTCACCTCAAACGATACTACCTCTAGGTGAACTCCTTTTAATTTTGTTTTTATTTCGTTTTCTTTTAAGGATGAGTGGGCCTATCCACCTCCTCTTAGACAGTCGGCTTCACGGCCAAACATTTAATGAAGTATTATTCAGAAATTTTCATCTCCAATCGACCCGGTCGATGAATTGCTTACACCTCCAAATCGGCCTTGCCCGATGAACGTTCGAACACCTTCAAATCGGCCTCGCCCGATGAACGTTTCACACCTTCAAATCGGCCTTGCCCGATAGACGTTCTCACACCTTCAAATCGGCCTCGCCCGATGAACGTTCTCACACCTTCAAATCGGCCTCGCCCGATGGACGTTCGAACACCTTCAAATCGGCCTCGCCCGATGGACGTTCGAACACCTTCAAGATGGACGTTCGAACACCTTCAAATCGGCCTCGCCCGATGAACGTTGGAACACCTTCAAATCGGCCTCGCCCGATGAACGTTGTACACCTTCAAATCGGCCTTGCCCGATGAACGTTCTAACACCTTCAAATCGGCCTCGCCCGATGAACGGTTCTCACACCTTCAAATCGGCCTCGCCCGATGGACGTTCGAACACCTTCAAATCGGCCTCGCCCGATGGACGTTCGAACACCTTCAAATCGGCCTTGCCCGATAAACGTACAGACACCTTCAAATCGGCCATGCCCGATGAACGTACGGACACCTTCAAATTGGCCTTGCCCGATGAACGTATGGACACCTTCAAATCGGCCTAGCCTGATCAACGTACGTACACCTTCGAATCGATCCTCCTTTCCGATTCGACAACACCTTCCGATCGGCCCCCGCCCGATCAACGATGTACACCTGCGGATCGACCACCTCCGATCCACAGTTACTACCTTCCGGATCGACCCTACTCGATTCATGGATTTACACCTTTGGATTTACCTGCTCAATCCATAGATCTACACCGGATGCGGCCTGACTCCGATCCACAATTTACACCGGATCGACCCACTCCGATCCACGGATTTACACCTTCAGATCGACCCTGCTCGATCCACGGATTTACACTTTCGGATTGACCCTGCTAAATCCATGGACCTCCACTCCAACCGACCGACTCAACTCCACCATCCTCACTCCCCAAGAACCATGTATTGGATGTCCACTCTACCAGACCGACCGACCGACTCAACTCCATCCTCCCCAAGAACCATGTATTCTATGTCCACTCTACCCGACCGACCGACCGACCGACTCGACTCCACCATCACCCCCCCAGAACCAAGTATTGGATGTTCACTCTACCCGACCGACCGACCGACTCAACTCCACCATCCTAACTCCCGAAGAACGAAGGATTGGATCACCACTCCACCCGACCGATCGACCGACTCAACTCAATCCTCCCCAGGAACCAAGTATTGGATCACCACTCTCCCTATGCCACCGACCGACTGATCGACCCGGACTTTTCAAACTTTGACTATCACCACTCACCCCGCCCCCCGCCACCGATCAACACATAGACTTAACCTGTCTAAAAGATTCAATCGCCCTTCCTACCCGATCGAGCCAGCACACTGCAACAGGTCGGCTCCCGCAACAAAGCTTACACTCCCATGCTTCACATCTAGGAGATTCTCCAAATCTGGGCGATTGGCTTGGAGCAGTCTCGCACTTGTTCACCCTCGAGGTGATCAAGCCAAGGGGCCTCGTCCATTCAGTCTTCCATAGCGGACGAGTGGTCAGCCATGGGTCAAATATTTGCGTATTTTGTTTGGCCCTTTGGCATCTAGTAAAAAGCGCCGTGGAGTCACAAGCGCAAGTCTTACGGTCCAACAAGCCGGCCGAGCCGATTCCATCCCACTCGATCACCCGAGTACCCCAACCGAATGAACCTTTAATTTAACATCGTCTCCCAACTCATTCGACCCGACATACCGGCGGATACCCTGTCATGGGATTTTAGTTCACTTCTCTAGTCGACAGGGACACACCGAACGACACGTGAGCCCCGAGAATCTCATTATCTCGGTCCTTCGACCCTTCCACACCGATCGAGCACACCCTCTTGAGGTGATTGCACATTTCGGATCAGCTTTGATACTGAGCGACCCTTAACTACGAATCACCTACATCAAACTGGTCAGCTACGCCGACAATCGGCCGTCCAATAAGGGAGACCGAGTGCCCATCGATCGCTTCCTACTCTCTGACTTAAGAAACTCTTAACTCAAAGAGTGGGGGCAAGCATTAGGAGGGCCAAAAATTGTCCTTGGCCCGAATAGGAAAACGGGCTCGACATTGAAGAAGAAGCTAGGCCCAATCCTGATATGACCCAACCCGATTAGGCCCATTCGGTACAAGATATAGCCAGCCCAAACCACGTGGGCACGAGCCTCCTAATCCCAGTCCATTTCCTAGGTCCATGGGCGAATCCAAAGCCCACAACCCCTCAGAATACTTTCCTACTCCTGATCAATCTCCTATTCAAGGTCACCTTCCTATTCCTAATCACTTTCCTACTCGGAGTTACTCTCCTAATCAGAATCACCTTCCTATCCAGGACTGGTAAGACGAACCACCACAACCCTAATTCTTCTAAGGTTTGCATCAGAGTCATACTAGGACTCCTACTTCTACCATGATTGGGAGACCGGACGACCACTATATAAACAGAGGCCAGCCCTCTCACAAGGAACATCGACATTACACCCTCACACCCGAGACTCTTCACTCTAGAGTTTCACTAATTCCGCCGTAGTCACGGTCCCTGACTAGACTTCCGGTAATCCCTTATTCCCTTAGCCCTCACTAAATTAACCCCTTTTAGCCTTGCCGACTTGAGGCGTCGGAGTGCCTACGGCAAACACCATCCCGGTGTTTCCGTTAGCTTCACGCGTGTGTTTCTCTACGTGTGCAGGTGCAGCAGATCGCTAGTGGCCTTGACCTCACGGGATCAGACCCCCCTTCCGTAGAGGTAGATTTTTACGTCTACATATTCTATTAATTCTAAGGCTTTTATTTATATACTTTTCTAGAAAGCCCAAAGTTCTATTCTAATAACACACTTAACTTAAACATTTTATATTTTATTCTTTATTTCTGAATTCTATGCATCGTGTGTACGTACGCGATTATGTAATTTCTACATAATTCTGTAATTTTTCAATTCTATCATGCTATGTAAAATGTACACATACACAAGTACCTTAACTTTCACAAATTCTACTCTTCTATAATTCTATTAGTGAGATATTACAATGGCCCAATTCAACTAGGGAATGAATTCTACATTTTGGGCAATCTAATTTCTTCTACAAAAAGCTATGCCACAACTTAGGTATTAAGTCTACTAACTTCCCCAATTATGCTACTAGATTTTCTCAAACTTATATGTCACATAACCATGTCATAAAACAACTCTCTAATATTTTTCTAATGTAACAAACATGCCTTGTACAACTTTCTAAATACAAATCTTAATGCCATAAATTTGCATTCTCTTACATGACCATCAACTTCAATTGTTATACATGCCCTTCTTTCTTCTTTTCTTTTGGCTACATTCTATACATTAATCTATATTTTCATATTAATCATTGTAAATTCAATGTAACATATGGCATAACATATATATTTTGGCTAAATTCTAATTTCTTTCTAACATTCTTAACTAAACTTTTGGCCAATACAAAATATTCTCAAGATCTTCTAGCAAATTCTATGGCTTGTAATATATAATAAGGCATGAAAACTATACTCATGCCAATTAATTTCTAAAATGGTCATGTATTTAATACATAAACTAAACTTCTATTTCTTTGATGTAACTTTTCTATTCTTTATACAATAAAATCACGTATTACATATTGTTTATAACTAATCTCAAAATAAGAAACAACAATATACTCATTTGGCCAAGCCATTCTTTGAATGATCTTTCTAATTTCTAGCA